>CM022953.1:18246124-18636401 GCA_012931725.1 Litsea cubeba | reverse complement strand
GGAGTTTCATGCTTATCACTAGAAGGCTAGAAGGCGAGTAGACACTCAAGGGTGCAAACTCCTAACTTTGCATATTCAGATCAACTTACCCTTCATGACTTCATAATGACTTTAAGAGCGAGCCCCTCAACCATCCAGGCCTACCCGACACCGTGACCCACCAAAGGATCACAGCTAACAAATCAAAGAATCTACATTATAACTTAGTGGATTGGTTTACATGTAAACAATACTACATAAGTTCGATTTTGATTTGAGAGAGATACAATCCTCAGTGTAACAAGTAGAAAAGGATTATTTTGAAAAATTATGTCTTGGAAAATGATTGGGATATGTTCATATCAAGGATTTTTCTTTGGATAATACTGTTGAAAGATTTCCAAAAACTAATCTAATGTAAATGATTAGTAATAGATCAATGAACATAAAATATTATAGCTGAACATCACTTGCCCCCCTACAAGAAATCCCTGGCTCTTGTCACTGTGTCAGATCTTGCACAGAGGAGAAAAGGGCGTGGTGGATTTTACAATATTTATTACCAGCATTATAACATACACTTGATGTACATATTTAAATTCCATATTACATACAGCATCACCAACAAATTGCAATCAATAAACAATACAAATATGAATTCAATACATGCCAAATGAAAACCCAGATCTGGAATTAGTACATCAATCTCCTACCCAGTACCCAAAATGAAAACCCAAATCTAAATTGAGATAGAGCTACGAGAGACAGAGATGGAAAGAGGAAGAGATTGAGAAAGGTTTAATTACCCCGGAGAAGTCAGACCGTCTCGAGCAAGAGGCAGAGAGATGGAAGGATTTACATTCCCGATCTGTTACATACGTATTAGAAATTTAGAATACTATGGGTGGGCTACTGGGCTGGCAATCTAAAATGGGCCACTTTCTTATGTAACTGAAAAACCAATCCCAGCCCATATATGAGCTGGCTTGGCCGGTCTCAGGATCGGGACCAGCCCGTTACATGAACACCCCTATGCACCATCCGTGGTCACAATAAGGTGAGTACCATGTGGCTAAAACCTAGTGGGCCCCACATAGTGATCCATCTTAGTGGGTTTAGCACCAATCTCAGAGGACGAACAGGACTGTTGGATAGACTTTGTTCTCGTTGTGGATGGTGAAAACTCAGCAGCCATTAATTAAGTGGTTGGGATGATGATTTGAGCTTCTATTACCATAGAAAGTTAGGTGGAGATGGGAGGATCCCTAGGCAAGGGGGACCCAAGTAGAAACATTGTTATGCTTTTAAAACCTATATGAGAATCTTGGGTTCCCGTTCAAAAATCCCATAAAAATCGTGTTTCACTCTCAAATCCACATAAAAAACTCCTTTGTTTGCCCCCAAAACTAACTACTTATTAGAGTCTGCACCCCCACAAATGAAAATCCTAGGTCCGCCACTATCCTTAGGTGGGGTCCAGGTGGGCCCCGGAAGCACCGGTGCTCGCCTTATCGTGAGCACCAGTGCTCAGGTGAGGGGGACCGACATGCCCTAATAAATGGTTGCATATGAGACAGGCCAGCCCATTTCATATAGTTTTTTGGTCTAGTTTGTAAGCCTGAGTGCAGATCATAGTCTTAAAAGTCAGGCCTGGGCCGAGCCAGTAGTAAGATATGAAACACAGGATCTACCAAAGGTTACAAATTGACATTACTTATATCGATGGTTTTCAATATGTATCTGATTACAGATGTTCAATCAACAATGTTTATAAGAGGAGCATGGATTTTGGATTCGGAAGAAATTTGACTACAAATCTGAATCTGTGGCCTTTAAGCCAATGCTGGATCTAGATCCAACAAAGGATTCTTGTCAGATTCAGAGTTGGAAATACTCCTGCATTATTCTGCAAAGAACCTGACTGTTCTACATCCTTTTCTTCCCTCATCTGAATATTGTGGGGCCTGGAACTTTCCTGCTCTTAATGGGTTTCACTCTTCTTTGCTTAATTTCTACGGGAAATTCTATATGCACCACCATTTTTTATGAATATACCCACATTCTGAGCTCACCACGGCCATTTTAGGTTTAAAACCTATTTGCTGAGCCCACCCACCAAAATACCGAAACTGCCCACCAGACATCGTCTTCTCCTTCTCCATTCCCTCGTCCTCGCTTTTCAAACTTGGCACGGCTAACAGAAGTTGAAAAAATCCGGCGTCTCCTGCTACATCTTCTCCACTGCTCTCATCACGTTCTTCTTATTCTTCATCTTCTTCTTCTTGTTCAAATAAGGTAAGGTAATCTTCTTCTCCTTCGTTAAAGCTTTCCAATCATTTTCACCTTCTTTTTAGGTTGTAATGTATGTGTAGTTAGATTGTATTTTCACCTATTTCAATTGTATGTGGATTCCCTAATGCATGATATGGATGATATGGATGGGTGTTTCGAACGCCAAAATTTCCCTTCCCATTTGCTTTTTTCTTCTGGTTCGCGTGATGCTCGGCAAACCAGAAGCGTGCAGGTTAAATTTGCACGGCATATCGACACCGTGCATTTACTATATGCACGGCCAATGTTAGCCGTGCATTTCACATCTTCACGGCCAATGTTAGCCGCGCATATGTTATTTGCACGGTGTCGATATGCCGTGCAAATTACATATGCACGGCTCACATTGGCCGTGCAGATATGAGATTGCACATTAATAGTATGCCGTGCAGAACAAATTTACAATGTTAAAATAACAATTTTTATTTTTTATTTTGAACAGATTAGAAAATGCCTAGAAGACCTGCTCGTCGCGGTGGCAGCTCACTTTCAATAGGTGGACGGGCTAGTTCTTCTAGCGAGCCATCTAGAGTGAGGACGAAGATCCGTGTCGCAAGACCGGCGCGTCGCCGAGGTTTGCATACTAGTACTTCGACTGCCGGTCGTCAACGACAAACGGCATCTGAACGAAGACGTAAAATGCGACAGGATCCACTCCCAGATTCGTCAGAGGAGTCAAGAGGATGATTCATCTGAGGAGAATTCGTCAGAGCATGATTCCTCAGAGGAGGAGGAGGCACAGCCGTCCACTTCTGCTGTAGCGGCAGCAAGGGAGGATCATCCATCAGACCAGGATGAACAGCCATCCAGTCCTCCCCCAGCGGCGGCAGGGGAGGGTCCTATCCCCGTGGTCCGGTTGATTTATCGGTTCTCCCTAGTGTCAGGACGCACGTGGGCCATACCCATATGAGACGAGGAGGTAATCTTGCATTTTTTAAATTTGTGAATTAATTGTTTTTCAAATAATATGTGTTGAAGTCTATAATAACATATATTAATTAAGTTTAAAACTTTTAATGTGCAGGAACGTGAGCCGCTTAAGTGTATCAATCATTGGCGAGGGTTGAAGGATTGGTACATACCTCGGCCCGGGGATGGGGCCGATATCGAAGTTCCTCGGTTTCGTGCGATTTTAGAAGAGTCTGGATTGGCTGGCCTTAAGTCATTGTCGTACCGATATACTTCCGCCCCTTTGATATCCAGTTTCGTTAAGAGGTGGCAGCCCGAGACAAACACCTTCCACATGCCATTCGGTGAGATGACGATCACCTTAGACGATGTGGGTACTCTCCTCGGCATCCCAGTAACGGGACTGCCTGTCCACGCATCGACCAGTATGGGATTTACCGAGCAGATAGATTTACTTGAGGCTGGACTAGGCGTGGATAGAGCGACTGCGTCTGCTGAACTTCAAGTGGCGCGTGGTGGGGTAGTGAGGATGGCCTGGATCAAGCGAGTGTGCGGTAGTGTGGGTCCTAGGTCGTCTGTTGAGCAGGTAGATTGTGCAGTTAGAGGCTATCTTCTGTTTTTGTTAGGCTGCACAATTTTCACTGATAAGTCGTCCACCAGAGTCCCCATTGCGTACCTATCTTTAAAGATGGACTTGGGACAAGTTCGTCATTATGCATGGGGTGCTGCCGCACTTGCGTATCTTTATCGCCAATTGGGGACCGCTACGAGGGTAGATGTGAGACAGATTGCTGGATACCTGACACTCCTCACGGTAAATGTGCATAACTCTTTGACTTTAGTTTCCATTTGCCTATCTCTGTACTATTAATTATATATTATTTTTAATCATATAATTAAAAACTCTAACTCTTGCAGTCTTGGGTGTACGAGCACTTCCCATTTGTCCGTCCTCCTGCAGCATGGGGGTTTACGGTTGCAATGCCTCATGCGGCTCGCTGGAATCTTGGCCAGGATTCCGGGATTGGAAGGGAGAACGTAAAGTTGTTGCGGGAGAGGCTGGACGACTTACATCCTAGTGAGGTGAGCATCCAATAGATTTGTTGCTATTTATTTTAAGTTTTTTTGATGATCTATATTTATTTGTTAGAATATTAATGAGTTGTTTCAATTACTTCTTGACATAGGTGGCTTGGGATCCGTATACCGGTGCCAGGGCTCAGCATCCATTCCAACAGAGTTCTTTCTTCTGTGGTTGCTTGAGAGCAATGGATGTCATTGAACCCTACCACCCACAGAGGGTTCTTCGTCAATTTGGGTATGTTCAAACCATCCCACCAACACCGCTCGCGCCCCTTCGTGCGTCTCGAGGATCTACTGCTGGACAATACAAGGTCTCCTACAGATTCCTTGATCAGTATTGGGAGTCTTGGGAGGATCATGTATTATCACTAGCACACCGTGGCCATCGAGTACAACATGCATGGGAGTGCTCACCCGACTACATGGAGTGGTTTGTTAGGATTTCACGTCCTCGGGTACAGAACCCCGAACGGCACTCCCATTATCATCCTCATGAGGATCAAGATGACCCGACTCCAAGAGTGGTGAGCGTTTGAAATTTCAATTGTAACATTATGCATCCATTTTAAAAGTTATAATTCTCTTAATTATTAACATGTATAATGATTTCTTACAGATCCGCCGAGCGAGTGATAATCTTCGTGCTACAATTGCACAGCCTGGTCAATCTGCTGATTTTTATTACCGGGCAATACAGACCACTCTCGAGATCTTGGATGGCTTGCCGGTGACGTACCGACGACGTACGCGTCCTTAAGGAGAGTTGCTGTTTTTGGATTTTATGATTATGTCATGGGAGTTTGTAATTTATTTTGGAACTTGGCGAATTATAAGCCACTTTTTTTTAGGCAATTATGTAAATGATCACTTTTACATATAATGATGAATTCAAGTTCTTTCTTTTTGAGATGTCTACTATAATGGATGAATTTTTATATTTTAAGAGAACTTATAGTCTATATTTGTGTAAAAGAAAGATTAGGCAAAATGGAATGAAATGGACATAGGTCTGCATAAAATATAAGTAATGTGTATTGCACAGTATGCTCGGCCGTTATGTGCCGTGCATAATATGGTCTGCACGGCTATTATGTGCCAGACATAACATGGTCTGCACGGCCATTATGTGCCGTGCATAACAAAGATTGCACAGTATCTGTTAGCCGTGTAGATTCTGACAAGCCATTACATATTGGCGATGCAGACCATGTTTTACACAACAGAAAAGATATGTGTGAGTTACATCAAATGATAATCAAATTGTTACATCAAATGACAAGCAAACGGTTACATCGAAATGAGTTACATTATATAATTTATATGGTTACATCAAATGAGAATCAGTTTATATAATCAATCGCTGTCAAGATTAACCGACTCTTGTGCTGCTACACTATATTTCCAAAATGTCTCTGAATTGCTCGATGCGATTTGCATATGGGAGCTGCCATCCGTCTGCATCAGGATGATGGTGTCTATGCCAATTTGTTGCAATAGGTGGCATGGGTGCTTCTGGCTTCATGAATACCTGAACGTAATGGTTTCCATTGACGAAACCAATCGTGATGATTTTGTAATCACTTGTTGGAATCGGGGGTGATAACAAAGGCAAGAAAGTCGAGCATTGCTGCAATGAAAGCAGGACCAATACGACTTTATAATACGAAGATATCAAGTGACCCATGTCCGGCATTGTTATCCAACGATCGAATCCTGGATTGTTTTCGAAGTAAGACAACGCGTAGTACAGCTCTCCAACCCGGTCATCTCCTCCATAGACCAATGCATAATAATGTTGATGTCTCTGCAATTAAGTGCTCAAGTCCAATCTAACCTGTCTCCAACTGTCCTCGCCCATGCTAAGAAGGCCTGCTATAGATCTGAATCCATAGTTACCATCCGCTACGACATCCTTAACATTATGGATGTAGGGTCCCAAAGGCTGTGGGAGCGATTGCGAAAATGTACATGATCGAGTTCGACGGACACTAATCTTCTCACTCATCTTCTTTACAGATGTACTACTTAATATAAGTCGTCCACTCTCTTTCACCCCTACTGCGTATTCGAATGCAGACGGCTCACGAGTCGTAGACCGATCCAACTTCTTTTTCTTCAATGATGACCGACCGCGAGTATTCAATTTAATGTCCGGTTCAATCAGATGTGTACATTCTGGACTTGCTATTTCTCTCAATTTTTTCAGTAGTTGAATTTTTTCAGCCTCATCACTTCCCCGAAATTTCTTATCGATCAAGTCGAACTCAGAAGTTGTGGTCAACTCAGGGGCTTTGTTCATCTTAGTGGGATCTAAATTGAGCTTCCGCCAAAATTGATGTACACATCTTAGTGGTATATGAGACCCTTCTCTTATACATTCTGTAATTTCATGTGCACATGGTAAACCATGGGTCCGTCGTACAACGCACCCACATACATCCGAATCCGAACCAATATCAGCAGCTCTTAGCGACTCATTTAATACTATATCCAAAGCACTCCTTGATACAAATCCTCTCAATTCACGGAACAGTGCCGGTTTGAATTTATGTTGCACGGTGTTCAAACTCTTTTCAAAAGAAGCCTTTATTTCAGTAAATAACAACTGAAGCAGGGAATGGATAACCTACCAAGACGAATCAAAACTACAGCTCGATGTACCAAGATGTCTCTTTAATTTTGCATGTGCACTCTCAGCCCTGTTAGTGGTGCCGTTGCCAAAATGCATATTCTGATCCGTCCAAACAGACACGAATTATTCCTTATGCTTATTCAACCACGAGTTCTTCACATAATCAACAGCATGTGGATACCCATAAAAATTCCATTCCAAAGCACTTAGAAGTTGAATATAGTCACTTTCAGTTGGAGAGAGTACCAACATGTTCCAACAAGAGATAAAAGCATCCCATCTGTCGTTGGTCTCAAAGAACTTCTTACAGTTTGCCAAGATGTTCCTAAATATATGCCACCTACATAATAAGTTTGCTGCATTCGGATATACAACTTTGATTGCATTCATGAGCGTTAACTCTCTATCTGTAACAATCACACGTGGCATAATGCATCCATCCATTACATCCTTAAGCCTCTCCATGGCCCATCTATAATTGGCCTCCCTCTCTGAATCAAGGTAAACAAAAGCAACGGAGAACGTCAGTTGGGTAGATGTAACACCAACAATCTCAAGCAATGGAAGTCGATATCTATTGGTCTTGTACGTGGAATCCATTATCAAAACTTCTGGAAATGCACGTAATAGCTGAATAAATGACGGATGTGCCCAGAATAAGTCTAAGATTGCATCTGTATCATCATTGCTAGTGTGATACTCAATGTACTTGTTCTTCTCCAAATGCATCATAAGTTGCTGCATCTGTGATCGACCGGCCATCTCTGTCACCCTAAACTTTTGACGAGCATTGTAGATACTCTTCATCGTAATGGTGTTGTGCACATTCCTCTCCTGCAGTGTTCGAAGGATGTTCTTTGGCTTCACCAGACTCTTAGACATATCAATCAAAACGTTAATCTCTTCCGTAGAAAGCCTCCCAGCGAACGAGTGCCCTTCGAGATGTTGTGCGTTTGGATGATTGTGTATCCCACAAACCACTACTAACATCCAATCATCGTCACTAGGCAACTTTCGACCCTTCAAAGCAAATGGGCAATTACACTTCTCCGTTCCCGTTGCCTTGTTAGGATTCTTCTTTTCGTATATCTTCGATGAAGCCCTGTAACTACCACTTCTCTCACAGGATAAAACTATTCTCGGTTTCCTACCATCTCCACCAGCATCCGAAGTTTTGATTACAATCACCAAGCCATGTTTCTTTCCGACATCCAGTGTCCATTGGATTAGATCATCTCGGCTTCTGAATATCGTTTCAGTGGTGAAGACATTAGTAAAATAAAGAGAGCACTGACTTGCACCAGTTGAATCAATCTCCTGAAAATATGATCCCAAAATTATTAGTTTATTAGTGTACGGTTCTATAGGACCGTACAAAATCACACTGCACGGTAAATTATAGATGTACATTATTTTTTTACACGGTTTAATATAACCGTACAAGTTTATTTTGCACGGTTTATTGTGACTGTGCAAAAAAATATTGCACAGTTAAAATGTGCCGTGCAGTGTGATTTTGCACGGTTCTGGAATACCGAGCATATCGCGGAAAAAATGAGTGACGAGCTGGAAACGGAGTTGGAGAATATACCTCCTCTTGGTAGATTGACAGTTGCTTGTCCATGTTGAAAATGCCTGCTTTCAGTAGACAATGTGCCCCAGGGAGATGAGTACTTTCAAGGGTTGAAGATTCTGATGAGACTTAAGGATACTTTTAAATGGTTGAAGAAGATGATGAGGAAAGAGATGAACATCAACGGGCATGAATGAGTGCGAGGAAACGGTTACGAAACAATGGATGAAAGGGAGAATGAAGAAGAAAAAGAGGAGGAATAGGAGATGACAGTACCTAAACGGCTCCCTCACTGTGAAAGAACGAAAGGAAGAGGAGAGGAGGAGGTTGATGGTAAAGGGCTAGTTCGTCCTTTCACTGGAGGGCAATTTGGTAATTAAAAAAAACTTAAAAGTGGGTGTATTCATCAAAACTGGTGGTGCATATAGAATTTCTCAATTTCTACATCTTTATGCATTCAAATCAAATATACTACCCTTTGGATTACCTTCTACATACAAATTAGGCCATCCAGGCCAAGCCCACATCTACTCCACTGGGGCCTGGGATAGGGTCAGGCCTGGGTTGTCCCTGCCCACAGGACCTCTGTAGGAAAATTGGACTGGGCTAATAAAATTGGCTGAACTTACCCAACCTGTGTTTCATGTCAAGGTGGTTGGAAGGATGTAGGACCTGAATCGTGACTACTGATCGTGATTGACCTGAGCCCTTCCTGAATCTGTTGCTGGCCCTAACTTCACCCTGAAACTTCAATACTCAAGTAGCTCAATAGACAGCGGCCAATATAGCTCTCTCTGGTCTCTAGAAAGGATCATGACCATGGTTGGAAAACTCTCCAAATTGACTCTTGACTCTCCCGAGTCATCTAGTTTGGACAAAGGACCGAGTTAAAAATAGGGGAGACTCGACCGAGTCATCTCATTTTAATAAGTTGTTTGCATTATGAACCACTTAATAGGGACATGTAATTTTAAATAATTAAATTTATTTATAAGTAATTATATATGCATGAAACTTGGAGTTAGTAGTTTAAAAATGATGACTAGAGTGTAATTTGAAATTTATATTTGATATTTGGACTAATAAATTATATAATATGCAGTCTTTTTTCTTTTATTTTCCTTATTGTAGTGCTTTTCTTGCACATATAAATTTATTAAATTGAATTGATTATATGAATGCATTAAAATAAATGTACTTGTATATTTTATAAGTAATAGATTCATTTTAAGATATTTCTAAAATTATATTTAGAAAAATACGACTCTCCCGAGTCTTCGAGTTATTTCTATCCGAGTCAATTTTTTTGTATTAAATGAGTCGAGTTCGAGTCACGAATTTTCCAACCTTAATCTTAATTATTTATTTAATGTATATGTGCTGTCAAATGCTCAAATATGTTTCTCAGATGTTTAAGAGGTCATTGAAATGCAGAAAGAGGTCTGACCATGGTCAAGTTTTTACTTCTTGAATTGGTTCCAAGTGTGCATGGTCAAACCAGAAAGAGAGGTTGAAAAGAAAATGCATTGGTCACGGGCCTAGGCGCCTATTTAATATTTGAGATGAATCCGTAGAAGTAATGAATCCATCTCACGAGTCTTTACAAACATACCAAGCTAGGGTACTATTCATTTGCATGGAATTGAATACATAGATGTCATGATCAAATGTGCTCCATCAAATACTTCAAGGGGGGAGTAGGGATGCAAGTGGGTCCCCGATTGACCGATTACCCGGAGGTTCACATTCATTAAAAATCGGATTTGTGTCCTTATTTAGACCCCGATAAGTAAGTGAGCCCAGGTCCTTTTTGGACCCGCAAACTAAACAGGTATGGCTCTGGTTCGGCCTTAATTCCGACTTGTAGATATGAGACCTGACATTTTACCTCAATCTTCAAGAATCTCTCTTGTATCATTCTCTACATAGATCGGGACCCGTCCCATATATGGTTCTAGTTCCAGCTCCACATTCTCAATAACAGTTTTGGTTCCAAGTCCACCATGGACCTGGACCGGAACCGACCCATTTACATTCCTAACAGTGAGTGGTAAAGGATATAAGGTAGGGACTAGATGAGACTTCTTATTATGATTTAAATTACTAGGGTGATGGCTGAGTATTCCATTCTCACTTCCCCTTATTTTATTCTCATTAAAGGGAGGACTCTTTGATTGTCGTTTTTGGATATTTCCCCCTTTTTTCCTTCAATTTTAATAACTTTTAGATATATAGGTCCTGAAATTCTAAGTAATTCAATTACATGAAACAAATGTGCTCTAAGTCATGTGTAATGTTACCATACCTCCAGCAGTGACAAATTATATGTTCTTAGCAAAATTTAGTCTCATCTCTAATTAGGAATGTGGGTGTTGATGCGTAGGTTGGGCTGGGCTGGGCTGGGCTTGGATTTAGTTTTAAAGTCCTAGTAACGCCCAGACCTAGCCCATTTGAAAAATATGTGCTTTGTGTAATATGTTGGGCTAGGACAGGCCTCGTCCCCATTTCACGGGCCAGGCTTGGGCTAGAACTGCCCATGAGCACCTCTATTTATGCATCAGGCGTGTACCTGCAGGCTGCTGCATTTGTTGAGCGGTACAGAAATGTTTATGGATGTAATGGGTCGGGTCTGGGGAGGACCATAATGTATTCAGAACCATTTTCTGCAAATGGATCCGTAATTCAGATTTTGGATTTAAGATGGTTCCTATGAGTTGGACCCAACATTAATTAAAGGGTCGAAGGCCCAATTTTGTATCTAAATCCAGGCTAAATAAGGCTAATTAATATGAGCGTACTTAGTTTAACGGGCCTTGAAATTGATTTGTGGAATATAAAAGTGGACTAAAAGAAAGAATAGCGGGCCTAAAATTCTTAAGGCCTTATCCTACCCTGAAGGGCTAGGGCCGGGGCCAAGGTTGGGCTACGACTAAAAGGAAAAATAAAATCTTTTTTTTTTTTACCAAGCAAGAATAACATTTTTTTGGAAAGTTATGCGTTTGTATTTCCAAAGAAAGAATACAAAGAACAAAAAATGAGAGAGAGTTCCAAAATCACTTATCTACTCTAAAAAAAAAAAAAAGAAAAAAAGATGAGCTAACCACCAAAGAAAGCAAGAATAACTTTCTTATGCTTAGAAAGAGCAAAGAAAAAACAACAAAATTGGATCCTCAACGGCCAAAACCCATTGCGTACGGTACTGTATATTGTTGAGTTGGGTTGAAAAAAAGCCCTTCTTTTGAGTTGCATGTAACTTGGTGCTGGTATAAGATGTAATACTACACGGATCCATAGAAATCCAGGCGGCTGGTGCACGTCATATCGCATTCTGTAGTCACCCAAATAGAATGCGATGTCTTTATCTATGTATTATATATAATTCCTTGACTGATTTGGGTCCAGTCATCCTTATCAACCCAAGTCAGCTGGATAGAGCCAATGACACATGCGACACGTAGGCGGTGGCGACACCTGTTACAATATGAAATGTTACCCCCACCAAAAATCACACTTTCATTTGTTAATATAGTGTTTAATCTTTTTTTATTTTTTTGATAACATGGGAATCCGCCGACACCCCTTCGGTTGATTATTGGTAAACGCATATATACATAGAACCACCCACTAGCCCTACGTATCGGATAAGGCCTCCAGGTTAAAACTAGATTTTCTAACCACACAAACATTTTAAGTGTGGGTATGCTAAAACCTAGAGGGAATGAGCCCTTTGCAGTGCAGAGTTAGTAACTCAACAGCCCAGCCCATCCAATTGATCAATGGGCCACCTCTGTTTGATGGAGAGCATTCAATTCAATCCATGTTCAGAATCATAGCAATCCAATTCATGAGTTGTTTCTCTTGGGTCTCAGTATCAAATGCTCTCCATGACTCTTTTTAAGTTTAGGATACAATTTACTCAAATCTATTAAAATATTTGCTCTCTCAAATTCTGGCCCAAGTTCACACAATCTAAACTCTGGATTGCAATTAGTTCAAGATGGAAACATGGCCCACCATAAAGGGCTTGAAATCCTAGATCTAAAATCTGGCACAACTTGCAAATTCAACAGAACAGATGTACCCATTGACTATCCCATTCTATTCCTACCAATTCATGATCATTGTCATGAACCGAAACACAATCACAGTCCACCATCCAACTAAAGAAATTTTTTCTTCACACATATATTCAAATATACATCGTCGCCACATCATGGACAGCTCAGATTTGGGTGCATATATGCCAAATGCTGCATGTACATTACAGCTTTACCTGCAATAGTATCTATCATATGGTTTTATTATCACAAGCGATAAAATAATTGTAGGGTGGTCCCACTCCCTTCCAATAATTTAGATTGGGAACTTGTGCTGGACTGGGGACATGGATCTTGCAGTGTCCCTTTAAATTACGAAATAGAGAACGTGATCAAATGAAAGAAGACTGCCCACCTCAACATACAATAATAAGATAATGCAAGTGGCAAAATTGATTTCTTGTCTTAGTCAAAGGCTTTGGATTGATTGAAGCAGGTGTGGAGAGCCATATAAGATTTTTTGTTTTTTCTTTCTTTCTCTTCTTTCAAAGGAGCGGATTTACATATGTAAATATTTCAGTAGAGTCCACCTCAATTTATGTCAACCTTTTATAGTTGGGTCAACTCAAATATCAGTGTGATTTAATGTTCATAATCATCTATTCAAGCTTAATGATTATTCAAGCACTTGTAATCAGCTATGGCTAATATAATTGGCTTAGCCGACTACAGGCTGAGACCTTTTAAGTTTCATACTGAAATAGGGATGGGAATGGATACAAGTGGGCATGTAGCATAGGACCATGTATTAAGAAAATGATCTCCTACGCAGTATGCACATTTCACATAGGAACAGTACACCTCAAATGTCATTAAGGCAGCCCCACCCATCAAACTTATCTTGCAGTCGTTTTCCATATGAACCGTGGGTAAAAAATATTTTCTTCATTAGAATATGCTTTTCCTGGCACAAAAGGCAATTGTCACATAAGCCATAACATGTAACGTCCGTGACCTGGTTACCTGTTTTAGCATCTACATATACAAAAAAATGTCTATTTGGAGGGATTCTTGGGATCGATTCTTGGGATGGAACAGTCCCAAGAATCGGTCCCAAGAATCCGTCCAAATAGCGGACTCCTACATATATCAGTCAATGTTAGGTCACAAACGTTTTTTTAACTATTATAATAATGAATCATATCATAATAAATCATATCAACCTGCAACAGACAATGAAGATGGGTGCAATGATCTAAATTAATGACACTTATTTCTTTATTAAGAAAAATGTTGGTCGGCCAAGTCAAACAAGGTCGAACAATTCAATGTTTATAGTTCATACTGCGGCTTGATTTTGCAGTAATACAGTTTTTTTTTTTTGTTGGACAGAAAAGTTTTATTAAGGTAAAACAAAATAGACAACGACTGCATAGGATAAACTTTCTTCGACGGCAACAAAGAAAATTATTTTTCCACTCCAACACATTCATAATAATTGTCTTGATTGACCATTCCCCACCTACATTAGTGGTGAAAAGTACCTTCGCTGTCTCTACTAATGCCTCAAAGTTTTTGTTCGGTTGGTTAACCGATGAAACTTAATATGATATTAGGGCTAGCTAGCTAGTTGTGAGCTTAAGTCATCTGAGGATCAATTTGGTATTAAAGTGTGCGTGTCGCGAAATGTGTGAGCATTTCCGCCACCTCTACTAACGCAATTCTAATTACTTCGAATCAAGGTTGGAAAACTCGCAGAGTGAACTTTTGACTCTCTTGAGTCATGTCGTTTTGATGAAGAACCGAGTCAAATGTAAGAAAGACTCTTATGAATCATCTCATTTTAGTTATAAATTGTCTTCATTTGAAAGGTAGATCTAATTTTAAACAATTAATGTCTCTTGTTAAGTAAATATGACGAGGTTTGGAGTTGGTAATTTAAAAATAATGACTAGAATGTAATTTAAAACTTATATCCGATCTTTTACATTGAATATTTGAACTAACAAACTAAGTGAAATGCATTATCTTTTTTTTTTTCCTTATTATAGTTGTTTCCTTGCACATATCATTTGTTAATTTGAATTGATCATCATGAATGTATGTAAATAAGTGTATTTATATTATAAGTATTTGATCTATTTTTTTAATTATTTTTAAAATTATATAAAAATAACATGCTATCTTGAGTCACTACGGTGACTCTATTCGAGTCAAATTGTTTACATTGGATGAGTTGAGACTCGAGTCCGAATCACGAGTTTTCCAATCTTCTTCGAATATTAGAGAATCTTCGAACTTTAAATTTTGCTAATGTAAAAGTGATCCTCTCTCTTTCTTCAACTTCTTTGGCCTAGAATAACGTCAATCCCCTAATTGAGCCTATACCGGTTAAGATCCTTAAACATCATGATTCATGATATAACAAAAGACAAACTTACCATCAAACACATCAAAAGCCGCATTCAGAAAAATTACTACTTGATCTCTTCCAATCCAAGCATTGAAACGAGAATTGGGGGTTATTCTCAAAACGGATTTCTCCTTCTACAAGAATTTTGGGAGGATACAATATATTCCATTCGAATCATCATTCTAAAATGCTGCTATCTAGAATATTATGAGAAAGCAAACCAAAATGTGAAATAAATCACATAGCTCTAGCACCATTACAATGGAAAAGAGGGTGTTCATTCGACAACTCCTTATTATCACATATTAGGAATATTTCTTTTTTTTTTATATAACCCCACTATCCACATATCATATATCATGCAAATCCTACTATCCACATGCACCGGATATAACTATAGTAGGAGTGGCCAACGAAGGTAGGTGTCAAACACAAGACCTCTATACTTCCTAAAGCTCAGAGTCCTTGATCAACTGAGCTACCTTTTGTTGGTTACATATTAGGAACATGACGTCAAAATCACCATTCACCACACTATGATTACCCACAGCCAGTAAATATAGTAAATGGCTACATAAGTAGGGAAAGGCACTGGTACAGATACAATAGGAGCATCTGCCCCCCAAGTTGAGTGATTGAATCCCTTTAACCACATGTTTTTTGGTACTTTTGTAGGCTCCAAATCGGTATTCTAAGCTGTTCTTCTTTATTGGACTAATAAACCTTATCACTTAAATTTCATATTTTAAATCCTTGTAGATTTATAAGAAAAAAAAAAGCCCAAACTATCTTAATTTACTGATCTAATTTTCTATACTTGGAAGACAACTCATAATTGACGATCTAAACGATTCAATATCCTCATGTTAACCATAAGCACCAAGAAATTTAATTTTAGCGTCTTAAGTCTTTATAGATTTAAGAAAAAAACTATAAAAACATTTTCAAATTAAAAGACCAAACATCTCTAAAATCATTATATGTACTCATTTTCTTATAGGGAAAATAAGGAAAATGATGATTTTGTCAAATATAATAATGTATTACACATGTGAGATTCATATGTAAAACCCATTCTCATATGATTCATAATATCCTGAGCAAGTTGACAAATATTACTGAACTAACTCCCTGTATCTGGGAATTTAAATCGTGGGCCGTCTTGTCTTCTTTGTTGACAGTGAGTGTGGGACCCACCGGATCATTCAATTGTCAAAATCGTCGGTTCGCATGTGATAGAGAGACGAGGCATTCAATGCATCTCCATCAAAAGGACAAGGGTCCCATCGCTTTATCTATTTGCCTGGCAAGTCCGGATCCTCGAATAGGGTCTAACTTTAGAGAAATTCTGAGTTAAAAAGAAGTACAATTCCACTAGTGGGGACTCATCCATTGAAATCTAAACAGTTTGAAATAAATATCCACAAGATATATTACGTATCCTCAAAATTTAAATTAATTCAAATTTGCTTTACCGTAGGATTGATTATTTGATGCCATGCTTTTCACCAAACATTCATTTCTCCAACCTTTGTAAGATGTACTCTAATAAATACATAGACTATGTTTACTTTGAATGGCTTGGATTTCAATTTGTGTGGCCCGCTGTGATAAATATGTGAAGGATATTTATTTTGAACGGTTTGAATTTTAATTTATAAGCCCTACAGTGGAATTCCACTCCTTATAACTTAGGATCGCGATTCCCGACTCCAAGACTACAGCTTTGTTGCAGAGCGCATGTTAATTACTTTAGATACTTATGAATCACAAGAAAACACAAACTTCATTGAAATAAGAAAACTTCTCAAATAAGTCCTTAAAGTTCACTTTATTTCCAAAAAGCACATGAGTTTAAAAAAAATTTAAATTACGCCCTAATTTCAAATAAGTTTCCAATTAAGGACATCCAACCATTTAAAGGTATTTTTCGACAAATTTTTCCTTAATTTTTTAGAATACTCAAATTACCTTTCATTTAAAAATCATGACATGTTTTTGATGGCTAATGTATATCGCCGATTGTCGTAAGAAAGCTGGTTGTCATAAATCACGGTTAGAACAATGATAAAGGAAAGAATGAGAAGATGAAGAAAGTGAAAGAGAGTTTTATTTCAATTAAAGGTAATTTGAATATTTTAAGAACATTGAAGCAAAAACTCACCGGAAAACACTTTTAAATGGATGCTTATCCTTAATTAGAAACTGTTGGAAAACTTAAACCCTAATTTCAAAAGTTTTGAAACTTATATTCTTTTTTAAATAAAGAAAAAACTTAAGAACTTATTTAAAAACCCCCCTTAAAATAATATATCTTAGCCACCATGCTCTACATGTGGTCCAAGTTAAAACCATATAAATAAGATCAAATGTGATGTCCTCACTCTCATCAATTATTGTTTTGGTCAAATCCTGGCTCTTTGGGGATTTCTTTTATTTCCTTCTTGAAGTACTGTGGTAGTGTGGTTAGTTTTGCCAACCAAATCAATCTATGCGGGCCATCATTTTAGGATCCCTGCCGTTGATTTGGTGGACACACTATGGCCTATGGGCATGTTAAGTGAGGAGCATTTTTTACGAGAACTCCCCTTATCGAAAATTACTGGAAAGAAAAAATGCAATGACCATCATCTAAAAATTCTGAAATTCTTGTTTGATTGGAAATTTGTCTTTGGCTGCACTGACCATGTGAAATATCACTTTTGAATGGAGTAATTCTTAGAATTTCAAATTTCATAATGTTGTTTCTATCTGGAGCATTTTTGAAGATCTATAATGGAGTATAGCATTTTAAATTCTTCAAATGTTCCCAACAAGATATCCTGTTTGCTTTTTTGTAAAGTAACCCGTGTATGGATTAATACAAATTTGTGTTTGCTTTGTAAAGTATCCCTTTGAAAACATGCCAATCAATAATAATAATAAAAAGATGCTGCATTGTGGGTTATGATAAGACAAAATATCACCCTACCAAATTTTCAAAATCATATTTGATGGGACTCAAAGTTTCGCAATCTTTTATATCAATCTGGGTTCATGTAAGGCTTTTTTTTTTTTTCATTCCCTTAGTTTAGAAGCTCTACTAATAGAGTCAAGTGAAGTAAAGTTGATTTTGAAGAAAGATTAAAATATAAGTGGGTTATGATTGAAGAAAGAATAAAATATAAGTGGGTTATGATGATATTTTATTTTTTGTTGTTTGTTATGAAATCTTTTTAACTTTTTATATGGGAAAGTGATTTTTTTTGTATTTTATTGGATAAAGGTAGTTGTTTTTTTACTTTTTTTTTTTAAAGATGAAAGCAGTTTTGAATTAAAGTGCTTTTAATATAATATTTTGTTTGAAAAATGAAGACTTTACTTGACTTTTACTCATAAAGCACCAAAAGAAATAAATCAATATACACCTGGGTGCCACATAGTGTGACCCCATATGAACAATATAAGGATCACAAAACGTGGAGTAAAACGTGGTGTCTACGTGGAATTGAAAACCTTGTTTGGTGAGGCATATGACCACCCAACCCCATGATTCCTTTCCAATAATTGCAATTTGCAAGTGAAACTTGACAAAGTGTTGTACTAATGATGTTGGATCCTTCCGATGATTACGGCGATATATATAGACGGTGGAGAGCTAAGAATGAATACCCAAGCTGTCACGTGGCTCATGTCCACTCTCTTTGTAGTATCTGGATAATAGGTCTTTTTTATTATAATTTAGAAATAATAAGGTTATTTTAATTATTTGAGATAAAGCAACTGTATTTTTCAAAAAATATTATCCCTAATGATGAAGTATTGAGGTCTTAATTTTTTTCGGGATATTATCCAAAATACTGTAGAAAATAAATTAAATTTTAATTTAAAAAATGCAATAAACAAATATAAATTAAGTTTTGTGGGGTTTTTATGAAAAATATATATAGAACTTTAATAATTAATGATCAATGATAGAGGATTAAGGATGTCCTATTTCGTTAGGGGTAGTAAGTAAGAGGGGACTGGATTGATCATAAGAGGTCCGAATATTGTGCTAAAAATTGGGTCCTCACTAATCTCTCTAATAAGAGGGTTCATAGGAGTAGAAAATCATATATATATATATATATAAGTGGAAAAATGCTCTAGTGAGAATGTGAAATGGTGCAGGTACATGAGCAAAATTTATATGGTCCAATTGGATATGTGCTAATCATGAATAATAGGGGGGATTGAAAGATCTTGATGAGGATTATGTATGTGTAAAAAACTCCACCAAGTTTATTTGATATGAAATGAGGTATCTTTATTCTGGCCATTGCAAATGTGGACCATTAAGATAGAGGGGCAGGGATGATTGGATATGGATTTTTTTTTTTCTTTTTCCCACTTCTAACCCCATTGAAATCGTTTAATCTCTTCCAATTTTGGGCAGCCGAGTGAGAATTGCCGCCACTTATCAATAAGATAAATTTCGCTCATGTACCACACCATCTCACTATACTGTTATATATGTATTTATATAGTTTATTTCTCACCACATCGAATCTTATGTGTTGCTCTAGTTGAATTAAAGCGTGGGCCATTTCCAATGTGGTGGGTGGCATTTGAGATGGTTGGAATGGCTCAATTACCGTATCCCTGTCGACTTAATTGTTCATCTACGTAAGCTTCGCATCTAAATTGACTCTACACGAGTGAGAACTGCCGCCACTTATCAATAAGATAAATTTCGATCATGTACCACACCATCTCACTATACCGTTATATATGTATTTATATAGTTTATTTCTCACCCCATCGAATCTTATGTGTTGCTCTAGTTGAATTAAAGCGTGGGCCATTTCCAATGTGGTGGGTGGCATTTGAGATGGTTGGAATGGCTCAATTAGAGGTGGACTCTACACGAGTCAATTTAGATGCGAAGCTTACCTAGATGAACAATTAAGTCGACGGGGATACGGTAATTAGCAGCCTCATCATATATTAATATATTGACCTTAGACACGTCTGATTGAGGGACCCCTGGTTGGTTATGTTCATTCTTATGAGGCCCTTCTACTAATTCATGATGAGACCCACTAATCCTCACCTATGCTGGGGCAGACCCAAGTGGTTGCACCCGCGAGATTCAAAAAAATTCTTTAGATTAGACCTGACCTTTTTATTTAAACATTGTCCGTACCACCCAAACAAAGATCCTCATGCCGCCATAGATGCAAGCATCTAAATGGTCCACAACATCCAATGTCTGTAACTCCAAGAGTTCCACTCATTAGATGACCAGCCGAGTTGTTTTTCATGCATATAATATATTTCCTTTGAATATTTATAGCATGTACATTGAACATATATTATGAATTATGATCACAATAGCAAGAAAATGAGAATCTGATATCTAACAGCTCACACAGAACCCTTTGTTTGGTAGCATTGCGGATCACTGAATTTTATTTGAGGTGGAGAAATTATCTTATGGGATGTGTTAGAAGAGTGGTTGTAATTGCTGAATGTGATGTTTATGCAATAGTTTTGGTTAAGCAATTGGTGAGAATTTCAGATTTCAATGTACTTTCCAAAAAAGTAGTAGCCAAAACCCCATGAGCAGAAATATCACGCGGGGGTAGATTTTTTAACTCTTAGATGAAACTTTAAACTTGATATACGAATGTTTCTAATCTTTACTCCAATATAAGTTGGTCTCATCCAAAAACTAACTAGCAAAATATGTCCGTACTAATCTATACTATAAATATACTTCATATAACAGAAAAATCTATAAACTTTTAAAAAATTATCAAAACTAAAATTATAATATTTTTATATAAATAATATTGAAATAAGAAGGATATTATATATGATATTATAATATAGAGTATTAAAAAAAAAAAAAAAAACACATTAGATGCAATCTACACCAAAAAGGGCATTTTAGTTTCCCTTATACCAAACCAGCCTTCCCTCAGTAGTTTTAGTGAGGGTCCACCGCGCAGGCAGAAAAAAATAATTTTTCTCATCTTCTTCCTTCTTCTTCTCTTCCCCAAACCCAATCTAATGGGAAAGAATATATGAGGATTCAATGTAAGGAAGAAGAAACAATTAGGTTCATTTATATTTTACATTTTGATGGGGAGGAAGACTTGGCCATGCAACCTTACCGTAAATTAACTCACAAATTCCAACTCTAACGAACCTAAAAGTTGAAGTCTTTTTTGGTGCTTCAATCATTCAGATTTGGAAATATTTCATTTTTATTTGATTGATTCTTGTCCTCTCCTTGCTTCCCAAAGCCATAAAATATTTTAGGACAAGCACAGTTGGTTTACGGATTGCGTCGATAGCTGATTACCGTCAGTCTTGTGTTTTGTGATGGTTGTTATGTATGAGGCAAACCTAAATTCGTCACAACAGGAAATTGGAACGGATTAGGAATGGTTTAGGCCGTTCCTAAACCGTTCCTAATCCGTTCCAACAGGAAATTGGAACGGATTAGGAACGGTTCGTTCCAATTTCCTATTTTTTGTGTAGTGCTGGGCCTGTTTGGATAGGCAAAAAATAAAATAGAGTAAAGTTAAATAAGCCCTAACAGTCTAAAATATCAACTCTACCCCGTTTGGATAAGTCTGGCCCGATAGATAAAGTAATGTTGTGATCCACATTAACTCCATTTCACTTCAACTCTAAATACTTCCATTTCCTTGAGTAAAAGTGGATTCTACTCCAAACCTTAACTTTAAAATGAGCATCCAAATGGAGTGAAGTGAAGTATTCTACTGTAACTTCAATCTACTTCTCTTCACTCCACTCCACATGTGAAATCCACTTCATTGTACTCTACTCATTTATCCAAACAAGCCCTAAAGTCGAAGTCTCGTTTGATGCTTTAATCATTCATATCTGGAAACATTTCTCACTGCTTCGATTGTGTATATGTGAAAACATCCCATTCTCCATTTTTTGAAGATGAAGCTATGAGTGGTGATGTAACAGGGAGTTCAGTTCTTTGTGGATAGTCTTGAGCTATCAACCAAGAGTTGCCACATCTTGGGTTAAGATAAGAGAAGGGGCTGGTTTTTACTATCTTGAATATCTCAATTCGACCAAGTCTTCCTCTCCATCAAGATGTAAAACATAACTGAACCGATTTGGTTCTTCTTTCTCATGGTAAAGCCTCATGTTATTCTTTTCCATTGGATTCCTCATTAGGTTGGGTTTGAGGGAGAGAGGAAAAAGGAATAAGATTAGGAAAACTATACTGTTTTTTCCACCTGCATAGGGTCAACGTCGACTCTCACTTGCTATACCGAGGGTCAACATCGACCCTCGAAAAAATAGGTAAACAAAGAAGGATTTCTTGGTGGGAAGGCCGGTTTAGTGTGAGGGAAGATAAAATGTCATTTTTAGTGTAGAGTGCATTTAATGTGTTTTTTTTTTTTATAAAATCCTCAATAATATATAAATTTATAAGATGATAACGATGTTACTACTGATTATTATTATTATTATTATTATTATTATTATAGAATTAAGATACATGGGAAAATATTCACCTATGCTCTAGGGAGAGCAAGAGAAGGTTTTACAAGATATGTGTATTATTGTTTATGATAGTAAATTAAGTTATAATTGTATTATAAAGGTTTTTTTTTTTTTGGAAATTGATATTGGCACTCCTTTTTTTTATGGAGGCACTCCAATTCAAGCTAATTTCTTTCTCACTAGTTACATTGAAAATGAATGCCTCCATAAAAAAAAGAGTGACAATATCAATTTCCTGTTTTTTTTTTTTTTCTTTAGTTTTTACCAAATCATACCATATAGCCATAATTAAGTCCATCATAAAAGAAGAGCACAAGGAGACTAAAAACCAATGAACATTGATTTTGAAAAGCGCCCATATGTCTTATTTTTATATATATTTTAGTAATTCTTATTATATGAGATTGTTATAGCATAGTTGGTAAAAGATTTGTATGCTATTCTAAAGGTTATGGGCTCGACTTCCATAAAAGAGTTTGTATGCTATTCTAAAGGTCATGGGCTCGACTTCCAAGTTCCAACTCATATACAAGGTGAAGGCGCTCATTTTGAGTGGCTCATGTTCCTAATAGGTGGGACCCAATGTTATCCTACAATTGGACTATATATGTAGTCAACTTCTATGGGGCTAACTTGGGCCCAACTTTGATTAGTGCACCCCATTTGATACTCTTATCATATTATGATCTAGCTGTAGGTCCAATTTTACAATCAATGGACCTTCATTCACAGTTAGATTGAATAAAAAAATAAAAGAGAATATACAATTAAGATGCCATTAACACCTTTTAAATCAAGGTTTAGGATAATCTGGTGGGGCTGATCTCTTGGATCCCCTTTGTCAGTAAGGAGAACTTTCTATTTGCCTTCCACCCATTGATAGAGATGCATTTATGAAGGCCCCGCAAGATAGATTGCATATGAGCAAAATGCAATCTGCAATCTGGTCATAGGAGAACATTTTCAACTATCTATACCTTTCATTTGAAAACCTTAGGCCACATTAGGGCTGAATAACCGGATTTCCGGTCCGGCCTAAAACGAAGGACCGGACCGGACCACTTATAAGTGGTCTGGTCCAGTCCAAACCGGTCCGGTTGGACCACTTAAAGTGGTCCAGACCGGTTTCCAATTTTATTTCATTTTCACCTCACATCTAAAAAAGGGGCAAATGTCAAATGAATGAATGATGGGTTTTACAAATGAGCGTTAGGCTGGAGCGTTGGGCACATGCCTCATGGGCTCATCCATATTAATTTTTTTTTATTTTAATAAATTCAGTCCGGTCTGATCCAGACCAGACCCTAAAAGGCCTGGACCGGACCGGATCGGATTTGGACCACTAAGACTGCAAATCCGGTCCGGTTTTGTGGTCCGGTACAATCTGCGGTCCGGTTCTGTGCAGCCCTAGGCCACATTTATCTATACTCCGTGTAAAACTAGTGTTGCTTAGAGATGTAAACGGGTCACTTCTGATTCACGTCCATGAAGGAAATGGAACCGAAACCGTTTATGAGGAGATGGAACCGGAATCGGAACCAATTCCAAACTAGTTCCAAAACTGGTTCCGATAAGATTAGTGGGATCCAGTTCCGGAACTTGTTTTGACTTTTAGTTAAAGGCTGCCATTCTTGCACAGAAAGGGAGGGGAGAGTACGAGAGATAAAAACCGTCATTTCTAATCTTGATTGAAAACTCAATTAATAACCAACATAAAAGTGCGATTGGAGTTTGGAAGCCCTAATTTGATACTTTAATTGGAAATTGAAGGGAGATTCACAAAAATAAAGAAGATTTAAGAGAATATGGTAAAGTATAATTGAGGGAGACAAGATCAGAGATCCTTATTATGTTTAGGGTTTATGAATACCTCTTGAGGAGTTGATGAGTGATGATTGATGGCTTCAATCCTTTGAATAGCTATCTCCACTTCGGCGAGTAGAAGTCGTTGTAGAAGACATTAACCATCTCGATCAAAATGCTCTCCCTAAATGGCAACATGCCTAGCGGGAGTAGGACGTTATCAAGTTCGCATCAAAGCTACAACGACACCAATATCTCTACTCTCACTGGCCTCGAAGCTGGCAACAACTTTGAAACGCAAGAGAGGAAGAGATAGAGAGGGAGAGAGATGACAGAGTGTGAAGAGTGAAAAAGAAAGGGGGGAAATGAGACATTTCGGCGGTTATGGAGCTCTCCAACACAAGCACCACACATATCACGTGTAGCTTGGTAGAGCATTTGGGCGGGTCCACAGGTCAGAACCTATTATGTTCCAAAACCGAACCTGTCTTGCTCAGGTATTGGGTCCAAAAATAGGTTCTTGAGCCAGAACCTTGATTAGCTTATCAAGACCAAAATAATGTTCCATATCTGATTATACTTGAGTTGGAACGTTCTGGTAATCAGAGAACTGGGTACTCATTTACATCCCTAGTGTTGTTGAGAACTTCCTCTTCTATAGGATTTTCCTTCCAACCACCCCCGCCCATAGAATATCTTCTTCTAAGGAATCACAAAAACCTTAGCTCTTTTTTGTGCTTTCCATAAGGAAAAGCATTCACACCAAACATAAATTTCACTGTAGCATTGAATTTAATTTCTATAATAATTAATTCTTCCGTGGAAAACCGGCTACATAAATGTGCGCTTAGATCTTAAATAGCAACACAGATGGAGTCGACTTCTTATATATGTCAGTAGGCTCTATCTAAACATGCCATTGAGGGATTTTCTCAAAAGCGAGCCCTGCAA
Source organism: Litsea cubeba (assembly GCA_012931725.1). Classification (NCBI taxonomy): domain Eukaryota; kingdom Viridiplantae; phylum Streptophyta; class Magnoliopsida; order Laurales; family Lauraceae; genus Litsea; species Litsea cubeba. The sequence goes on along the minus strand of CM022953.1, from coordinate 18,611,169 downwards.
TTGTGCGGGGTTTTGGGTCTCCCATTTTACTTTAGAGTGCATTTGTGTAGTGTGAGGACTTTACTCTTTGAGGATTTTTATCTTTGCAGGAGAAAAGAATCTTACATATATGCCCCTTACATAAGAAATTGAAATACTCTCTACAAAGAAAAATCAGTTCATTTTTTTTTCTTTTCATAAGGAAACTGCATCACTGAATAGAAATATAAGGACAATTGTCCTTTTCATTGCAGATTCCTCACGCATGATAAGCATGGGCGACGCTAGCGTCCCTCTTCACTATATATGCCTCGCCCTGAATCCGGCCAACTTTTCCTCATGCCTTTTCCCTCATCCCTTTTCAAACATTCTCTACATCCAGCTACTCCACCACCTACTTTTTCTTACACATGCACCCACCTTTATAGCTCATTCAGATCCATTTCATAGGTTGTTTGCCTTTATTGAAGAGGTTGAGCAAGTTGTTTGCTAATTGCAAGTCTGAGTTCAGCCCTTTGGATCTTTTATTTCAGAGATTTCAAGTCTACAAATCATCAAGGTAATAGTCTTCTTGAATCTCCTTTAATTATACACTTGTTGGTCATGAATTCATGGAGTTCTTTTGCGATCAATATGGCTGATTTATGCTGCCCAGATCAGATTTTTTAAAATCTGTCATGTTACAAATCAGCCATGGAAGTCCTTTCCTTAGTGATGTCCAGATCTGAATCGCAGTTTTTTTCAAGTGGTATCAGAGCCACTCCATGTGAAATCATGATCCCATGTTGTGTTTAATTAATCCTAGATTGATTATGGGCATGGTGGCACCCTACTAGGACATGGTTGTGCAGGTACCGTGGCAACGTAAAACGCATTTTCGCGTTTGCAGTACTAGAAATCTCGTTGGATAGGTTGGAACAAGAGATCCACGTGCACGATGAAAATGTATACCGTTTTTTACCTTTTTATTAGCAAAAAAAAAAAAAAAACATGTGCACCAAACGAAATGTAAATATTTCCGCATCCGTTTCGGTTCCGCGGAAAAGCACGTGGCACAAACACATCTTAAGGGGGAGTCTTGCTTTGTGGTGGAGCCAGAGAGGCTACGCCTTTTGGATGTTCTAAACAACTTTGATATTGAGAATTCTCAAGTAAAAAGAGTGAAACTCCTCAATAGAGCTTATCTATAGAAAATTTAAGCAATTAAAAATAAAGACCCTTTGAGTAAATGGGGGTATCTCCTAACTCCAATAGGAGTTAGTCCAAGGGTGAGATTGACTATTTAATTAAAAAATAATAATTAATGTATATAATTATTATAAAGGATTAAACTTATAGTGATACCAACTCTTGTTGGGGGTAAGTCGGCTTAAAATTTTGTAGTAGTCCATTCGAATGAAGAGGGCTTTATTTTAATCTGCTAAAATATTTAGTAGGTGGGCCCATCATAGGATTTACTTTTTTAACTCAGGATCTCGATTCAAACACGAGATGCTTAGAGAATATCTACAACTCAACTCAGCTGCCAATTATAGAAAGCCCCCTCATTGACAGCTCCATACCACATGCTCTCTCTCTCTCTCTCTCTCTCTCTCTCTCTCTCTCTAAGTCTATAAAAATGTAGGGGAAATAGCTAGACATGCCTATCTGATGAGAAGAAGACCCTCTTCTCTTTCAGCACTGCAATTGGGTTTCAACTTTTTCAAGCCACCTCTCTGCTATTCTTCTTCTTCTTTGGTTCTAATTCTTGTTAGATAGAAATGGCAATCGACCAAGATATAGAAAATGGAGAAACCATCAGACAAAGTGAGATTACAGAGCCTCTTATACAGCATGAGAAGATCTCAGCTCATGATGAAGAAAATCATGAAGCTAAAGGCGGCAGCAGCAAGGGGTCTATTTCCATGGTTTTGATCAGCACTGCTGTTGCAGTCTGTGGCTCTTTCGAATTCGGAACATGTGTAAGTTGGATCATCCTAGAGCTGTGATTTTTAGGTGATTGAAAATGAGAAAATCTGACTTCAATGAAGTTCCTTTTTTTTACCATTTTTCTAAAATTATCTGTACATGGTACTAGTCTGCTAGATGATTTTGAAACTGCAACAATCAAATCAAAATCCAGAGAATATAATTTTGGGATGTATCATGAGCATTCCATTTTTGATGTGCCATCATTATTTTGCAACAAGGCAAATCATAATCACAGATTCACAGGCCAGTGCATTTAAACATGCATGTAGCGACGGTTACAATCCACTTAAATTTTTGGGCTGTTGGGTTGGGCTGGCTATACTGAGTCGACCCAGTCTGTGATACATCCTTCGGGTTTAATTCAAAATCAAATACTTAACTCGTGTTTGACTCAGTGGGCAGACACTACTGAGTCTGATAGGTGAGTTTACTGATTACATAAGCCGGCCATATGCGAAGAACTTGTTTGTTCTGATGGAGTAGATTGTTGGTTTGGCAGGTGGGTTACTCGTCGCCTGCACAGTCAGCCATCAGGAATGACCTTGGCCTGTCTCTGTCTGAGGTGTGTAGTGTGTTCATGATTACTCTCTTCCTTTTCTTTTTCTATTTTTCTTTTTTTTATCGTGACGAACCTAGGGATCAGGGATGTAGATGGTCAAAGGTTTTGACCAATTAAAAAATAGGATTGTGTCCTTATTTAGGCCCCGCTGGGTAAATGGATCCAGATCTGGGTCTATTATTTTGGACCCATGACCTTAACGGATCCGATTCGGGTTCCACATTTGCTCGGACCCATGGACCCGGGACCTCAATTTTCGAAATTCTTTCATTGAAATTAGATTTTCCCCATACCATTCTCTACTGGACCCGAACCCAAACCCGCCTCATATATGATTCTAGTTATAGGTCCGGTTCCACTTTCTCCTTAACCATTCCGGGCCCAGATCCGGGCGCACCTTCTCTATAATGGTTCCGGACCGCACCCGTTTACATCCCTACGCCGACCAACTTATGGTTAATTATTAGTAAAACCCAAAATACAAGACACCACTAGCACTGTGTTGATGATTTTCTGTTCTCATCTCAGTTGATCTTAATTTAATTTCATCCATATCAACTGGATTCTCATTTTAGTAATCTATTCATAATCATTTTGATAACTAATGAGTTCAGTTTTACTCTGGACCTCTCAATTAAGTCGGGTGGACCCTAAGAAAGGGCCTGTTGGGCTTGGATTTTGAATTGATCGCACCATATTTGTGGTGTTGAGTCAGTTCGAAGTGAAAAGGTTTACTGAAGCCCAAGGCCCAAGCCTGGAGTGGTGTACACATTGGGCCTCACCAAAGTTACAAGGAAAGTTGGCCACAGCATCATTTGGACTTTTATACAAGAGGGTAACTACTATGGCCAAACATAGAAAATACTTCTTTAATGGGACAAAGACTAGGCTAGGAAAGAAATGGTGGGCCATTGATGTGAATAACTAGAATTGGGATTCTCACGGTGACGGTGAGTGGACCCATCATGGTCCTCCACGTCAACGTGGGGCAGCCCTGTCAAGCATAGGGTAGCAGCCTTGCGTGCACGACAAACTGCCCATGATGATGTGACAGACCATGATAGGTCCACTCGCGGTCACCCTAGGTAAAGCCTCACAGGATCCTGGCTCAGAAAAATTATTGCCAATTTCTGTATGCTAAGATGTGTCATGTGACAAAATATCCAACCAAATTCTATGCTTCTTTTGTTCGGATACCACTGTCTCATTTTATCTTTATCTCAAAAGAGGGAAAAACTTGGCTGAGCCCTGTCTCATTCATTTTTATCCTTGTTTCAAAAGAGGGTGAAACTTTGATCATTGATGAGAATGTAAAAGAGCCCAGCCCAAATATTTTAACTTGTGAAGTTTCTTGATAACATAGGGATAGCTTAATTGGCTGTATTCCACCTCCTCACCCAACTGCACAAGGTTGGATCCTGGTTTCTCTCCCTACATGTGAGCAGGTTTCTCTCCCTGCATTATCTCTACTTGGCTGGGATGTCTCGTCGGTTCTAGCCCACCTTGGCTGGGTTAAGAATTTTTTGGGTACCCGGTTAAGAAAGAACTTTTGAAGTTCCTCATGCCCTCAGTGATGATAGTTTAAACATTTTTGGATCTCTCTTGACACTAACTAAAAACTTGAATACTTTGGGAGTGAAAAACACTCTATTCGGTTCCAGTTGATTAGATTTCGGGTGACTAGACCAAAAAACAGAAAACTAGGACCCTGTCAAGACTGTAAGAGTTTCTATATCTACAAAGGTTGAGTTGAATCTTCATGTTCACTTGGGCTGAAATTTCTAATCAAGTTCAATTTATTGGTTTTGTTTAAAAATTGAAAGCAGAGAAAATAAAAAAAAAATAAACTATGTTCAAAATTTTACTTAATATTTTTGGCCCTAATCATAACCTTTCTCATCAACATCTAGCCCATATCCCATCAATTCGGGATGACATCATAGTCCAACACAAAATAAATACTGAAACCATTTGAAATTTGCAGGTGGATCCTTTCTGTTCATATAGTGCAAGTGTTTGCACTTTGCAGTTTGCACTGCATAGCTAGTGGGCCCTACATTTCAGATTAGTTCAACTGTATCCCAAATGACAGTGGACTACTTCTATCATTCCTCCTAATTACAAATCAAATTAACCATTGCGGCCAGCAACAACTTCATCTTTACAATGAACTCCCAAAACTGAAAACCGCCTTACCAGTTATACATGTTCCTCATTTAAGGATAAGGGTGCAATTAGCTCGTTTGGCTTGAGTTACGGCGGAACCAGATCCATCCCAACTTATATCAGCAGGTCTGACCTATCCTGGAATATAAGCAATAGAGCTGAAAGCATGCATATCCAATACTCACGCACAACTATGTAGCATTGGACCGCGTAGGTGGTCTGGAGTTTTTCTGTTGGGCCTTTAGGGAAACATAGGCCAGACCCACATTGATTGATTGTGAGCCCTGTAAATGCAAGTGTGGATCAAAACCTCTGGATTTTTTCCTTCTTTTTGGGGTGAAAATATCCCATGTATACATAATTAGCCAAAAGAAAACTATTAGTCCTCATTGCTGTGATGGCACTTAAGTAGTAGAGGAGTAAAAAAAAAAAATCCAAAAAAATTTTGAAATCAAGATTTAAAGGACCATTTTCGACATTTGTTATTTCACATGGTGCAGTATTCAGTGTTTGGCTCAATACTGACCATTGGCGCGATGGTTGGTGCGGTGACAAGTGGGCGCACTGCGGATTACTTTGGTCGGAAAGGGGTAAGAACTGCAATAACATTCCAGTTGAGAATTCTTTCCTAGTGTAGTAACAAGTGATTTTTATGTCTTCCTCTCATGTACATCTGAGTTACAATATCCTACTATTTTAAGTTTATTATTTATATTTTATTTGTTTTTTCAACTTTTCAATATAACAAAACTGTTAGAAAAAGAGGTAAATAATGATAACTTTCATGTAAATAAGAAAACCAGGATGTTGTATAAAAGCTTAATTATAGAATATGAAACTTCATATTATATCCATCTCCTATATCTCAGAATGTATAGTCATATCCCCACTACCTACCTATATCTATATCTGGGCATCACTGCTCCTGTACTTCCTTCTTAATCTGTTTATTTAATGCAGGCAATGAATATCTCAGCTGTCTTTTGCATTGTAGGATGGATTGCTATTTTCTTTTCTTGGGTATGTTTTCTCCATTCCTTGAATTTGGATGCTTGGACTCTTAACTATAAATAGAGTTCCATGTAAACATTTGTATCTGTTTAAAACTATAGCTATCAATGGACTGGGCCAGCCCAAAATCTCCAAGGTCAAGAATGAACTTGAGCTTAAATTTATGTAGTACAAATGGGCAGGTTAAGTTATATATTGAGATTACAGGTGACAACTGTTTACTAGTATGGGACGAGTCCATGGCCTCGTTTTAGGTTCATAAAAAAAAAAGGGTCTGGCAATACCAAGTCCCAACCAATAACTTCCCTTTAAAATACTTAGAAATTTATTATGACATACCTAATCTTACTGTTATGAAGGGTCCTTGGCCACTCGATCTTGGAAGATTATTCTGTGGATATGGCATTGGTGTTCTTTCTTATGTGGTATGCATTCCTTAACACTTTAAACCCAACTTTCTAGGTGTAGGTATAGCATTGAAAGGTAAACAAGAGTGCATAACCATGTTTCAGGAAAAATTATAATCCTCCTAAACTGGTGAACAGGTACCGGTGTTCATAGCTGAAATAGCGCCCAAGAATCTTCGAGGGGGGCTCACAACAGTAAACCAGGTGTAAGAATTGTGATACATTTTGATCATGTTAATGACTAACATGAAATAATTAGGTCATCTGGTCAAGTGTAAAATTATAACCTCTTTATTTTAACTTCGCAGCTCTTGATCTGTACTGGTGCATCGGTTATTTTTATAATAGGAACAGTTGTATCATGGCGCATGCTCACTCTGGTTGGTAAGTTTTGATAGTGCACACAAACCATCTTTTAAGGTTGAGAAGTTTTTTTAGCATCTTAGAAGATTGTAAAAAAGATAGGAAGACGAAGGAAGCAATTGAGAAATGGCATGGATAGTATGTTCCTTTTAGTAGTGTGACTAAATTTGACTTGTACTTGCAGGACTGATTCCATGTGTTGCTCTGCTCCTGGGTCTCATTTTCGTTCCAGAGTCTCCTAGATGGCTGGTAAACTATCATGCATAAATTTTACATACATATATTTATGGATGTATGCATTTGTGTTTATATATGTTCATGCATCTACAAATACAAACTGGAGAGATAATAAATTGTATGAAGACCTCTTTCTTTGTTTCAGGCAAAGGTCGGCCGCGAAAAGGAGTTTGAAAGTGCATTAAGGATGCTCCGAGGAGAAGATGCCGACATATCTGAGGAAGCAGCTGAAATTCAAGTTCCTAATCTTAACTTGAAATCCTAACACAAACCTAATGTAAAGCTTGAAAAATATGTGATGGACTAATGTTCTTACGCAGGATTACATTGAAACTCTTCAAAGCCTTCCGAAGGCTAGAATACAAGATTTGTTTGAAAGGAGATATGCTTATTCATTAATTGTAAGCAACTTGCATTAACTTTAGTAGTGTGACCCCTTTACATTGTAAATTTTGTTTGAGTAATATTATTAGAAATGGCTTGCAGTGCATAAACCATTTACATCTTTACTCCATAATATTAGTTTCTGACTGCTCAATGTTCAGGTTGGGATCGGACTAATGTTATCTCAACAATTTGGGGGTATTAATGGAATTTCATTTTATGCTAGCGAAATCTTTGTCTCTGCTGGTATGGACTGTTTGTATTTTTCCATACTTTTAGCCTTGCAAATTCTAAATAGATATGCATATTTATCATATATGTATTTGTGATCTCAGGTTTTTCTTCTGGCAAGACTGGGACTATTGCTATGGGATGCATTCAGGTATTCATACTTTTCAAGTTGCTAACCAATACACCCAAAATGCCTAGGCGTTAAAGGTGAAGCAAACTAACTACTTAACACCCCCCTTCGGGTGGGACACCGCCCAGATTTGAAGCACACGCCCACACAAGACGCGGCATGGTTCCTTTTTACCTTGTGCATATTTGAACCCGAGATGCGTTTGCTTTGATACCATCTCAAGTTGCTAACCAATGCACCCAAAATTTCTAGGCGTTAAAAGATGCGGCAACCTGACTACTTAACACTATTCTTGAATTTTCATTATCTTTCAATCCAAAGTTTATTGAGCTGAAAGCCTGAAACTGTTTTGCAGGTTCCAATAACCATAGTGGGTGCAATCTTAATGGATAAAAGTGGAAGGAGACCTCTTATGATGGTGGGTACTAGTTTAGAGTATATACATTTGAAAATGCATTCATTTAATCATACTACAGAATTCCAGGATGAATAATTCATTGTACATATTTCAGATCTCTGCATTGGGGACATGCCTTGGCTGCCTTTTAGCAGGGGTTTCATTCTTTTTGAAGGTAACTTCCAGTCTATCCTAAAAACCATTTCTTCATATAGGTTGTTCATGAGTTTTCTAAATATTTTAAAATCCCTTTGTCAAACAGGGCCATGAACTGTTATTAGCGTGGGATCCGATTCTAGCTCTCACTGGCATTCTGGTACATAGACACTTTACCTAACATGAGATAAATACTACTTGTAGAGTAAATATTACTCAAACTCTGTAATTGAATTTTTTTTTTTTTGATGTTTTTGGCATTGGAATCAGTTATTTTTAGGTTCATTCTCAATTGGGATGGGTGCTGTTCCTTGGGTAATGATGTCAGAGGTAGGGAAATTGACATGAAAATAGTTTTCATGGTATTCTCCGTGTTAGCTGCCAAAGTCAAATTCCCAGAGGAGGCTATGCTCTTGCCTAATACTTTCTTCCACTGCAGATTTTCCCAATAAACATCAAGGGAATGGCAGGGAGCTCGGTGACTCTAGTTAACTGGTTTGGTTCTTGGGCTGTTTCATACACTTTCAATTTCCTCATGAGCTGGAGTTCATCAGGTAAGTATAGTTCATTTGAATCAATTTTCAGTTCATTTGGTCTTAAGTGCACCAAGTGAGTGGATCTAATAATGGATGGAATCTTGCTTTGCGGCTTATAACTTAGAATTATTAACTCTGAAAAGAAACACTTATTAATTAGTGAATGGATTTTTTCTCATGTTGCATGTACTTTGCACATTGAAGAATCACAATCTTTGGATAACTGACTGCTTTCTACTATCAGTAGGCAGAAAAACCTTGTGGTCTTAGATGCATGTTCAAGTTAAAAGGATGTATATATCATTCAGAGTGACCATCAAAAGGTTACTAATAGGCCCTGTTTGATTGGGAGAATTATGGAAAATTCCAAAATGCTCTCCCACTACAGTTCTCATGATGCTACTTTTCTATTGAGCATTTGGAATTCGAGATGTGAAAAATTCAAAAAAATTGGCATTTTATTATAGCAAATTCCAGAAGTCAAAAGAAAGCTTTTGTGGACAATATCTGAAAAGGATTTGGAATTCCCAATAGGAAGGAATCTCATATGAAATTCCATCACTCAAACAGGTCCAAAGTAGACCATGACAGTACAAGGTAATTCAACTCCATCTATGAGGTTTCACATGTTGCTCTGATTTCAGGTACCTTTTTCCTCTATGCGGGTGTGAGTGCAATCACTATTCTCTTCGTCGCAAAGGTAGTACCGGAAACTAAGGGGCGAACTCTTGAAGAAATACAGATTTCCATGAACTCAGAGAGATAAATAAACAGTTAATAAGCATGCTTTGGTGAAGCACATTTTTTTCCCAAACTTGTGATCCTCATTGTCTGAGATGAATGCTTAGTGGCTACCATAACAATGAGGAGGGATTACCATATTGTCAAGTTTCCAAAATCCAATTTGATTCTTGCATTGCAATGGCATTCTATTAAATGCAAAATGAATTTTTTGAAGTGCATCTTGTCATTACCTCTTATATTTGCGAGAGGCATTACCAAAAACATAATGGGCTTTGTTCCAGTGAGAATTGTTCTCACGGAGTCACCATGAGAACTTTTTATAGGGCCCACTAGGGATCCCATCTTTAGGATGGGACCAGTGTGGATTGAAAGATCTATATGGGACCCCGTAAATATCAAGTTTGGCCCTAGTCCCATGCTTCTAACCCCTTCATCCATGGCCGACCAGTCCAGTCCATTCATATGGACATAATTACAATAATGTTTTGGTTGAGGGTTGTTTTCTGGAGTTCTACACAAATCAACTGGATACAACCACACACAGAAGGTCTTTTCTTTGATTCTCTTGGTTGGCAAGGGCTAAAAGCTTCTGTTTAAGGGTGCTGGCCTCATCAGAAGAATCTACCTCTCCTGGATCCATTTCAATGGGCTTTCACCAAGGACCTTGAACTTTGAAGGCCCATCTCCTAGAGACAATATTTTCTGTGTGTTAAAAAGGAATGAAAGGCTGTCCAAATCTGGGACCATCAATTTAAAAAACAAAAAATTAGTCTGAAATATTATCTAACTAGCAACAAAGGCCCGGGCTTAATGAAAATATGTTAAAATTTAAGAATTCTTTTGAAATATTGTTAAAATAAAATAAATAGAAAATATGTTTTTTTTATTATCTTTGAATATTAAAAAATTTTCTATGTATGAAAATAAAGTAAATTTACATAACTCGACGACCCCTTGAATTTAAAGGCGTTGACCATTATGACCATCTCATTTACAGATATATTATACCATTGATGATTGAAAATATATAAAAAAAAAAAAGAAAACAAACCGGATGGATCTACATCTACTAAAAAGAACCAAAAGAAAGGGATAAAAAATTAACATGTTTAATCCATCAGTGGGGGCCACCCTTGAAATATTTTTAACATGTGGGACCCATTGATGGCCCTGCATCCAAAAAAGAAAAAATGGAAGATAAGAAGAAAGGAAATGGAAAATAAATAATTTCATCCTCAATGGGCCACACACCACATCTAGATTTATGGTGATGGAACAGTTGGCCCCTACAGATGATTGATAGTATAAGAAAAAAATTAAAAGAGAGGGGGGCGAGCAAGTGTAAGAGAAGAGAAAAATATAAAAGATGTACATTGCATGTGATGAGTGTACGTGGATATAGATATAAGTCATCATAGTATGTTTCTAATAGTTCTAACTCATATGCACACAAATCACATCATAACAATTATCAAAAAAATTAAGCTTGTGTATGATACCAACCCAGTCTGATTGCCTACTATGGATACAATTATATTGACCTAGGAAACTAATATCCATGCATAATCCATGAGTGGGTCCCACTGCAAAAATAAGTTAAATGTGTGGAGCCCACTAATTGATTTGCATCCATTAAGAAACCATACAACTCCCAACAAGCTTGCCTCCCACTTAGACTCCCTCCATAAGTTGGGCCCACTCTTAGAAAAAAGGGGTTAAGAGAAGGCCATTGGGATTTCATCCAATACTGGAGTCCAATCTTGAAATATATTTAATACGAACTGGTGCCCACTACTGGATCCATCCATTTGGGAAAAAAATTGAAAGGAGAGTAAAGGAGCAACAGCTTGAATTTCATTCATCGGTAGGGCCCGCAAAACATATTTAACATGGGACCCATTGATGATTGAAGATCTAAGGAAAAGAAAACAAACCGACTGTAAAAGATTTGCTTATAATTTGGATAATGGCAAGAAATATGACTCAAATTCAAATGTTCATAAAAATCTCTTATGAGAGAGGTTTTAGGAGAGAAAGAGTAGCCCAAAGTGAGGTGGCACCTTAAAATAATGTGGATTTTTTGTGCATATTTTTTTGAAAGGAGAGACTTTTTAGGGATGAGGTGGCACCCCTCACAGCCCACCTCCCCCTTTGCTTTAATATATATAACTAGCAACAAAGGCCCGTGTTAAGCCCGGGCAAAAAATGAAAATATGTTAAAATTTAAGAATTCTTTTGAAATATTGTTAAAATAAAATAAATAGAAAATAGGTTTTTTTTATTATCTTTGAATATTAAAAAATTTTCTAAGTATGAAAATAAATATAAAATAAAGTAAATTTACATAACTCGACGACCCCTTGAATTTAAAGGCGTTGAATATTATGACCATCTCATTTACGGATATATTATACCATTGATGATTGAAAATATATATATATATATATAAAAAAAGAAAACAAACCGGATGGATCTACATCTACTAAAAAGAACCAAAAGAAAGGGATAAAAAATTAACGTGTTTAATCCATCAGTGGGGGCCACCCTTGAAATATTTTTAACGTGTGGGACCCATTGATGGCCCTGCATCCAAAAAAGAAAAAATGGAAGATAAGAAGAAAGGAAATGGAAAACAAATGATTTCATCCTCAATGGGCCACACACCACATCTAGATTTATGGTGATGGAACAGTTGGCCCCTACAGATGATTGATAGTATAAGAAAAAAATTAAAAGAGAGGGGGGCGAGCAAGTGTAAGAGAAGAGAAAAATATAAAAGATGTACATTGCATGTGATGAGTGTACGTGGATATAGATATAAGTCATCATTGTATGTTTCTAATAGTTTTAACTCATATGCACACAAATCACATCATAACAATTATCAAAAAAATTAAGCTTGTGTATGATACCAACCCAGTCTGATTGCCTACTATGGATACAATTATATTGACATAGGAAACTAATATCCATGCATAATCCATGAGTGGGTCCCACTGCAAAAATAAGTTAAATGTGCGGAGCCCACTAATTGATTTGCATCCATTAAGAAACCATACAATGCCCAACAGGCTTGCCTCCCACTTAGACTCCCTCCATAAGTGGGGCCCACTCTTAGAAAAAAGGGGTTAAGAGAAGGCCATTGGGATTTCATCCAATACTGGAGTCCAATCTTGAAATATATTTAATACGAACTGGTGCCCACTACTGGATCCATCCATTTGGGAAAAAAATTGAAAGGAGAGTAAAGGAGCAACAGCTTGAATTTCATTCATCGGTAGGGCCCGCAAAACATATTTAACATGGGACCCATTGATGATTGAAGATCTAAGGAAAAGAAAACAAACCGACTGTAAAGATTTGCTTATAATTTGGATGATGGCAAAAAATAGGACTCAAATTCAAACGTTCATAAAAATCTCTTATGAGAGAGGTTTTAGGAGAGAAAGAGTAGCCCAAAGTGAGGTGGCACCTTAAAATAATGTGGATTTTTTGTGCATATTTTTCTGAAAGGAGAGACTTTTTAGGGATGAGGTGGCACCCCTCACAGCCCACCTCCCCCTTTGCTTTAATATATATAATGGACATTGTGGCCCATTTGGATATTGGAACGTGGTTGCCCTGAAGTAAAGTTACTTGTAACTCTAGTTTCCTCGAGTGGCCTCGATTTTCGCAGGGCGAGGAGTTTTTATGGACTAAAATATCTTTGACCATGTGATATCACGTACTATATTTTTGAGATTTTACAACTTTTCAAAACATCGTACAAGAGCCTCCCTCTTATAGGGTTACAAAAAAAGAATATTTCTAACCTATGTCGCATACTCGCATAGCTTATAACTTTATGTGGTATGTACGATTAAGAATATTTTAGTACATAAAAATTGCATGAGTGCCTATGGGAAAATATCTCAACTTTTATCATTAGGTGGGGTTATTAATTACTAAAGGTAATTGTACGTATATTAGTGTGCATGAATCATGGTCCCAAGTTATTGTAGCAAGGCCAAATTTCACTTTAATGCCAAATTTCACTTTAATGGGAGGTTTTTTTTTTTAAATAAACTTAAAATAAAACTAATGAAAGAAACAACACCAAAATCAAACCCTCCACCACGAATTCAAAAGCATCCCTTAGAGGTGTACAGTCCTTTAAATAGTGTGTCACTCGATCCAACGGTCCAGTTTAATCGGATGGGGCCAAAGTTTGGTAGAAACGTGAAATTCAGGAAGGCCCCATGTGTGGTCCATTTGGATGGACCAAACAGTGGGCCTCACCCAAGGCAGCGAACAACCTTCTCTCATTAGCTCGAGTTGAGGAGAGACATATATATATATATATGGGAGGTATATATATGGAAGATATATATATATATATATATAGATGGAGACGGTCCTCCATGGTAAGGACACATCTTCACCGTCCAATAAAAAAAAAACCATCCAACGGCTATCATTAAGAAAATAAAGCAAAAGACAGGAAACAGAAAAAAAGAAACGCCCAAAAAAAGTTTCGCTCACTCGATGGAGGGAAAAACAGAGTCCTCTCCTCTCTGTGCTCTCCCTCCTCTGCCCTCACGAAGCAAAATCCAGAACAAGACTTGGAGCCCCCTCTTCTTCGTCCTTCTCTTCATCATCTCTTTCGATCCCCTCTCTGTCGCGACCGAACAAACCCTCGCCTTTCTTCCTCTTCGACCGATCTCGCCCCAAATCCATGGCGCGACCGATTGATATATATATATATATATAATCAAATGAATACTCCTTTACAGAGGTTTTAAAGAGAGGATATCTACATGAATAGATTAATATATGATTTAAGCAACAGGTTTTGGGGGATACTAATTTGAATAGGTTTGGGATTGGAAGAGCCCAAAATGCCCTATACATCAACTGAAAGGTAGTCAAACACCAAGAGAGAAACACCAAGAGAGTATGTTAGCAGAATTGCTCAAAATGGAAAAGCTCCAATACCATGATAATCTTGGAATTGCTATGAAATGGCCCTACCATCTACCCTCTTTGAGGAAGTGCCTCATTTATATATATTAAGTCCTCAATGTACACTACACCATTTTAGGACATACCTAATGGCTTAAAACCGTTACTAAAAAAATTTGTAACGATTTTTCTGGGTCATAGTTTGGGCATTTCTAATCTGTTATAAACATTCCTAACGGTTATAAACCGTTACAAACATATTAATTGTAACGCTTTATTTCCGTTACTGAAATTAGTTCCTAACGGTTTTAATACTCATTTGTATTAATAATTTTAAATAAAAAAGTAACATTTTCGCAAGTTTTGTAACGGTATTTTACACTTAAATATTTGTAATGGTTTTGTAAACTTTGTAACGGTTTTTCGTGCCAAATTTGTGTTACTGATTCATAACATTCCTAACGGTTATGAAATCTTTTGTAACGTTTTTTAAGTGTTGCTATTCGCACAAATTAGTAACGGTTTATAACCGTTACAAAACTGTTTCATATGTAAAAAAAAATTATCCAAAAACCACCCTTGAATACCGAACCTGCTGCATATATAAAAATGCCCTTTTACACGGTTCAAACATTAACAAGAAATTTCACACTTACATCCAATCAAATAATTTAAAAGCCTATAATTTAAAAAAAAATGACCCCACTAAGTCCCTCATCCAGACTCAATTGGGTGCACCAACCACACCTATCTGAGGACAGAGCCCTGTTCTTCATAAACCAAGCTATAAAAGGAAACTACACACTCAGTGGTTTTACAAGAAATGAGAAGTTGGAGAACACTGTTGGGAGCTTTGATGAGAAAGAAAGGCAAGGGGAGGTTGGATTTTCTGAGAAGATTTCTAAGAGTGGGATCATAGAGGGGGCACAATTTGTACCTAAGCTACCACCAAGGCATCCAAAGAAATATAGCAAGATGTTAGCCCAGCATATGATTAGATAAGTGCAATGCCCCCAAAATACTAGTATCTCATCCCAGGTTAGTAATGACATTATCAAGCCATAATTCCAACAGAAGGATGATACAAACTAAGCTGTACACCAGTTGATATTACATAAAAATTTTTTTTAAAGCAAATACTCAATTGACATTGTTCCATCATTTTCAACCTTTGGATAAAATATTAAAAAAAAACACAGTACATAAAATCAATAAACTGAGACCCCTAGAATCATTTTGGCCAACAAATTTCACCCGGCAGATGGGAATATAAGTTTATTATCATTCAGATTGAGGAGCAGCTCTCAACTATATTATCATTCAATAATAATATAGATCGTTATTGCAATGCAAGGGCAGAACAACATGCTTTCCTACCACATTGCATTTTTATTACTGAACAGTATGTAAGAGATATTTCTTTTCATTTCTTTATCATTGTAACTGTGTGGAAAGAACCATGGAAGTCACACCAACAGCCTGGAGAAAGGTTTGGCATTAAGTAGCATACTTTTGAACATGATGCATTTGAGGAATAGTGCTCATTTGAAATGGTTCTAGTAGTTTCAAAGAGGATTCAATTAATCCTTGCATTAGTGAGATGCCAATTGAAAATGAACATGTAAACGAAATAAATGAAAATGAAAACGAATATAAAAACATGTAGAAGAAAACAATGTACCTGGTACAAGACCACCACCAATCACCTTGGCAACCTCTATACTAAAGAGTCCAAACCTAAGTACCAAATACAACAATTATCAGCATTATATACTAAAAATTCAGATACTTAAAAAGAAGACAGAACACTCATTTTCCAAAAATATTCACAGAGAGAGAGAGAGAGTAATGAATCCAAAAGAACTACTCAAAGTCTTTCGTACAAAAAGCCTCTCAAATTGTTAAGACATTTGCAGGCAGATTACCCAACAAAAACAATATAATGACACATGGGACAAATCAAATGGAGTCTCAATCTCCATTCCAAGAGTCTCTATATTCTTAATATACCAAGTGTGTAAAAATTTCTAATGTAAAAGATTTCTCGAAATTTCAGCATAGTCTCCCACGTACGTGTGACATTTAATTTTTTTTTACAACCTGCTAAGTACCTGTACATGACAAAAAAACACTTCATATAAACAACCCAATGCCCCAACACACTACAGAGTCATTCACCACTACGTTATCAATCATACACCATTCGACCTTCTCTGCTTTTAAATCATCTCCCTACCATGTTGATGTGTATACTATTCTGTGTATACTCTTATCAGCCCATTTGCAAGTGAATCCATTTTTCTTTGTTTTTGTTAGTTCAAGATACATCCAAACACACCTGAAATGCCTAACATGTTTGATGTGTTGGCATATATGTGTTATGTTGGCATGTTGGGATACATGTTTCAAGATACATCCAAATAACCACTGATAGTCTATTAAGTAGGTAAAAGATGATCTCAATGATAAGTCACATTCTCAGCCCGTGACCTTTATGAAGAAAGAAAATTCTCAATATAAATAATTCTCAATGGACAGCTCATTCATAGCATCAAATCCTCATAATTGCCTAGACATCCTTTTGGACTAAACACATGATGCAAGATTCCACCAAGGCCATTTAGTCAAATTCCTAATTTAAAGCTCATGTCATTCTCATCCAATAAAACATCGAGTTCAATGAAACTGGAAAAAAACTCAAAAAGGAAATCCAAATAAATTTATAATAACTTTGGTGAAGAAAAAAATACCATTTCGGCCATAAACGTTACATTCTCTACAACCTGTGGATACAAACAAGGAGAAACACAACATGAGTAATGACTTTAGCTTAAATGAAGATTCCAGACCACTAATTAAGACATGAGAAACCCACTACTTAACAGAACCCAACAAAATCTAATCGCAACTAATTCATGAAAGGTTAAGAAGTACCCAATTCAAAGCTCTAAAAGCTGAATTGTGTCTCTTTCTCTTTATCATATCTTAATTCTATGCAACACCAATCATTATATAAGGAATCAAACATCGAGACTGAATTCCGATCTGTTCAGCTTCAGAAGGTAAAGCAATGCAAAGATATCATCCGGATTAATAGCTGTATCCAAAAGAATCCGATGCAACAGCCTCCCATCAGCATCCCCACCAATCACCCTTCCAAGGCAGCTAAGAACACACCCCCCCCCCCCCCCCCCCCCCCCCCCATACACACACACACCCACACACACCCCACACCCCAAACTCACTTTCTTAGGCACCACCTGCACACACCTTGCATAGGCATATAAAATAGCTGATATCATGGACTTTTGGAAGATCAAAGTTATCTTTACCATGGTAAGTTCCAAAGAAATTAGCAAAATAAGTTTTGCAATTTGAGAAATATACCTGATGGCTTCAATATGCCAGTCACATCACATAGTATCTTATTAACATTTTTCTTTGATGGAGAAAGCCGAACCAGACCAAGAATTCCCTACAAGAAGATTGCAATTAGAAAACATAAGAAAAGGGTAAGAAGTCATAAAAATGGAGCTTTCAAAGTCATCTCTAGTATCTTCTCACACTAAAGTTGTATATAAGATTTCATTTTTTTTTGTAGACCTCATTAGGGATATATTATGTCAGGCTTTCCATGGACCCAGATATTGATACATCAAATCAAACTAGGCCAGAAAAGTAAACATAAAAGACTTAAAGATTTAACTAAAAGAAGGGAATTCACATTGTCCAGATTTGGGAATGAAGTATTCGGATGTCAACAACAGCAACTTCTTTGTAATTGAGGGCTTGAACCATTGGCTAGGAAAAATTCTTAAAGATATAATAAAAGGAAGGGAATTCAAACTATCCTGATTTGAGAATGCAAGTACAGGGAATGAGTTAATGCTTGTCAATAAGGATGTGGAATTGAGGGAGAAGGATGCTTGTCAAATTGGCCATTATAATAATGAAATCTTCGAATGTATTTGGGTTAATAGATATGTTAAATTCCAATGTATTTGGGTTTAATTCGTAACCCTTTTCAATCTGATCTGCAAAGTCAGGGTCTGCTGGTAAAGAATGTCAGCTGAGATTTTTTTCCTAATGCTCTACAGACCCTAGGATTTTCCACCATGAACGCTGAGTTTTGCCTTGGTCCATTCATACCTACCCAGACCCACTAACATGAAGTGGCTCGTGGCCAACATACACCCCACAACATCAAATGTATTTATAGACTAATAACATCACAATGGGGTGTTTTGGAATCCTCGAATCTCAGTACCTAGCAATCAGCTTTTGTAAATCTAAGCTACTTGTGCCTCTTTTCCTTCCCCTGCCATCAATTTACCTACAAATCTAGTTAACTGGAATTGGGTGTAATAGAGAACAAATCAGCTCCCATAATTCAGGTTAACCGGAAACAAAGAAACAAACAAAGATAAACCCTCATCCATATAAGTGTTGGGTGTAACAGAGAGTAAATTTGAGGGCAAAAGAAGAGCTCCAATATGATCCATGCTGATGCTTACCAGCTCTGTTTTTCCTTTTCTTTTTTCATTATTTGTTGTGGAATGTTGGGGTGGGTTTTGATTGTCCTTCACATTGGTTGCAAGTGAACTCTTAAGACTATTAGAGGAGCATATCAGAGTTTAAACCCTCTTGTATTTGGACAAGGTATTCAATGCAGAGAAAAAACCCAATCCTTAACCAACTTAGTGGACAAATCAAGTACACACACTGTCACCAAATAGAAAGTATAAAATTGCATGTCCCAAATATTGCAATCGAAACACTGAAGCCAAAGGCAAAATAGTGAGATTGTATTAAATATCTTAGCTACAATGCCGAGCTATCTGTACCTTGTAAGATTTATAAGCGAACAGCTGCACAGCACTATATGGAATGATCAGTATCACCTAAAAAAAATTCAAGAACACGAAAAGGTGAAGTTCAAAAACATCAAGAAGCAAATATTATGACGTGATCCAAAGTGGGCTAACCATCTCATCCAAGTTTAATAACCTAAATGCATTAACAAAATGGTTCACATATTTGAAAACAAAATTCACAGCCAACACACATCAAATCATAAGGGTAAGAAAATAACAAAATTATTCAAATAATAAGGGAGCAGTAAGATGTTAATTCTACATCATAAATGATTCACTTACACAATCCAAAGGTTAATGATCTACCACTACATCCAGCCTTTGGTACCCTTTAAAGACCAATCTCTCCATCTAGAACAATAACCAATTAACTTTCACTCCAACAAAATCATACCCTATAAAAAGAAAGAAAAAAGAATCCCAGGTAGATCTTGGCAACTAAAACTACAAATCCTAGATCATAGTCAGCATCCAATCTCTTCAAAGAAAAAGGAAACACAAGAAAATCAATCAAAATTCAAACAAGCCAGGAAATTAACGTCCACATTGAAATTTCAAGCATGTAAAGAACATACAAGTGAATTCATTATAAATAATCTACTCCATCTCACATCAAATAAAAATAACTACTTTCATCCACCGATCCAAGAAACTAGCACCACAAACACCCATCAAATCTCAAATCTCAAATCTCCTCCAAAGAAAAACCACACAACCAAAACAAGATTTCATCTTTACCAAACCTCCCTAACCCACCCATCTAAAAAAGGAAAGCCACATCCTGAAAACCATAACTCAACACCCATCACATCAACAATTCACATAAAAAAATCCTAAAGATACTAAAAAATCATAATAATTTTTTAAAAGAAACTCGTTTTCTTGATTTCTCAACACTTTCAATATATATCATGGTGTAAAGCAAGCCATTTCAATGTCAATGTCAATGTATTTGCTAGTAAAAGCCAATTATCTGATAGAAAAGAACCATAAGCAAAGAAGCACTTCCAACCGCAAATGATCAATCTACATCAATGCATTTTTTGGCACATATATAGCATATCTAACTTAAAATAATCAAGAATGTTGAAGTATAGCTTGGATGACACAATTGACAACTAATCAAATACAAATGAATAAGACTAGTGGTCAGATTAAAAAAAATAAAAAACTAAGTACAAGGAAACAAAAAAAAAAAAAAAATAAAATAAAATAACTAGTTACCTGCTTATATTTCTTGTAGATTCGCTTGGTTACTATGTTCTTGGATTAATCATAAAAAATGTGGGAACTAGTGTAAATGAGGAAAACAATTAGGAGAACATCCAAAACATGTACATTTTCAAGTGTCACAATTCCACACAGATCTTTCCCTATTTGACCTAGATGGAAAAGAAGTAATGAGGAAAACAATTATTGTAAATGACCCATTGAGATATGGTGGAATTACAATATATCAGACGGACTGGAGTAGGTAGAAACCACACATAGAACATTATTCAATATCTTGAACTTTAGATGGAAAAGACAAAAGTAGATATTACAAAGAAGATTGGAAATATTAAAGGAACCATAAATATGCATGATATAAAAGAGTGATACATAATCTCAAAAGAGGAAAAAGAAGTAAATGGGGAATGCACAGTAAGCATCAGAGTAGAGTTTTTATGAACCTGTGAATTGGAGAGAGCCCTTCCTTTCCAAGGCTTTTGTAAGGCTAGAAAGATTATAGATGATGGAACCAAACAAGTAAAGATAAACAATGCAACTGAAGCCCCTTGCTGAGATAAGTACTGATACATGGAGTAAATTGACCATACTCGTATAAAATTTCCAATAACATGAATTATCTGCAAGGGAGTGTGCCTACAATACAAGGATCCACCAAATTAATTATTAAAAACAACCACATGAAAAAAGATCTATGAAAATTAATTTTAATGTATTCGGAGAAAGTATTTGAACACAACTGAAAAGGTTCAGCTAGAAACTTGCCATTCAACTACTTTTTTTTTGTCCCATAAATAATTGTAGCAAAAAAGATCCATGAAAATAAATGGTAATTGTCTCAGAGAATGTATCCAAACACAACTTACAAAGGTTCTTTACTTCTTTTTGGTTCTCATGTCCTTACAAACTACATTTTACTCTTCCCTAAAGAAGTGCATGTTTTACAATGATTGGCATAACTGTCTGCTCAGGCTCATGATAGATTGAAACCCAAAAGACACCTATGGCTCCAAAACTCACTTGGAGGTTAATCCTCGAGCCTTGAAATACAATCAAGGTAGGTGTGTGCATATCTTTGCGCATATCATTTTCCAGGGAAAATGGAAATGGTTTCCCAAGTGTGATTTTCCATTGCTCCATGTTCACATTCTCTGAGGTAGACTCATTGCTCTACATTTTTTACAACAAGCAGATTTGGACCCCAAGAGGTAAAGAAACATTTTCTATACGCTCATACGAGTAGTGGAATCAGATTTCACCATACAAATGTTTTTTTCACACCAAACAATACAAACTCAAACCACAAGAAATGAAGTCTTCAGTTTCCATTTTTCACAGAGAATGAAATCACTGTAAAAATAAAATGCCATGGAAAACTTGTGCACACCCTCAAAACCAAGCTACCACACATTTACGATAACGCAGCATTTAAATGAAACAACTATTAATCAAAACTTAGGATAACTGTCCTAATAAGAAGAAAGAAAACCCAAACCAAACTAGCTAATAAAATACAATAAACCCACCTCCAACCCAACAAAACCCACCCCAGACTTTCCCCAATTCTCACTTCCACTACTAGACTGATAATTCACAAATTACAATTTGTTCTCCCACTATTTCCAAATCTTCAAACAAAACCAACCATTCCAAGCATTAGGGTACACCCGAACATACCTTTCAAGTGAATCGGAAAACAAATAAATAATCCACAGCAAGTGAAATGGAGATACAAGTCATAGAAATAAACCCTCTATAAGCCCCCAAGCGAGATTGAAGTCAATTTGGGATTTGGGTATTCACGAACCAAGATGGGGTAGATCGAATTAGAGCGAATCATTGAAGAAACAGATACCCAATATCATTAAACAGACAAAAACCCATAAATGAAACAGTAACAACTTCAATGACAAATTAAACTGAAGCTGAGATGTCAAATGAGATGGGAAAAATGTGAGAAAAGGGATTAATCATCACCTGGTACGGATAGAACGAGAGATTCAAGAGGGAGGGGTGTACTTGGTGCAGGGGAGGCGTCGAAATCTCCTCCTCTTCTCCTCCCTTCTCCATCCTCTCCGACCACCCCTCGCGACTCCGGCGACGAAACCCTAGTCCTTGGCCCCCTCCACGAAGGCGCCACCCAGCTCTCCTCCGCTGACTCCGATTTCGTCCTCTCCCCTATCATCCCCGCTGCCTCCTTCGGCTTCCTCAAGATCGCCGATCCCGCTGTCGATTGCATCCAGAAGCTCGTCGCCTACGGCCTGATCCGCGTCGAGGTAGATACTTCTGGCAGCCCCGATGCCAAGCTCCTCTTCCGCCTCATGGAGTCCGTCTGCAAGTGCCATGATGATCGGACCCAAGTGTAGGGTGCGATTGTAGTAATAATCTGGTGAGACCAGGTCGATCCACAGGGAGCTAATGAGATAAGGTTTCCAACTTGTACCTGCCTTAAATGAAATCTAAAACTAGCCTAATTAAAACCATTCCTACTTTAAATTAAAATTAAATACATTTCTAAAAATAAAAATTCCTAAATCTAAAATGAATCACAAGTTGCTGCAAAATAGAAAACACATTAGAACATACTAGCAAAACCCCATGGATAACCACGAAACCACCAAATGCACAGACTGATATGAATTATTTTTAATAAATTTATTAATTAGTAAACTTGTGAGTCCTTTTTTTTGTTGCTAATTTGATCTTTATGTTTTTTTCCAAATGTTTTATTCTTTAGGTGAGGCATGAATTGATTAAGAAAGATCAAATGATCATAGACCTAACAAATTGACCTGATATATTTAAGTGGGACCAAGATGAATGGGGTCTATCATCTCTATTCTAACCGTTCATAAAATCATATGATGCGGGCTGTGACCTATTAATTGATTGATAAAGATCAAATGATCAAATGATCATAGACCTCTCAAATTGACCAAACCTAACCTATTTAAGTGGGACCCTCAAGATGAATGGGTCCACCATCTATATTCTAACCGTCCATAAAACCATATTATGCGGAATGGGACCCATGAATTGATTAAGAAAGATCAAAGGATCAAATGATCATAGACCTAACAAATTGACCTAATATATTTAAGTGGGACCCAGATGAATGGGGTCCACCATCTTTATTCTAACCGTCCATAAAATCAAATGATGCGGGCCGGGACCCATTAATTGATTGATAAAGATCAAATGATCAAATGATCATAGACCTCTCAAATTGACCAAACCTAGCCTATTTAAGTGAGACCCCCAAGATGAATGGGGTCCACCATCTATATTCTAACCGTCCATAAAACCATATGATGCAGGCTGGGACCCATGGATTGCTTGATAAAGATCAAATGATCATAGACCTCTTAAATTGACCAAACCTAACCTATTTAAGTGGGACCCCCAAGATGAATGGGGTAGTGGGACCCCCAAGATGAATGGGGTCCACCATCTATATTCTAACCGTCCATGAAATAATCTGATGCAGGCTGGAACCCATGAATTGCTTGATAATGATCAAAGTATTAAATGATCATAGACCTCACAAATTCTAACCGTCCATAAAACCATATGATGTGGGCTGGGACCCATGAATTGCTTGATAAAGATCAAATGATCATAGACCTCACAAATTGACCAAACCTGACCTATTTAAGTGGACCCCCCAGATGAATGGGGTCCACCATCTCTATTCTAACCGTCCACAAAATCATATTATGCGGGATGGGACCCATGAATTGATTAAGAAAGATCAAAGGATCAAATGAACGTAGACCTAACAAATTGACCAAATATTTTTAATTGGGACCCAGATGAATGGGGTCCACCATCTTTATTCTAACCGTCCATAAAATCAAATGATGCGGGCCGGGACCCATGAATTGATTGATAAAGATCAAATGATCAAATGATCATAGACCTCTCAAATTGACCAAACCTGACATATTTAAGTGGGACCCCCAAGATGAATGGGGTCCACCATCTATATTCTAACCATCCATGAAACAATATGATGCGGGATGGACCCATGAATTGCTTGATAAAGATCAAAGAGTCAAATGATCATAAACCTCATAAATTGACCAAACCTAAGCTATTTAAGTGGAACCCCCCAGATGAATGGGGTCCACCATCTTTATTATAACCGTCCATAAAACCATATTATGTGGGATGGGACCCATGAATTGATTTAAAAAGTTCAAAGGATCAAATGATAGTACACCTAACAAATTGACCAAATATTTTTAAGTGAAACCCAGATGAATGGGGTCCACCATCTTTATTCTAACCGTCCATAAAATCAAATGATGCGGGCCGGGACCCATGAATTGATTGATAAAGATCAAATGATCAAATGATCATAGACCTCTCAAATTGACCAAACCTAACTTATTTAAGTGGGACCCCCAAGATGAATGGGGTCCACCATCTATATTCTAACCGTCCATGAAATAATCTGATGGAGGCTGGGACCCATGAATTGCTTGATAATGATCAAAGTATTAAATGATCATAGACCTCACAAATTGACCAAACCTAACCTATTTGAGTGGAACCCCCCAGATGAATGGGGTCCACCATCTTTATTATAACCGTCCATAAAATCATATTCTGCGGGATGAGACCCATGAATTGATTTAAAAAGATCAAAGGATCAAATGATCGTACGCCTAACAAATTGATCAAATATGTTTAAGTGAGACCTAGATGAATGGGGTCCACCATCTCTATTCTAACCGTCCATAAAATCATATGATGCGGGCCGGGACCCATGAATTGATTGATAAAGTTCAAATGATCATAGACCTCATAAATTGACCAAACCTAATTTATTTAAGTGGGACCCCAAAGATGAATGGAGTCCGCCACCTATATTCTAACCATTCATAAAACCATATGATGCGGGCTGGGACCCATGAATTGCTTGATAAAGGTCAAATTATCAAATGATCAAAACCTCACAAATTGACCAAACCATATGAAGACGTGTATATGGGTTTTAGGAGTATGGGTTTATGGATAGATGTTATGGAGAGGTTTTAGAATAATTATGGTTGGTAATATGGATTTCATTGAGAGAGTTTAGGATAATTATGGAGAGGTTTTAGGATAATTATGGTTGGTAATAGAATGAGAGATTTTAGGATAAAGATCTATGGAAGTTTAATATTAATTATGTGGGCCACCATCAACATGTATTTTTCTTAAAACCAGGAGGTTTGATCTGATGAACAGCCCACGTGGTCCATGGGCCATCCACACGTTGGCCCACTGTCTCAAGCTCTACGTTGTGAAATGGAGGCGTCTGTTGACACAAGAGGCTATTCGGTATGGCGCACGAGATGGCACAGTAAAGAAAAGATAAATGTGGGACCCATCTCCAACACCATAATCAGCCAGTAGGATAATTATGGTTGAGCAAGGAGAGGTTTTAGGATAATTATGGTTGGTAATAGATTGACAAATTTTAGGATAATTATGGAGAGGTTTTAGGATAATTATGGTGAGCAAGGAGAGGTTTTAGGATAATTATGGTTGGTAATAGATTGAGAGATTTTAGGATAATTATGGAGAGGTTTTAGGATAATTATGGTTGAGCAATTTCTATTTTCTAGCAGAACACCATTCTAGGCTGGCTGCTGCCACGTGTCCCTCTCCAAGACATGCCAGGTGTCCTCCTCCATGAGTTCTCATGAAGTGTATACATCCCTTTAGTAATATAGATTCTTAAAATATCACTTACCAAAATCAAAACTAAAAAAAAAAAACAAAACTGGAAAATAAAACAAGTTATGAGAAAAAAAATCAATCCAAAAAAAACTGTATCAAATCAAATCAATCTAAATTGGAAACAAATCATTCATCTAAAATCAAACTCCCTAAGATTAGAAACCTACACTAGATTAGAAACCAATTAACTTTCCTAAGTTAAACACAAGATTAAGATAAGAATCTAAATTATGCACTTTCTAAATGAATGCAAATCTGAGAATTAATTTTTCTAAATAAAATACAAGAATGATGAGGATGCACTCTTCTAAGAAATAATTATGGGACACAATGCATGGACGTGCATGAACTAGTGCAAAGTTTCTATTTTATTTTATTTTTACTTTCTAATGCTTGACACCTATCAGTAGACTAAAATCTATCTAAACCATAGTTATTGCTGAAATTTATTATTATTATTTTTATATCCTAATATGCATGAAATTCCACAAGAGAACAAGTGGATAAAACTGTTAAATCTAAAATGCTATGTATGACAGCTAGTATGCATGGGATGTTCATGACTAAGCACTACTACATGGTCTACATGAATTATGCAAAAGGTTCCAAAAATCAGTCTTGAAGCCATTGTCCATTTAGCACATGTGATTTTCAAATCTGATTTCCGAAATTAACATAAACTACACCACTACACATGTTTTAAAATATGAAAACTATGCATGAAAACTAATGCACTTTCAGCAATAACATAATCCTAACATATTGATGTAAAGATGGAAAGATAAAGTGCAGAAAAAAAAAATATGTAGAAAATAAAGATGGCTATGCATAAATCAAAGGTGGTAATAAAATAAAAAGGTGGTGAGTTGCTCTTTAAAATCTCTCAATCTTAGGCCCAAAAAAAATTAGAAGTGCAAACCTAGGGTCCCATTATTCAACTTGGGTTGTCAATCCAGGTTGAGAATGATAAATCCTCACTTCTTTATAAACAAATTTTAAACTTGGATTCTTAAACTTTTCTTGGCCAACCCTCTTCAACTTCACATTGTATTGCCTCCAAAAATACCATGTATCCGTAGAAAACAAGGTATATTGTGAGGATGCTAAGGTGAGTTGTTAGTAATTATTCCAAGCCAATTAAAATATTTAACCAAAAGTAAGAACTAACCCTATTGCATGGATCACAAATCTAATATTAAGAGATACACAAATCAAGAACACAATTTAAAAGAAACAACTTTATTTACTAGCATGAAAATTCTTTACAAGGAATATAACATTAAAAAAAAAAAAGAATACATACTAGGATGTTGAGAATCCCTCTTTCTAGTTGAAACCACAAGGTTGGTGGTATGGCTTTTGAAAAGAACCACCTTGGTGAATTAAGATGGAAGGGCAAAGAAAGGGAGAGATGGTATGCAATTCTCTAGAGTGAGAGGTGAGCAATTCTCAAGCATACCTTGGGTCTCCCATAGGGCTGTTTATATAGAATTTGGGTTCCCTTTGTTTCTTCTTTTGGTTCCTCTTTTCTTGCTTGAAATCTTCATTCTTTGGAAACAATCTCCTTTCTTGGCAACCAAGTTTGCAATAAATTAGTAGCTTGTCAATCAAAAAGAAATTATCTTGCCAATGACACTTTCTAACTTTGGAATCCAAGCAAATCAATCCTTGATTGAAGGGCACACATTGGTTTTGAAAAATCCAAATCTGAAAAATCAGATTTATTTCCTTTAGTTGGAACTATTGTGGGTCTTCTTGTGCATTTTTCCATACTTGGGCCATCAAATCTATAATTCTAATCTTTTCTTGCAAATCTGGAGTCTTGATGTGGGCCCACATGAGGTGGGTACAACTTGAATGGCTTGGATGTCCATGTGAAAGCTTTGAGAAAAATCCTCATTTGCTTCACTTTCTTCTTTTGATTTCTTTGCAAAGAAGGGTCCTTGCATTCTTTATTTCTTTGTTTCTCTTGCTCCACAATTATCTTGATCTTCCTTCCTTTCTTACTTTTGAATTTTGAATCTTTGAAAAAAATATCTTCAACAATTTGAAAGAAATTCTGAAATCTTTTTAGCCATAAATGGACCCCACCTTGGCCGCCCCACATGTGTGACCTACACATGTGTATGTGTGGACCATTTTTCTCATTTCCTGCAAGCCAAAAAAAATGAATTTCATGTGAAAAGACAAATTTACCCTTAATTCACAACTGCATTACTGCGGGCCCTATCTCTCATAAGTGCACCTGATGATTAATTAATTTCATGAGAAGAACACATTTGAAAATCTTTCCAAAAATAAAATTAAAACTTGTAGGTTTCATGATTTGATGCAAAAATGATGGTTTTTGAGCAAGTTATGCATGAAAGTACTACAACGTATAAAAAATGCATAAAATCATGATATGACACTAAATGAGGCTCTCCTGGCTTAATAAGTCCTTAAACTTACCAAAAATAGTAATGAAAATGTGTATTTTAAAGGACTTATCACATGACCTCGGCGATGATGCTCTTGAGCTCATGGTCCTACGGACGCTCCTCTCCCCCAGTCACCTCCACCTCACTTCGGATCCACGGCGGCTGCCTTCTCCAGATCGTGAGGACCTGCTATGACGTGTATCTCGATAGCAAGAACGTCGTCAATCAGACCACGGCCAAGGTGTCGCTGATCCAGATGCTGGTGATCGTGTTCCGGCGGATGGAGGCCGATTCTTCTGAGAGAGAGAGAGAGAGGGAGAGGGAACGAAAGAAATGAGAGGAGACGAAGGAAAAGGGGAGGGCAGAGCACGGGAGCGGAAAAAAAAAGTGGGAAGGAAGAGGAAGAAAAGTGCGTTTTGGGAGCGGTTGCCCGCTTTTTCCAGCACCAAAGGCTTATATTCTAGTAGTGAAAATTAATGTAACACTTTAAAACCAATGTTAACGCCCATAAAACATTAGGAAACTAGTTACACTTAAAAACCGTTACTTACCAAAAACCTTGAGCGTTACTAATATCCTATTTTGGTGTAGTGGTACTATTATATAAAAGGATTTATTAAGATGAAAACTAGTTCTCATATATTATATGAGAACTTTTAGACGGGCCCAACTGTAGGTCCCATTTGGGGATGGGATCGGGGGATGGAGAGATTTATGTGAGACCACCCCAAGTATCAAGTTTGACTCCAAACTCATGCACCTAACCCCTTCATCCGTGGCCCACAAGTTTAATGGTTTTCATATAAAAAAAAAGATTCAACCATCGATCCAACGGTTCAGTCACTTATATGTGTGCCAATTCTTGAGATCAGTGACTATCAGGGGGTCCCTATTTGTGCATGATCTGGATGGATTATTAGGTGGGCCCCACCAATAGTTCTTACGAAAGCACTGTGAGAACTAGTTCTCACCTGAATATTTCTGATAAAAGAATACCCATGTATGTTTGGCGAGAAGAGGACTAAAGATAACGGAAAAGTTCATTGATATGAGTCAGTTTGGTTGAAAGGGTGAAATGAAAAAAGTGACATCTTTTTACCACAAACTCCACCACATGCTAGTATTACGTGGTGAGGTTAAGTAAAGAGAAAAAAAAGTGTTTTTTAATTACACACTCTTTCTCTCTTTTACTTTACCTTAAATAATTTAAATAAAGATCTTACCACGCCTCTACTTTTAGGGCTTGTTTTGTTGAAAGCATTTGATGGATAGGTTGACAGGAGCATTTAGAGAATTCCAAATTCTTATTCTTCAGAGTAGAATTCCAAAATGCTCAAGGCACACGAATATTCTGAAATCCAAAATTATGAGAATTCCATTGATCAAAAGTGACTTCTCACTTGGCCAGTTGAGTAAATTCTCACCATCTGAACCCAAATACGCTCAACCAAGGAGGCCTTTTACTTCATTATGTTGTACGTTTACCTTTCTCATGACATGACATTCACTTCACATTTACTATACTACACATGTAAACAAAGATATCCCTGAGTGTGGCTCTATGTTCCATCTTGTTTTGTGACGGAGGAAAATTTTGACTCATATGAACTAGTTGTGCTCATGGTGAGAAGATAATTCTAACACATTTAACCCTCTTGTTAAATTTTAATCTAGTGGTTTACTTGTCTTTAATTTGCTAAGCGAGTGAGATGGTAATCTTCGCATCTAACCTCGAGGGGTAGTTCAGTTGCCTAGGACCATGGTTTGCACAGGAGGTTGTGGGTTTGAAACTGCACTACCACACTGGAGCCACAGGGAAATTTTATCCGGTTTTTTCTCCTAGGCCCGTAGGGATTATTCAGGCCCAAAGGGCTGGGAACCTGCGCTATATAAAAAAAAAAAAAACTTCGTATCTAATTTATACCACATCAAAGTTTACTCTTCTCTCCTATTTATTTTCAATTCAAAAGCCAACGAAAAAAATAATTACATCAACACTTATGAGACTAAACTTTTCCTTCTTCCACCCAAACATGAAGAAGTAAAACATTAAATAAAGATAAATTAGGACTGATTAGTATACAACCATCTATCTCCAAGATTTCCTATTTGGTACTCTCCTGACCACTGAATAGGTTTTTGTTTTTTGTTTTTTTTTTACAACAATAATGGTTAGTATTCATCTTTGAAAAGCAACCGTGGAACAGAGGCGAGCATGAAAAAAAAAAAAAAAACTAAATGAGAAGTGTAAGTTTTTAGTTGGCAATTCATTATGTTTTGGAACAAAACTCATGTCCAAATCGAATTTTAATTTTTCAATTTTTAGATATGGACTATGATGAGGCTTCACAATGAAGATTAAAGGAAGGAAAAAGAAGACGGTTAGAAAATATTGCGCACGCACTGCTGAATCTCGCTCCTCAAAATAGAGGAGGGCCTCACTTGAGCAAGCCTTCTACCCCGCTTAAGCGACCCTCGGAATTCTTGTCGCGCGATCTAGAAATTCTTTCCAATTGTTATTCTTATTTCACAAGAACTAAGAAACCCCTGCATGACCCTTGGCCTATTTAAACACACTCTTGCAATCTTAAAACTATCTATCTCTCCTATTCATTCAATCAAAATTTCCTATGAGAGATTTCTGTGTTGGTGTGCAAGAGTGCTGCGCTGAAGAAGAGTTTATTCATCTTATTCTCTTAAGCCTCTTGATAAGGCATTTAAGGTGGTGATGTCAAGCAGTGAGTGACGAGTTGTTGGCAAGTCTATAAAAGTCCTTAGGTTGAGTTACAATTAGGGTAAATTAGCCAAAAGTCCCTGCGCACGGTCTTCTAAGGCATCAAGGACAACAACTTTTTCTCTAATGTCTCTAGTCCAGACAGCTGGAGATACTTTGGTGAAAGGTCCCTAATATGCCACGTCATATATTTTTATGACTAATTTGCCCCTTTCAACCATCATTCGAACTCCTGCCTTCTTCTTCTCTCTCATTTTCCATTTTCCATTCCTTTCTATGGTTTGGAGTATCGTTGCAGAGCACCTTTCGTCGCCACCATGCCATGACTTTCGATTCTCTCTATTTCATTTCTTCAAAGATAGAATCGGTTTTGAAATCTCACTCTCTATCTAAATCTCTCTCTGTACAACTGATTTAAAATATAGTAGTTTGCTTTTTTGCTTGTTTTCCCTCTCTCTTTTCTCGATTGGATCATAGTCATCAAGTGTTCTTGTTTTGGATTTCAATTTTTATTAGAATCTGATTTTTCGTATTCTGATTTTCGGTGTCGCCGAGCTCAGATAAATTTTCCAGAAACTCTGATAAACTGGACAAAAACTTAGATAAATTTGCCAAAACTCAGATAAATTTATCTGAGTTTTAACAAATTTATTTGAGTTTCTGGCAAAACTCAAACAAATTTATCTGAGTTTTGAACAACTTTTCTGAATGTGAGTCTGTGTGTCTGGGAAGAACTCTGTGCCTGGAAGCTCTATGACATCTCCATCACTAGTGACTCTAACTGGGTAACTGAGCAAGTAGCCAGGCAAGTCGCGGATCAAGGGTCTCACTCACGTAAAGGTCCCAGTACTTGTCAGCTATCTTGTTCACCTTCTGGCTACACTCGATGCTCTTTGGCTGGAGGAAGGAGTCATCAAGCATGCCAAGGTGCTCATACCACAATGCCATCCAGAAACCATGGACCTGTCTGCGGGCTGGCTGCCTGGTTGCCAGGTGATGTGGTTGGTATCCTCCCATGGCTATCTCTGAGTCCCTCGCACCGTCCATTGACCTTTGATTGATGTTTGCTGACCCAATGATGATGTATTCATCATCAACTGTAACCGTTGAAAGCAAGAGTGAAAATTATTTTTTTATAGTAGCAATACTTCCATTCATTTGTAGCACTATCAATTTTGGATCATTCACTTGACTGTCTTGAATCAAAATGATCTCTCCATTTCAACACATGACCTTCTTGTTGCCATCGATCCATCACATGGCCCTGATAAAGATAAATTTACAAAACTCTTATAAAGATAAATTTGCAAAACTCAGATAATTTATCTGAGTTTTCGAAAAAAACTCAGATAAATTATCTGAGTTTTGGCAAATTTATCTGAGTTTTTGGCAAAACCCAGACAAATTTATCTGAATTTCTGACAAAACTTAGACAAATTTATCTGAGTTTCTGCCCAATTTGTGAGGTATTTTTCTATGATATAACGATGGAGTCTTGACTTGGTCTCTTCATGAAAGTTGTAGCCCTAGATGTGTAGATGATTCTAGGGTTTTGAATCACCCGATTTGGAATTCGGAAACTCAAGTTATGGCCCATTGAAGTTTACTGGTAAAAATAGGAATTTTGGATCAGTTTTTCAGGCCTTATTTTGAAGCAACGCTTGGAGGCCCAAACGAACTTGAATTTTTGCGAACCAGACTTTTCTGAAAAGCTTAAGACGTCCTCTAAAAACTTCATGATGACCACTTTGTCGTTCTGAAACTCTAACGCCATCCAAACCTCAATGGAAGGAGAGAAGTTCATTTGAATTATTGCTGAGCTTTGCCAAAACTCAGATAAATTGTCTGGGTTCTACTTTTGCTGACGTGTACAAGGGTGTTTTTGTCTTTTTCAATGAGTTACTTTTACAAAAGGACTGCCGTAAGTACGATAAAATATTGTGGACCGTCTGCAATAAAAAACACAGTTGAGGGACCTCCGCCCAAATGCCCCATACAATTAGGTATATATTGTGTGGATGTTATTACAGTGCTTGGTTGTTTGTTGGCATAGACGAAAAGATTCGTGATTTTTTTTAGTAGGATTTTCTACGTAAAAATCGCATGCCGCGTGTCTCTTTTGTGGTTGATTGATTTTTTGGATTTAGGTTAATTATCTAGATTAATTAATTAGATTTGAAATCTATAAAAGGAATTTATTTGATATCTTAAGACTTAGTCTGTGTAAAACGCAATTTTTAATAAGGAAACAAAAGATGGAGAAGGGACAAAACACTTTTATGAGATAAGCGACAACCGACAAACAGACCATCCTGGAGGAAAACAGGAATCTTTCAAGAAGGGTTTCATTGCTTCCTTTTCTCTGAGTGTGTGTGTATACATGCCATCATCATCCAAATCCCTTCCAAATTCTCTCTTTTGAGTCTTTTCCTATGATGGTTCTTTAAACAAGGAAGATGGCCATCACAAGAGATGGAGAAGAAACAGATAGACTAATCTTGGAGAAAGGAGAGAGGGGTGGTGGTGGAGGAGATGGGTCCATATGGATGGTGGTTTTCAGCACCGCAGTTGCTGTTTCTGGCTCATATGTTTTTGGGTCTGCTGTAAGTACACGTTTCTGATATATATACTCTATCTACACACATGGGTTTCATTAAGGACTAATTAATTTGTATGCATCAATCCCCATAAACAGTTAAACGAGGCTGTTATTAGTGGGCTATAGCTCTAAAACTCGGTAAAACTCTGGACCGAGTTACATGGCTTCGAACAAAAAATTAAGTACTCGGTGAGAAACTCGGTTTAGATTTGGCCTCTCACTCAGGTCAACACGATCAAGACTCATTTGACTCGGCCAAAACTCAGTCAACACTTCATTAACTCGGCCAAGCTTTAAGAGCTGAGCTGTATTTCTGAGTTTTTGTACTAAGATCTCGACTTGGTTTTTAGATCATCATGTAAATAAATGGGTAGGGCTGGGCCATGATGTGAAACTTTTCTTATTGAGGGCTTACTGAAACACAGGCAGAAATTCTAGCCCAATTAGTTTAGTATGTAGGATGGGGCAAAGTTTGAACTTTGAAGTGTAACAACTGGAATGCAAGGTTCAAGGTTGTCTATGGACAGAGCTAGGCCCAGCCATATCATGTTCAATCACAGCATGATAAGAAATTGGTTCCTAGATTCAAGCCTGATAAAGTGCATAGCCCTTAAAGTTACTGGGTCCCAGCCCTTTTGAAACTAGAAATTTAGTTGGTTTGTGATAAGTATGGCAGAACATTAGTGGGCCATGCATCTAGGCGTTTAAGAATGAAATCCAATGCTCCAGCCAATTTGCTTTTCATTATCTAATGCGAGGTATTAGATTAATGGCTCGCATTAGATAATGAAGATGATGATGATAATTATAATAATAAACAACAACAAGAATGGCTGGTAAGGAGCATCAGTTCTTACATGGCTGCTGGATTTGAACCCCACTTGAGTGGGCTATCTTCCCGTGTGTCTGCGGGCTCTCTATTGGGTCTAGCCTCCATTGGCTGGGTTAGAAAAAGAAAAATGCACCCTAGGAGGGGTGTCAGTTAGAAAAGTCTTTAGGTCTAAAAATCTGCAACCTATTGAAGGATTTGGCCCAGGATAGACCAGAATGGAGATTTAGAATTCATGTAGCAGACAACAAGGCTCAGATAATGATGATGGTGGTGGATGATAATGAATAATAATAGAAAATATTATAACAATACAGGCATTTTTATTTTTTATTCTAGTAGTACTAATGGAAGATAAATCAAGGGAAGTCATTGAGATGGTTCGGGAATGTATGCAAACCAAATCAATAAAGACATAGTAAAGTAACTAGGAAAAATGTTGTATTTTAGAGTTACGGAGAACATGGCTTTAAATAGGTTTGAGTTAAAAGGTAGAACCATAACCCAAAAGGCGGACAAAGTGAGCTTGATGGGATAAGACTTATGATGATGATGATAGTTTATTACTATAGCTGTGGTATTGTTTTCCATGACTTATTATTATTGTATTGATAGGGAATGGGAATGTTTTTCAACTAATTTTTGTATGCTTGCAGGTGGGATATTCATCACCTACACAACTAGGAATCATGAATGACCTAGGACTTAGTTTGTCTGAAGTAGGTTTGCATTCTCCTTTGTTCATAACTTTGTAGTCACTTATATGCACTAAAATGTGCCATTTCATGAAAGTATTACTGTAACATCTCAATACCATCTTATTATTTTATAGCTAAATTACTTTGCAATTCATCCAGTGCCATGATCCATGATTTTAAAATTTAGTCCTAACAATTAGAAACAATCAGAATTACAATAGTGAGAGAAATTCTGCAGTTTTAGTAGAAGATATTTCTATAATTTGTGGTGCACGCCTGTCAAGAAAAAATAGCAACCAAAGCGAATATTTAGGTGGTAGTAGGTGTGGATCCTGGATTGTAGAACCAGAGGGAGTGCGTTTTATTTTTATCAACTGTTGGTCTCCCTAACTAGACCCTAGTGCTAGATGTCAATTAGAGAGATATGACGCTGCATTGGTTGCCTGTGGGAAGTATTTGTGTCTCTTAAAAAGCTTTTTATTCGAACATTACCTCCATTGTCATGTAGTTAAGTCAGGATGACCAATCTTGTTAAGTATGCTGTTATGTATGCTTGTATATTCTTCACCTCTTATAGTTTGAATTCATTCCATAATGTGCTGTGTCAGGCATAACCTTTGTGCATTATCATGAGTTTTAGTGGAAATGGCTTTGTCAATAAAAAAATCTACTGAATCATATATCCTCATTCATCTAAGGCACCGCAATTACAACAAGAAATAAGAAAATTAAAGGTGCCCATCACTTACTATGAACTAAAATTTGAAGCGTGTATAGTCAGAGTCAGGGTGGTGGAAAGTGCAGTAATATTCTAAAGCATAGAAAAACGGAGGAATATAATAATATTGTTTTTAATAGACCTGAATTAGTGTTAAAATTAGGCTGTATTTGAGTTAAATGACTTGAATTCTTGACAACTCACTGACACCAAATTGTGGTGTCTAGAGATTGATTACTGTCACTTTGTTTAGATCCCATAAGAAGTCCCAAATGGTGATTGCATTCATTCCCTTTGTTTAAACTTGTTTGTCACAAACTAGTAGTCAAGTATACTAATTTTTACCCACTTACAGATGTATAAGTATTTATTGTGCAGTATTCTCTTTTTGGCTCGATATTGACAATAGGGGCCATGATAGGTGCCATAATGAGTGGGCACATTGCAGAATACATGGGTCGGAGAGGTGTAAGTGATGCTTCCATCATACTATTCTCTTACAAGCATAGATCAGAGACATATCATCCTCACTACACTTATCTTCTAATGTCATGGATAGCAGGCATTGGGACTGTCAGATATTATCTGCATCATTGGGTGGCTGGCAATAGTCTTTGCAAAGGTTAGTAGTAGTCCCATTAGATCAATTTGGTGAGATAAATTTCAGATGATGAAATGGGGAATTTAGGAAGTAAGCTGTAAAATGGTTGTCTGAAACTTGCCACATACCGTGCTTCTTATAGTTTTGACAATTTTTATACTTTCTGAGTTTCATGATATGCATGTTCATACAAATATGAGAAGGCTGCTTGGTTGCTTGACCTTGGAAGGCTGTCCTTGGGAATTGGAATGGGGATGCTTTCTTATGTGGTAAGTCAAAATCTAACTCTTCATCACTGGCATATATCTAAGGCTATGCTTGAATGAACCCTGAATCACTATCAGTTTGAATATGTTGGGAAGAAAGTTTATGAGTTGACTTTGCATTTGGGGGACTGGCAGAATTGGAGACAACATTTTTTAGATGCTTCTCAAATCCATCAGTGTGTACATTGATATGAGGAAGAATACGAAAAAAAAAAAAAAAAAAACCATTCCACGTTTCTCTGACCACTTGCATTGTCACGTATGTCCAAATGCAGAAAGTCTCTTACTGACTGTTTGATTGTGAAGGGAACTTGTGGGTCGCCCACATTTGCAGACCTTTTTCTGTTGAGGAGTTTTAGCAGAATCTGAGAGCAAGGATGGAAGCCAAAAAAGTGGAAAGAATCTTTAAAAGATGTGTTTCGTTTTCTGGAGCTTCATTTTTTTCTCAAGGAGTCAATGGCCAACTCATTGCATCAACCCATAAGGATTTATTTCTCTCCAAATGGAAGGATTTGAGTAAAAAGTGGCTTTGGATCCATGAGAAACCTGAGATTTCTTTCTTCTTCTTCTTCTTTTTAATTCTAACAGCCCCTAAATGTATCTATTGACATGCATTTATTCAGTTACAGACCTGCATGCATGCGTTATAACTTGTAGTTGTGCATATACTACTTGTTTTACGAGAAGGATGATATGCCGTGACTGATGAATAATGATGCTAACAAATGGCCAAATAGGTTCCAGTTTACATCGCGGAAATAACGCCAAAGAACCTTAGAGGAGGATTTACAGCAGTGCATCAAGTAAGAACACTAGAATTTTGTTCAACTGAATCAACGACCAAAGTATCTATTTGCACTTATTTACTTCTATTCTGCAGTTAATGATATGTTGTGGAGGATCCCTTACATATCTGTTTGGGACAATAATAACTTGGCGCATCTTGGCACTCATTGGTGGGTTGCAAGCACCTGTTTATTGTATTCCTGCCATTTTCTCCATCTCCTAATCATTCTGCGTTTTTTTCTTTATTTTATGCTGATCCATTTTACATAAAGTACAAATATTTTGATTAATGATGCATCATTGTCATAGGATGCTTGCAACTGTCCTTGGCATTGTAGCAGTATGTTACATGGAATCTTTCATGTGATTATCAATGATGAATTTGGGGCAATTGAATGGGAAAAAAAGATGGCTGGCTATACACTCCATTGTGCATTTGGAGATCTGTGGAAATTGGAAATCTTAGCAGTACTGAAACACCCTTGCACAGTTCACTTCGAGGCAATGATTGCTGATTAGGAATTGAGTGAGAAGGCAGAAAAATAAGTCCGAAAATGGAGATAATGTTTCTATTATGCACCTATTTGAAAAGAAAATCACTCTGAATACAGAGATAATGCCTAACTGACTCTCAGGCCTTATCATGTATGATTGATTTGAGTCTTCTATAGGTTTGCTTCTAGAACGTTATCTGCAGGCATAAATACTCGAACTTATTTGTTTTTTAAGTGTCAATATTAGCGGTTGGAAGGAAATAAGCCCATTCTTATGCTCCTTTGCTTGATTGGATATCTTGTTTTTGGACCATCATCATTATGGGCTTAATGAAGAGGTTAATATACATCAACACTGGAAAGTTAGGGGTAGCATGGTCTTGGGATTGCCTTGGGTGGGATTTCCTACTTCTTTACGTCAAGAAACATCAATGGCTGTATTGAACTAGGGTTCATGAAAGTAATCTCTCTCTCTCTCTCTGCACGCGCGTGCGTGCGAGTGCGTGCGTGTGGCGAGTTTGGGTTTGTGTGTGAATGAGTGCACAAGGGACTTTGGGCTAGAAGAGACAGATAAACAACATACTACCTGTTGTTATTTCTGACTTTTAATTGATAATAGTCACTACTGCATAAATATTTGAACTACTTGCCAAACTGAGTTGGTCTGTACATCAAAATTGACCCCCAAGATGGTCTTTTCTTTATTGATTGGATCCAAGTGATTGTACATATTTTGTGCCATTTCAGGGACTATTCCATGCCTAGTACAGCTTCTAGGCCTCCTCTTCATTCCCGAGTCTCCAAGATGGCTGGTCAGTCAGAGAATCGCATTACCTTCTGTTGTCATTTCAAAGAACAGGTGAAGAATTTAAACCTCGATGCAGGCAAAGACAAGTCATAACAAAAAGTTTGAAGAAGCATTACAAAGGCTCCGTGGAAAGGGTGCACATATTTCTCTTGAGGCGGCTGAAATCAGGGTACTTGCTCTTATTCTGAGAGCAAAATGACATGATTCATTTGTCCAAGCCATGATAATGTGTTATGTCTTTATTGTACAGGATTACACAGAAACGCTTCGATCCCTTCCAGAGGCCAGAATTCTTGATTTGTTTCAGAGACAATATACTCATTCGGTCATTGTGAGGACTCATTAAATAAAATACCTGCAGTTGTGAAACTTCTCTTTATATGACTAGATTTCACTAATAGTCTTTATAAGGATCTCCATCGTAATCCTGGTTTCAGTGTGTCCCTGAACTTTTTTCGACTGAACGTTACCAACACAGCTGTTTGGGCAACACTTGCTTGTCAAATTTTGATATTATAATGGTGATTTCCCTAAATCATGGGTGACATTGTTTCAAGTCCTCACTAGAAAGGTCGTCTCTTGATTTGGGTCGAAATCATCCATTCTGCTCAAGTTAACCCCATCAGTTATACCTTATAAGTTATTCTTTGATGCTTAGGTTGGTGTTGGACTGATGGTACTTCAACAATTTGGAGGAGTAAACGGCATTGCTTTTTACGCGAGTTCAATTTTTGTATCAGCAGGTAAAACAAGACTTCACTCATACTCCACATTGTTAACAAAAAACTAAATTTCTATGGTTTATCTCAGGATTCTCTTCAGGCAAAATAGGAACAATAGCAATGGTTGTCGTTCAGGTTCTAAACTCTCCCTTGGTCCTTCAATTGCTGATTATTATACAAAGCAACTCTAAGAAATGAGACTCATTCCACAGATCCCAATGACCACATTAGGCGTGCTTTTAATGGATAAGTCTGGAAGAAGACCACTTTTAATGGTAAAAATTTCTAACAATACTTGCGATGTACTAGTACTACTGAAGTACTGAATATGAAGGTTTACAGGTATCAGCTGCAGGGACATGCTTGGGTTGCTTCCTAGTTGGACTGTCATTTGTCTTGAAGGTTTGAGCAAAGATTGTATTCCTGAAATGCTATACTTTTGAGTATCATTTAGTGAGCAGATTGACATTTGGTGAAACAGGATCATGAATGGCTGAAGGCATTGCATCCCACATTGGCTCTCATGGGTATACTGGTAATGCATTTTGCAGGTTATTTCTTTGCAATGATGTGTAAGGGTGCATTTAATATAATCCGAATTGCATGTAGTTTGGAAATTTAAAAATAAAAATAAAAAATGGATGGCTCTGTTCTCTTAGGTCATGTTTGGCAATCAAATCCTTGGGGATTCCTCACCAGTTTTCTACAAAGTCATGGAAAATCCACATTTGGAAATTGTAATTCCCCGGGGATTTGGGTCAATAGAAATCCTCATTTTTTTGAGGATTTTCATGTGAAACCTCTCCCCATAGGATTTAAAAATCCTCATTTTTGCGGATTTACACACTGATGCCAACTTTCGGTAGCTATGTGCATCGAAATGCACAGATATTGATGTGAAATCCTCAGCCATACAAATCCTCAGTGAGGAATCCTTGTTCTAGGGGCAGTGAGGAGGATCGTCACCTGGTACCAGACGTGCCCTTTTGGAACTTGCTGGTGTGAAAATGTAACAATGCCTCCACTAACTTTTGCACCTTAACTGCACAGTGAAACATTTAATATTCAAATTGCCAAATTACTCAAAACTGGATGTGATTCATGAAAGGGAACCTAATCTTTATTCTCTCTGATTTGTTTCTTTCGTATTTCTGAGCATTAGGTGTGGACAGGATCTTTCTCATTAGGCATGGGAGGAATACCATGGGTTATTATGTCTGAGGCAAGTTTCTTTTAATTGGAATGGAATTTAATATCTTATGGTTACATTTGGGCACAAAGTTGAATAATCCATCATTCAAGCCTTCTAGCAAAAAATATTGCAACATGAATATGGGTGAATAGCACTGTATTTGGCAAGATTCAATGCTAAATGTTGCAATATATCTGCCATTGTGGTTAGACCTCCACCACATGAAAAGATAAAAATATTTCATGATTTTCAACATGAAAATATTGCGAAACTTTCCGTTACAAGGCTTGTCCAAGTATGCTGCAATGCATGAACTGGTTTTGTTTAATGATGAGAAGATCTTGTGGATTCGATCTCCAAATGTTTCCCATTACAGATATTTCCCATTAACATGAAGGGCTCAGCAGGAAGCCTTGTGACACTAGTCAGCTGGTTTGGGTCCTGGATTATTTCTTACGCTTTCAACTTTCTCTTAAGCTGGAGCTCAGCAGGTAATTATGAGCTTCTCTGCTGCAATTAACTTGTGTTATTCTTAATTCATTGCTTGGTTCTTACATGAAATGTTATTTTCTCAATGTCGATCTCTTATACCTTCGCTCCTTTCTTTAGGCACTCATTCAAACACGACCACATATACACACACAGACATTGCACTTCCGTGCACTTAATTTACAAAGATAGGAGATATGAATATATGATCTTTAGCTTGTTTCATTATTTGAACAAAGCACATTAAGGCCCCTAGATAGATAAGGCAAAGAAGAAGATGATGGTGACATTATTTTCTCCATAGGTACTTTCTTCATATTCGCCAGTGTTTGTGGTGTAACTGTTTTATTCGTGGCAAAGCTGGTACCAGAGACTAAGAACCGAACACTGGAAGAAATACAGGCTTCGATGAATTCATTCTCCACAGAAGGACAATAAGAATCACAAGGTCCCAAGCAACTCCAATTGAACTTCTACTCATTTACTTGGTTTAACTATCCATCTTTCAATGTTGTTACAATGGGCTGCACTTCTTACCATGATCTTTAAACTTATTGTTGTACTTTACATTGTTTAGATTGTAAGCAATTTCCTGACTTTAGATTGCAAGACATGACATCCTTTTTCACTACTTAGATAAACTTCACAAGGATATGTAACCAAAAGACTACTTTAACAAATGTAAAAGTTAAAAGACTTCTCAAAATTGCTGAAGTTTCTGTATAACCAAGGGCAGTGACTACAGAAAAAGAAAATCTCATTGATTGGATTGGTTGGAATGCCATTTGTGTCACAGTCCCTCAGGTTGCATTAGGTCTGGTGTGCAGTGTTGGAAATAGGGTGGACCTCTAGGATAGGTTTCAAAAACTTTTGACCCACTTGATGTAGGGATCAACTATCTAGAAGGCTACCAATTTATCCAAGATGCAAACCTTCAATCTCATCTATCATGGTCAGTAAATACAATCTATCTAGAAGATAGAAATAGCAACTAACAAGCATCCATAATAATCTACAACATATAAGGAAGTGGATTATACCTTTGGAGCTCGGTTGTGCTCTAATGGAGAAGTTGCGTCTTTCTTTGATGATGAAATGCTTTCACTAATCAAATAGGGATCTCCAAGACCTCTTGATCTTCCACGCTATGACCCGTATCAGATTCTCCTTTTCTCAAGAAGATGGTGGGATCTCCAAGAGAAAACAACTAGGAACTCAAAATAGGAACTAGAAGAGGGAGAAGAAGAAAAAACGTGCAACTCTTGCACTCCAAAGGGGCTGGGCGTGAATCCCAATAATGGGACTATGCATGGACGTCCAGCCCTCCTCTCCTCTATTTATAGCTTTTGCAAGCCCTACTTACTAATTTCTATTAGAAGTCTTACTTCCAAATAATTAGTAACTATCTCTTCTTAATTAAAATAGAAGTCTCACTTCTACTAAAATTAGTAAGTCTACTATTACCACTATTAGAAGTCTCACTTCAAATAGAAATAGTAACTTTCCTTTTAGAGTTCAACTAGAATTTGATACTTTCTAATAATTGGGCTAGCGTGGGGACCACTAGGGATTCCTTAGAAAGCTGGCTCCAACTGGGACACGCGACCCCACATCTCATGTGTAATCCGAGCCTACAGTTAATTGCAAATAACTCCACTATATAAATGCAATTGAACTCCAGTCTTAGGAATATTACATAGAAGACCCTAAACTTCCACATTACCACAAGTAGGCTTCTCTATCAATATCCATGGATTAATTGGACCTGTCTTCCAAACTAGATCCATATCTTATTATCCTTGAGCCCCAATTAATTATAATGATCATGGTACCTTTTCAATTAACTCTTAATCGGAATGGATGCGCACTTACCAATGATAAATCCATTAATTGGCACTAGGGGATATGAGAGATAGATTCCATCTTGACCATTGAATGTTCCCACAGCTCTACTATCACGTACTCAAATTACCGAGGTGTTGACCTACAGCTGGCATCACTCATTGGTGACTCAAAGCAAATGAATAGATAGAAACTTGAGTTCATTAATGTCTCAGGATTGAGAGCCTATTGCTAGGGAATTATGAGAGCAGACCTTAAAGTAAAGACAGTGTTTATAAGGTGCTTCTCATGGTCCTTCAATACATCCAATGTACCAGCAATATGATCCAGAATCTTCCATTCTGATGATCGAGACAAATCACACTATCTCATAGTGATCAAAGTGCCGCAACCTTGTCAGTATGAGATGTCCAGTCTCATCACTGGTTGTGAAGATATTTAAGTATAAGATTTGCCACATATGTCTCCCGTATGTGGATCTCATCCATACACATGTGTTACATCTAATATACTTATGGACTCCGGTTCATCTCATGAACCATCATGTCATTCGTATTGATTATGTGCAAGTATATAATAAATCACCATTCATCTCATGAAAGGAAAGCATGAATATACTGATAAATAAAGAAATTAATCAATTTATTATATCATCTACTGGATTGAGTCCATAAAACTAACAATGTGCAGGTCAAAGTATAAAGTGGTTAGTTGATTCAAATCAGATCAATAAACTTGATCAAGATAAAATGAATGCAGTGTTGTTCAGCAGATCAAAACCACATACCTGGTGCATTTTAAATGTGTTAGTTACTTGAAAATGGTCAATACATTTAATCAGGTTGATTATTTTGCAATACTCCATAATGTAACCCATGATCTAAATGGTTTATGTTGGTAAAGCTACAATAGGAACTGCTGTCAAACAATATTTAAAAGTAACAATAGTACCCGATTGTTGAAGACTGCAACTGTGATTTGTTGGCGGAAAACGAAGAGCAGCAACGACAGCAGATTTGTGGCTGAGGCACGTCTGATGACGCTCTCTTTAGGATGAGTTCCGCTCCTTAGGATAAAATCCAGGTGCGAAGGTTCTCAGCAGAACTCCTCCCAGGATACAACGGCCTTCTTTGATTCAGGTCTGATCGCAATGCAGCCCGAAAGTGTAGACTCCTATTAGAATGCTCAGGGAAAGCAGAGGAAAAGAGAAGAAAACATTTTTTCTATGTATTGGGACGATCACTCAGATGGCCCTAATTTATATTGTGATTAGTGTCCGTTGGGCTATTGATCCTCATCAAGTCACAACGTTAAACCACATTAAAATAGCGATTAAAATCGATTTAATTCTCAACGTTTAAAATCATTAAATCACAATGTTAATCCACATTAAATCAGCGATTAAAATTTTAACGTTAATCCACATTATTGGTTTTAAAAAACAAATAACCCCTTGTATAGATACACGCAGGATGCGCGTCGCGGACGCATGCTCGGTTAAACTTTTTCCAGACCGGCACCTCGGGTCAAGCCTGGCTCGCGTGTGCGCATAGGGCCCATTGCAAGAGCCTACAAAAGTTCTTATAAACCCTCTTCAAAAGTTGGACTTGAGCAATGTGGGATGGGTTGTTTCCAACAGCCTACACTA
The DNA here is from genome assembly GCA_012931725.1 of Litsea cubeba. Classification (NCBI taxonomy): domain Eukaryota; kingdom Viridiplantae; phylum Streptophyta; class Magnoliopsida; order Laurales; family Lauraceae; genus Litsea; species Litsea cubeba. The sequence goes on along the minus strand of CM022953.1, from coordinate 18,566,277 downwards.
CCCATAAAGCAAAAATACAAAAGGACAAAACACTTTTTACAAAATACACCTTAAGAATTTTTGAAACACCCAAAAAACCCAACAGTTTATTGGGCTCATTATACACTTAAGTGCACAGTTGATGAATTACAACTAAGGGTGTTGTTGAAGTCGACCTCAGGAAAACAGCCAGTGGAGGATATTGGGGATTGATTTTCACAGTGAAAAGTGATTACCCTTATCTTGAACAGTGGTCACACCATAATTAGAACTGTTGATCTGGTCCAACTTTCTGTTTTTTTTTATTTACTAATTGGGGTGTTTGGGCCCTTTAAGACTCATCGTGCTAGCACATGCATGGTATTTTTGGAATCTCAGACATTCAACTGGGTGTTTCATTTCTCACCCTATTTCATTTGATTCATGGTTCAGGGGCCATTGTAGCAATAACAGATAACTGGATAGATCTAATGAGACCCAGTGGTGCAAAATATGAACCCCATTAGATCATCCTGACCCCTTAGTTTATAGCCCTCTAGTTTAATGGTTTAAAAAAGTATAATTTTGGCGGACTTCAATCCAATGGTGGGTAACAACTGAAATGGATGACCGATAGTCTGCCTTGTGAAATGGCAGCCATGTGGGTTTGGCTCACCTGTATCGTAGCATATAGGGTCCGTCGGATTCTGGTGTAGACTGACATCAACCTGACCCAATTGACGTGTGCAGTACCCTTGTGGCTGGTTGATGGTCTATGGTACCAAACCTGCCCCATCACAGGTACATGCTGAGTTTTTGAAAGAAAGAAAAAGGAAAAGGTTTGTTGCAAAGGGTAAGATTTGAACCCACAACTGGTAGGTACTAGGACCCATGCCTCCCTCTCCAAAAACAGAGGGGGATGGGATCACAATGAGATCTTGATCTCATAAGGACTTAGCTGGATTGAGCCTTGGTATGGAAACTTATTAAGTGATAACTTCCAAATTTAGAGAAACCTGTAATTAAAAATGGGCAATCCCACTTATTGTACATGGATGGCATAGGGCGTGTGAGTATTTATCTGAAAGCTAGAGTCTTTGTTAGAAAGAAGAGGGTGAGCATTTCTTAGATTTATGCGATATCCTACACTGATAGAGATTAAGGGTAATATCGTCACGTTGAGAGCGTCTTTTCTTATACGAACAGCTCTTTTAGAATAATGTATTTTCAATAGTCTTGAGGCAATTGGAAATCGTCACTTTGAGAGCGTCTTTTCTTGTACAAACAGTTCTGTTGGAATTATGTATTTTCAACAGTTTTGAGGCAATTGAAAATCATCACGTTGAGAGCATTTTTTCTTGTATGAACAGCTCTGCTGGAATTATGTATTTTCAATAGTTTTGAGGCAATTGTCAGATATAAGGGCATCCGTACTGTCATTATCCCAAAATGATACAGACGAAAGTTTTTGAATGAAGACATGGTTGGACTTGGACCTGGACCAAATTATCAGTCAGGCGAAAGAGGGGCCTTGCCCAAACTCTTCATGTCAAGTAGGACGATTTTTATCCGGTTGTTGTTTGGTTGATTAGTGACTTGTATAGTGTATGCGTCTATAAATATTTACCGCATAATTTTAAAAAGACAAAAATAAAAATAAAAACTCTTAACATTCAACCATGACTCTGTATTCTCCGGCATTCCTTTTGTTTTCTTTCCCTTTTTTTTTTTTTTTTTGCTCCTAAAGTTCAAGCCATTATTTTCACTCCTTTCTATAAGGCAAAAAGAGAAGATACATGGACATTATGGACATTATGAAATTGATTAGTGGACCCCAGAAAAGAAAAGCCCCTCAGATTTGTTCCCCTCTTTTATCTTCTTTCTATAGTGGGGAATAATACTCCATTTCATTGCTTCCTTTACTTTATGTCTGTGGAGGGTGGGATCCATTCTCTCAAACATATACAATGCAATCCCCTTTTAATATCTGGTCTAGAGAAAAAGGAGGATGAAAATCAATAAGCCTACTACTTTTTAAGTACATTTCAAATAACTACACCTGGATGGCTGGATCCCATAATCTCAGCATCCTTTAACTTCTCATCTTCCTTTTAATTCACTACCCTTTAACTTTTCATCTTCCTTTTAATTCACTTCTTCTTTTGTCCTCTCTCTCTCTCTCTGATTAGCATCCACTACTTGATGCTTAAATTGTTAAAAATTTCAACTCGCACATCACATGTCCAATAAATTCCAACCATATAAGCTTTTTGAGTCATGCCCATAGGTTTAAGTATTGACAGGGGACCATGGATGGGTCGTGCTGCTTAAGTGGTGTAATGGTTGTAATTGATATAATTTTACTCCAATTTAATTAGAGAAAATATTAAAATGATATTTTGTATAAGTCCATATTGACAAGGACCTATGGATCATGAATAACAATCAGGAAGAAGAAAAGTCCCACCTAATTATGTTAATCATTGATTTAACAGCTTTAAATAAAAAAAAACAACTTTAAATTATAAATTTGAAGAAGTGTAATATAAGATTTTACCCGGCACAGACCGAAATGGTGAAATATAATTCATATAGCTAACTCTAAATAGCTGAGACAAGGCTTTGTTGGTGATTAAGTCATAAGTTTTGAGATCTAATCATTTATAAGTAAAGGTCGGATGAGTGGTAATAGACAAGAGGTGAGGTGGGGTGGTTTATGAGTGTGAAGAGGCTACAATGATCAAAGGCGGGCCTAGACCCTGAAGCTGCAGTGCACAACACTAGCAGTCCATTGGTGGGAGAAAATCTCTCCTTAGGTGCCAACGTACTCAACATACTCACGGTTGAATGATGTTGTCACCCTTGTAGCCCAAAAAAAATTCTCTTTAGTTTGAGCCCAATTTTATACCTGGTTAAGAGTATCATGGGCAAAAGTAGAGTGAGTCACCTGCCCTACAAGAAGACTTAATATCAGCCAAGGTAGCAGCCTGGGATGAGTAAAATATTTTGGGGGTACCCCATTTCTAAAATTATTAACAAAATATAGATAAATATAAATATTTAAAAATGACCATTAAATAATTTTTTCTTTAATATAGAATGAATCACGGCGAGATGGCACCCTAGCATTTTAATCTCTTCACCCCAACAGCTTTAAGAATTCTTTTCAAAGCCCATGTGACTATGAATACATACATATGCAATTCCATGCAAACAAACATACCACTAGAAAGGCTTTGAAAATTTAGGTCCATCCATAGGTGAATCAACTATTTACCACTTTCAGGTCAAGGTAGGGAACTGATTACTTTTTTTCTTTTGAAGGGGTACTAAATACTAAATACTTGAAACTTGGCCTGACACTTGACATCTTCCTTATCTTTATGTTTTTTCTGGTAGGAACTTTCCTTAGTTTACTTGAAATTTGGCCAGGGTAACATGTTTCATTTTCCCTAGTTTCATTTCGTGGCATGAATTTTCCTTGGTTCAATCAATACATGGTTAGACATTTTTAGAGTTTATCTGAACGCGGTTCCACTAGAAAATACGGTGTCTTTGGCTTCTTACATACCTTGTCATAAACGTGCAAGACCTTTTGAATTTTGATGCGCTACGGCACTAGAATCTGAACGCGGAATAGCCTAACATGAGAGGATGGGGTACGGGCTAGAATTTGTAAACAATTTTAGGGCTGTTTTTTTTACCGGAATTTTAAGAGCATGTTTGGTAATGTGTGAGATTTGTAGATTTGATGATTCTTCATTACCATTAGAATAAGAATTTTGCAAAGAAGATTTGTATAGCTGAGGGTTTCACTTTGATATTGTTATGTATCGATGCATATAGTTGAGAAAATCAGGGTTCGGTGTGCAAATCCATATAAGTGAGGATTTTCAAATTTTATGGGGGGAGGTAGGACTTGAAAATCTTAACAAATGAAGATTTTCATTCGTCCAAATAATAGGAAATCTACAATTACCAAACATGAATTTTTCATATCTTTAAGGAAACTGAAAATCTTTTTTATGTAGATTTGATTGCCCAACATAACCTAAGAGTTCATGTACTTGGGGATTTCAAATTCTCGAAAACCTTTTCGTTTGAGGTGGAATTTCAAATCCCTTCTCTTTATAAAATATATTAAAAATTTTTAAATAAGACCTTAAGTTTTTGCATTATTTCAAAAAGGGACACAAGTTTTGAAACTTTTCAAATTAGACCTTAAAAGTTTTGAGGAAGTTTTCAATGAAGGTCATTCGTCCATTTAAAACTATTTTCCGGCAACTTTTTCTCTCGATTTTTTTTTTAAAATACCCAAATTACCATTCATTGAAATAAAATCATCCTTGATTACTTTTATATTCTCCTCATTTCCTTCATCAGTGTCTCACGATGATCAAGGGCAACCAATGTCCTTATGGCGATGGTACATGTAGCGGCTACTGGAACCATGTTATGGCTTTAAATGAAGGGTAATTTGTGTATTTTAATATAAAAAAATGAAGGAGAAAGTTGCTAGGAAATACCTTTAAATGGCCAGATGTCCTTAATTGAAGACTTAGGTCATGTTTGTGTAGGGGTGCTCATGGGCTGGGCCAGCCCGAGCATGATCCGAGCCTAACCCGCTTTGGGCCGGGCTTGGATATGTAATGAGGGCCCGATTAATAATTGGGTCGGGGCTTGGATTAAGTGATAGAAAGCCCATAGCCCGGCCTGGCTTATGTAAGGAATGCATGCAATTTAATTTAATTAGTGCTCTAATTTCCACAAAAGTGATGAAAAGCCTGGTTCGGCCCGATTGATTAAATGGGCGAGCTCAGGCCAAACTTTTATGGCCCGTGTTGGGCCTGAGCCCGTGTTTCCAAAGCCGGGCCGGGCCTGGATATACCTTAGCCCGGCCTAGACCGACCCATGAACACCCCTATATTTGTGTAACACTTTTCTACAAAAAAAAAAAAATGAGTAGTTTTTTTCACAAAAAACTCATTTTTCATGCGTTTGGTGCAGAACAATTCCACAGAAAAGGTTTTCTACCTTATCAGCATTTTCCTTGCTAATGCTGGAAATGAATTTTGTATGGGGGGTATGGGAAATGAATTTATTCATAAACTTTTCCCTCCTATATAATCTTATTTCCTCACTCATTTCCTATTCAATCCAATACCCTACACTTTTTTATTTTTTTATTTCTTTAATAAAATTATTATTTGATGTTGAATAAATTATATACCTGTTATGTTATTTTAAAAAAAAAAACTGTAGTATCGAGCATGAAAAATTGATTTTCTATAGGGAATCCACAGTCGCACTAAACAACATTAGCACCAATTCAACCAGGAGAAAAAATGCACCAAACATGAATTTCTAAATTCCCCGGAAATCCTTTTTCGAGGTTTTCATTTCTATGGATTTGCTGATGTGACAGTTTTCCCTTTCCGCGAAAAGGGGTGTATACACAAACGTGCCCTTAGGGACTAATTTGAGAAATTCAGAAACTTGTGTCCCTTTTGAAATAAGGCAAAAAATCAAGGCCTTATTTGAAATTCTCCCAACGCATAGAGAGTGAAATTATAGGAATTTCAAAAGGTCATTTTGAGACTTTTAGATAATTGGAAGTTGAACGTTCTAGTGAAAGAAACATGACATTTCAAATCCCAGGCATTTGAGTGTGCATGAAGGCCTAAATGCTAAAATATTAAACTTTCAAAAATAGAAAATTATATTTGTTAGTATATGTTATCGAATTCAGCATGATATGTCCGCCTTGACCCATGTGTACGCGCGATGACTTCTTAAGACTTGGTTCGACTTATAAGCCTATAGATTTTGGATGGCCATATCGATATGGGACTTTCAGAACAGAAGCCCGTGGTTGATATGCTATGCCCTCCACAATTAAAAATGCGGCCCGACTGAATTCTCACACATCAATGAACTTCATGGACTTCGCTTCCTCTTCCTAGATTACACAATCTTCAACCTCTCGGCACCGAAAAGGCTAGTTGATCTCAAACTTTGCCAAATTCTCATTTCACTTGTACCTTCTAAAATGTTAATGGCATAGTAGTGTTTCCCAACCAAAGTTGTCCTTGACATCTAATTTCTTCGTTCTCTTCCATTGTGGGACCTTTGCCTTTCATGAATTGTATCAAATATGTGGGGACTCCATGTAATTATGGTGGTAGAGAATTCTGGCTATCTCTAACTTGGCAGAATGTCCACCAGACTACCAGAGTATTAAAGTTGTTTCTTTTATTATTATTATTATGCTATATTTATAGAATTTAGTGCAAATTAAGAGGGAGTGGGAGGAGTGTGTGTGAAGGAAATCAGATTGATGATGATCAGTAGCACTAGCACCACTAAAAAAAGAGGGACACTTGTAGTAACTTGAAATGGGGGTTCTTTAGAATTGATCTTAATAAAGTTAGGAATGGGACTCAGTCAAGCCACATCACAAATCAAAGACACTTTCAATTGTAGGTTTTGATATGACCAAAGTTGCCTTTTGTTTTAAAATGTGTAATTATTATTATTATATTCCTAAATCCAAGGCTCCAAAGCATAAAAGAATTACAGTTCACTTCTGACAGATTAATTATATGCTAGTGGGCCTTCTTCTCTTTCATAAAGAAACAATGAAATGCTAGTACAAAATCATGCCATATCTCACAATATCACCATTTTCCTTTTTTTTTTTTAAAAGCATGGTGCCTTTGTTCCAGACTTAAAATTAAAGCATAGTACATTCCCCCACCTATAATTGATATCTTAACCACAATAATTCAAGGTTAGGACTTTGGACTTTGAACATTGAACATTTTGCAGGGTGGCTTTCCTTGCAACCTTCCTCTCAAGTGGTATTGCTCGAGACACTGCAGGAACACAATCAAATCTACACATGCATGTTGACAATGCACATGTGTTGCCCATGTATGAAAAATCCAAACCATCCAACCTGTGGGCCCAATGCTTTTGTACATGCCCAAAATTGTAGCTCTCAACAACTACAGAAAATCAATGAAGATCCCATTTACAATGAAAGGGTGAGCTACTTTTTAGGGTTAGATCATCCCACCAATCTTAATTAGGATCAAGTCTCATCTGCAAGAAATGAAATTGAGTATTAAAAGGCTTTGGATCAACCACTTTAAAAAATGCAATTTTCCCAACGATGTGTTACCCACATGTACTACATTTCACAGAGTATCAATCTTGCATCATACATTCCAAGATGTATGCATAATATAAGAGAGACAACTTATATCATTCATTTTATAAATGGGGCCCACTATAAAAACAGAGCCTAGAGCACCCCTTCTTTCGTTTCCTTTCATTTTCTAGTCTACCCTACCAAACCTAACAGGTAAAAAAAAAAAAAAAAAAACAAAAACAGATAGATAGTAATGGGAAAAAATAAGGACAAATAATTTAATTAAAAGTAGGTGGGTCACTTCTAACCATCCACACCTTGCCGTGTGGACGACGACCATGACACAGAAATCACAATAAATGAAGGATATTGATTGTCCACCATAAAATTTGTAAAGAGAATTGATTATGCATAGTGGGACTGGGAGTTACAATTTTTCTTCTATTTGCCAAAAATAGGAGTCACAATTGTGATGATAAGTTTGAGTGAATTATGTAAAATGGGTCCATATATAACTCTTGAATCCCAATCGACAGGGGCAATAACCGCCGTTGGATTTAACATATTGGCTAGAATAGGTCAAAAGTTGTTCATGTTGCAAGTCAAATAGTCATACAATTTTTTTTTAAAAATAAATCTTTAAAATAAACATACGAGGAAGGATTCAAGCACTTCAAAACCATGGAAGAGGGTCTCTATTTCATGATATTATTATAAGATAATTCGTCTTTAGGTGATATCACATATAATTCAATGAGAAATATTCATATGCATCTATCCCTCACCACATTATGGTGAGGGACAACATAGTGGGGTCATTTTATGATTCATCTAAATCATCCACACACATGGAACCCCCCAAACTACAATAGATCAATTGAGTTTCCATTAATCTGATTGGATTTGACCGTTGGATTGAGGGTCAAAATTTTCCTTTAATATAAAGTCGTTAAATTTGTGGATTACGGATGAAGGGATTAGAGACTTGAGATTGACCTTAAACTTGATATATAGTCTCATCTCATATGACTTTTTTTTATTTTCCCAAGTCCCATGATCAATGAGGCCCATAGGTGGGCCCCATTGAGTTTGTCCCTCACCATATGGCGAGGGAATGATGCACATATTCATGAATATTGCCCTAATTCAACATACAAACTTTATGAAAAACGAACATTCATAATATCATTAAATAACCCGACATTCTATAATAATATAGAAATGAAGCAATATTAAGAGAAAAATAAATTCGTGGAAAGCCCTTTGTTGTAATTTTTACAATTCTCAATTAACTCGACATTCCATGACACTATAGAATGAAGCAAAATTAAGGATAAAAATAAAATTCTGTCATTATTATAAAGTGTTTAGTTTGTAACCCGTTAATTATTATAGCAAATCTGAGAGATAAGGTTTATGATAAGATCACACCATTCATGGTCCATGGATTTACGGCCCACATCCCCTACCAATTACTTACCAGTCAAGATCAGAAAACAACAACTCCTCCATCTCGGGATCTCGGCCATTCGTTGAACCTTCCCTTCCTCTACAAACCAACAAAACAACAATTAACAAAGATGAAAAAGAAAAGCCGCGTGGAACAAACCGACCCTGAACGCCCCCGTGATAACGGACCAAACGGTTCCCGTCAACGTGAGAGGTCCACGTCATGCCAACCCAACCACTCCCCTTCGTCTACAACTCTACATAAACCCCTCACACCACCAGACATCCCACGCCAAAATCAAATGTATAGTAAGTATATATAAAAAATTAATAAAAATATCCTTCCTCAAAGGAGAAGGAGGAAGAAGGCGAAGTAGACTTGCAGAAAGGCAAAGAAACCCTAATTGCAAAATCTCCAAAATCCCCAGTTTTCTCTCTCTATATTGCAAAAATCCCAGCTTTCTCTCTCTACCTCTCTCAAAGATCCCAGCTTTCTCCCTCTTATCTCTCAAAAATCCCAGCTTTCTCTCTCTATCTCTCAAAAACCACAGCCTTCTCTGAATCTCTCTCAAAAACCCAAGCTTTCTCTGTATCTCTCTCAAAAATCCAAGCTTTATGTGTGTCTCTCAAAAACCCAAGCTTTCTTTCTAAAAAGACCTAGCTTTCTCTCTCTATCTGTGTAAAGGTGCTAGCTTTATCTCTAATCTTGTTTGTTTACTTGAAGATCTGCGATGGGAACTGAGATCCTGCATCCACAGGACTGCCTGATCCAACGGCTGAGATCAGTCCCCTCCATATCGCCTCGCCGAAAGCAACACACAAACCCTAGATCCTGCCGCAAGCAGGCCAAGCGGTCTCCGCAACCCGATCTGAGAAAGTCCTACCCGGAGGATTGTAGCCCTAAACCCGGGAAAAGCCTTGTACCTGGTCAAGTTATGATCTTGAAGCGAGGAGAGTCGCTCGATTCGAAGAAGAGCGAGTTCAAGAGATCCGATCTGAAGAAATCGGTCTCTCTGAACGAAGCGGATCTGGTCGTCTGCGGGACGGAGCGGTTGGGACCGGATCCGGATCTGGTACCGAAGCAGATCCGGATGAAGGAGGCTGTACCGTTACGCACCGACGTGTATGCCGGATCGGCGTTCTCGCAGTCCCCTTCTCCTAGGTTACTGCCGCTGCCGAATTTTTCTTTTAAAAAAGGTACGGCGGCGGTGGGGTGGGAGCGGTGGTTGTAGATGACTCGGCGACCAAGGATCTGAGGCGGCTGCTCCGTCTTGATTAAGGTCGGATCTTGTGTTTTTCCTTTTTACCCCTTGTTTCGGATCTGATCTTCCCGTGCTTTTTTTATAAAACGGGAAGAGGATCTGTGATTTGGGGAAGTTGAAGACTTAAAAGGTCTAGATATGGATTTTGGAAGAAGAAGAAGGGAAGATGGTGTTATGTATAATATCTGGTTGATGATGTGTTTGTTTGTAGTGATCTGAGATGTTGGATCGTATGACACCTGATGGTGTTTCAGGGTTTGAAGGTTTTTTTTTTTTTGTTCTTTTAATTGTATTGTATTTTTAAGAAAGAAGTGGGGAAAGTTGGATTGGGCATGTTTGGGATGGATGATGATGCCCTTTGTGTTAAAAACTTTCCTTGTTTGTAATTCTCATATTATAGAAGATAAGTAAAGAAGTAAGGTGAAATGAAATGCCTCTTCTTCTATGTTATTATTGTTGTTTTGTTTCTAATGAGTATTGGATCTGTGAATTCATATTCTTCCTGTTTCCTTGTAATTTGGTCTGTGTAAGATATAGTAGATATGTAAAGAAGTTAGTTGAAATAAAATGCCTTTTTTTGTTATTATTGTTGTTTTGTTTCTGCTGAGTGTTTGTTATTATTGTTGTTTGGTTTCTGATGAGTGATTGGATCTGGGTATTCATTTTCTTCGTGTTCTTGGGATAGAGGAGAGTAGAAGGGGGTGAGGTCTGTGTGGACAAAAAGGCTCCGACTTGATTTGCTGGGTTTGTTTGTATATGGTATTATGGATGGTTTGGATGTAGTTGGTGTAATCCAATGGATTGGATTGGAGTGGCTGGCATGTATGACTGTGGCTCGGTTGGGAGATTCTACGTTATCGGATGATGGCGACGTGTGTGGTCAGCGGGAAGACTCAGAGCGATTTTTTTGACGCGGTCCCCCGAACGTGAAGGCAGGTTTCTCTTCTCTTTTTGGTTAAAATTGGAGTAAAAAAAAGTGTAAAATCTCATGTAATTGTATTATTGAGAATTCTCAAAGTTTTTTTTTTTTTTTTTTTTTTTTTTTTTACGAGCGGTTAAAATTGAAAAATTAGAGGTGAATATTTAAAAAAATCGTCAAAAAATTATTAAAGTTTAGACACAGGAATTGTCATATTTGTTGTTCATTATTCAATCAGGGATGAATGGATGCAGTAATAATAAAGGATGATCCTACTTTTAGGGCCTCAATTATTCATAACCAAACCATTAGACAACGCACAATTTTGACCCGGAAGGTTGCATGATGAAGTGGAGGAGGGCCTTCCAAATTTGTCAATTGGCTATTAGAATGGTGTGTGTGTGAAGAAAGTAGATTGTTCAAATGAGGGCTTATGGACATTAGATCCATCATAGGAGTATGGCGGTCCCACAGGCTGGACCGTTTGACCATCTGAAAAATGTCCCTGAATATTCTCCTATGAAGGCCACCTAAGATCAGCTCAATCGCGTAACACACTTATAGTCTCATTGAATTTTATTGCCTACAAGTTGCAACAAATCCAACAGAAAGTTCATCCCCTCTCAGGAGTCAGGATGGATGTCAACTTACCTCATTGAATTGGTGATGTTTCTTATGATCTTATCCCAAACAGTAAACATTGATCAATGTTAAATATTTATACAACAAATTATGTAGACATTCGAATTTGAAAAGGTAAAATTAAGGGCATAAATGGACTGATATTGTCCTAATCTAACCTACTCCAGTGGGAATTTTTTGAAGAACAAATATCCCAGTCCTGTCCAGGGGGAACTCTTGCTTGTGAAGGTGGCTGGTGGGCATGACTCATGAGTATCCATTTGATGTGTAGAGGAGACAATGGTTCAGGTTTTGAGCACAGGAAGAAACATGCCTCGGCTCCATCCAAACGGAACCCATTTATTAATAGGGTTGAAAAATCTAAACTTCCACCTTTGATTAACAGGTTGGTTTTGGGTTGGATTAGCAGATCATAGTATGATTAATCAAGTTGGATCATGTTAACAGCTGGAATAGCAACAATGTATTCAATCTAAAACCAGCCCATTTATTATTCATGTGAAAAATGTCAACCTGAACCCTACTTTTGCATGTTATATTCTTGGTGAGGAGTTGTCTTTCTATGCAAGCTGACGGCCCACTAAAGAAAAGAGGTAGGCCGAGAAGACATTGATGAAAGTAGTAAGGGTTAAATCTTAAAAAAAGTGCAATCTATCCAATGACGTGCTCAGAATGGATCAGAATATAGTTCACGTAGCCGACCCCAACATAATTATGATGCTATTGACCCTGACAAAACACATGGGCTGATGTCATCTTTGATTGGTATAATCTTGCCAGAACATATAGCATATACAGCAATCATCCAGATGATCGTGTGATGTGGCCGGGCCACCATCAGTCCATGTGTTTGACTGATGGTGTGTGATCCTGTGAAGTTCTATTATGTTGGGATACTCATCTTACTATGTGAGGAACGGCTCTTATGTGCGTGCAAGATGAGGGAGGGAGAGAGAGACTTGACTGAAATTTTCATCTATTCATGTGAATCTATGGACTCATTAGAAAGCTGCTCCAGTGGTTTCTTGATTGTTGAGGTGAAGCCAAAATAATTAACATTGGTTCATCAATACAGGAACCAGGAACAGGACCCCCACCACACACTCAATGTCATAACAAATAATCAAAGCAATGAAATTCTTGTGGTGTATTGTAGAGAACAAACTCTTAATAGCTCTTTTATCCTAGTTGAGAATCTTGTCCATAGTGAGTGTTACTCTATTCACATTTTTACAATCTTATAAACAAAATGTCAGGTACATAAACATTAGCTTAGTTACAAAGCTGAGTGCCAGTTCCCTGAGACTCTGTGCATCAGGCAAATCTGTTTTGAGTTTTCTAATTAAATCTCAGAAGTAATTGACGTTTACAAGTTTGGGTCCTCTACATTTTCAAGGTCCTAATAAACTAAAACTAGGTGAATTGAAAGATAAGTAGTACTGTTTGACACTACCAATCTATGAAAATGAATTACAAGCTACAGAGGTACAGCAAGAGAATTCTAAGATAATTGTAGCATACATATTTCTCACTTGAGTGTGTCCCTACAAAAGAGAGAATTACATTGATACCTGTACTGACATTGAGAATTCCATTACTGTATGGATGATGAACTCAAGTTTATTTGCATTTCTTCCATGCCTTATCATGGCATTGTGTATATCTCTCTTCATAATCAGATCTCAACTGACAAAAAAATCTTTTCTGAACTTGGAATCCACTGTAAATGGGCAGCAACATATTTGTAGATGTCCAACCTAATGACATCTGTAGGGGTTCTCTTCACACAAAAATTTACAAGCTTACGTGTACATATTCAGGGAAGAATTGCAGCACTTCTAACTATTGATTGTTTGCCTGCGTTTTCTAGCAGCCTTACCTGTGTAATTTCTATAAGGACAAATTAATTGCACACAACAAACCAGAACTCTACAGTATTGGCTTAACACCATCATGAAAAACAGAGTAATGTGAGGCAAAATAATCCAAAGAGATTATGTATATCCTTCTTTGTTAGGATATAAGCACACTGTACATCGATAAAGATTATGAGATGAAATACTGCAATAACATCGTTTTCAGTCTCACTAAAACTTATTGCAGGTAATGAGATTACTGACTTTGATTACAAGGCAGCTAGTTGATCACTAACAGAGGTATGAGGAAGTGGCAGAAACACCCAAAACAATATTTATATATTTGAAGGAACTCTCAATGATTCCAGCAGCGATTTTCTCACAAACAAATAATTAATTAAGCTTTGATTCGTGGACATAGGGCGCCAAACAATATAAACACTTCATGCTTTTTTTTTTTTGCTAGAAAAGGAAGATTCATTAAACCAGGCAACAAAGGACCAAACAGGACAGAACAACCAGAGAAAAAGGGCAAACCCAAGGACACACAGACAGCAAAAACAAAACAGGAAAGACACAACATGACCCGCACTTCAGGACTGCAAGATGCCTGAGCCAAAACCAACAAACGCTTCAAATCTTTGATTGGCCAAGGTATGCTGGGATTTAAGTGTGCACGACACAGTGATTTGAAAAGGCAAAGGCCACTCATTTGTGTCTTTTTGTCTATGCCGAAGATCATCATAGATCACAGTGACAAACAATTAAACTGATGCATGTGAATTCAATCATGAGAGAGAATTGAAGCATTAGAACTAAATTGTCCACCAGTTTCATGTTCACTAATAAGCATTTATATGAGGAAATTAATTATGTTTAAACAACATAGCACAAACGGTGAATATGTCAAGCTTACATGAACAAGTGGAGTACACAAGTACCCCCCAAAAAAAAACATTACAGTAAATATTAAAAATCAATATTCGAAAATCTTTATGTAATGCAAACTCTTATTTGTTGTGCTTTGACATTGATAATTACAGTGTATAAGTAACCTTGTAAATTCCAAACTGGTGTCTTGTTCTTGTATGTATTCGATTTATTCTTCCTTCAAAATCTGATTTTAAAAGAGAATCCTTCCTTGCATTGCCACTCTAATCTTCACAGATAGACCATAAGGTAATGCTAATGATGTACCATTTCCTTCCCTCCTCTTAATAGCAATCAGTAAGTTAGTTATTTTTCTCAGAGTCTAACCATACCGTCAGAACATGTGTTCTCAATAAATCAACAAGCACTTGGTTCCTTAGGATTTTCGGTGGCTTATATTGACTTGCTGGTGCCCCATTCTCCAGTGCCGCCTGCTGCAAACGATCAAAACCTCCTGGCTTCACAACACATATCTGCAGAGGTCCAAGGTCACCACTTGCCCTCTGCGCTTGGTATATACTCCCCAAGCAACCTTCCAAGAATGAGCAATGCTTTCTAAGGAAAGCAATAGATCTATCTAACTCGCTCACTTCGATGTAAATTATCATGTGTTTTGGACTTGTCCCCGTGTCCAGGACGCTTGTGTAGTCCACAACCTCTGCCCCGGCTTCATCGCTAAGCAAGAACTGAAATGTTTCCATGGCTGACATCAATTCTCTTTCAGTTAAAACCTCATCGGCCATTTTTGGCGCCCGAGTCACATATTCTATTTGTGGAGATGAATTATAAAATCCGGTGACTTTAACAATGTCACCCAAACGGTATCGATATAAACCTCTGTAAGTAGTCACAATCACCTCATACATCTTCCCAATCTCAACACCAGAGAAATCCACTGCTTCTCTTGCAACAAAACCGTTGCCCAAATCAAATGGAAGGAATTCAAAATAAGCTGCAGTTGGGAGCATGACATACCTTGTCAGGTTTGGTGGATTTACACGGTCCAGGTTAATAGCTACACTGCACTCAGAAGCAAAGTAGTCACCACCCAACAAAGTTAGATTGTCACCTGCATAGTATTTAAGCTTGGGATAGTACTGCTCCATACTTCCAGTGGCAACACATGAAACATAGCGTAGTTCTGGCCACAACCTGATCAACACCCCACCCCACTCGCCTTTCTCGCAAACTGTTCGTATTCTATTTGCTATGTCTGGTTGAGGCCCCTCAAGAAACTCTTTAATGGCCTCCCTCATTGCAACATCTGATATCTCTGAACTAACAGCGCCGTTTTCAATATCTTGGCAAAGCTGCTTCCACTTGGATTCTAGAAGGCGCATTGCTCTGATTAAACCTGCGGCATACGGGGCTCGAATACCGTCTATAGAGTCAAATTTCCTAAGTCCGCATAGGAGGTGACAATACATTTGCTGCTGAGTATCTGTTCCAAGAATTACTTGCTGGGGACTAACACACATAGCAAGCAACCGCGATGTGCTGGGGCCCCTGTTTTGGAAGGGATAAGCAGAGGCAGCCATTACCTTGACCCCTCCTTTTGTCTCTGTGACATTTCCAGCATAAAGAAACCATAGAATTTTATTTATTGATGCTCTGGGTGGAAACAACCTGAACAAAATTCACCCACCCAAACATGTAAATGACTTGAATAAACTCCATGGATGAACAATGCAAAGAGAATGGATTCAGTTACCTTCTGACAATTGCAGCACTTGCTTGGTGAGAGAAATTTGACGAGGATTTTAAAAGTTTCGAATCAAAGTAAGGTATCAATTTCGGTTTCAAGGAACTTGTTCCAGAGCTGGAGAATTCAAGAGAGGAATATAAGTACACTAGAAAATGGATTATAAACTCCAAGTAGTACTCAGACCTCTCATCTAATTCAAATAAATATAACTACAAAACATGCAACAGTTCATCAACTCTACTGAACGTAACACAATCATCTCAAGTGGAAACTGTGTTAATTTGAACTCTGTTGCTGATCTAGAATTAAATCATCTAAAATAAGAGTACACACTTCATGTTGACAGTATTAAAATTTCTCTACATGTATAGAAATGATCTAGCAGGGCAATATTTGTGGAGACTTTGTGCTCCACATATAAGCAAGGTGGTGCTATCCTAAAGGTGGCCAAGGTTCTATTTGGCAAATCTACTTTTTAGGACTATTTAACTTAAAAATGAATTGCTTTAGAGGATCTTGACTCCATAATGATCCATGAAAAAGATGAGATGGATGATGAAATGCCTCACCCCTTACCCATGCATGATATTGTCCGCTTTGGCCCACTGGCCTCACGGTTTTGCTCTGATGGGCTTCAACCCATCAAAAGGCCTCATGCTAGGTAAGGGTGTAAGCTCTACATATAATCCCAATCACTTTCCTCTCTATAGTCAATGTGGGACTCCGGGGCGTCACATTCCACCCCCCTTAAGGCTGCACGTCCCTGTGCCCCTTAAGGCTGCACGTCCCTGTGCAGTAGCCTGCCAGCCCCTGTAGCCTGCCAGCCCTCTTGGCCCGCCCACATGGAAGCCCGCCCACTTGCACCAGACCACGGCAGGGGACCCACACTCGAACTAGTCGAGAGTCGGCTCTGATACCATTTTGTAACGCCTCACCCCTTACCCATGCATGATATTGTCCGCTTTGGCCCACTGGCCTCACGGTTTTGCTCTGATGGGCTTCAACCCATCAAAAGGCCTCATGCTAGGTAAGGGTGTAAGCTCTACATATAATCCCAATCACTTTCCTCTCTATAGTCGATGTGGGACTCCGGGGCGTCACATAACAGCATATTTCATCACGTGTCTAATGAAACCAATGCGAGAACCCTTTGGATGAAGTTAGAAGAAAGATATGAGAAGAAAACCGCCGTAAACAAAACTTTTCTGATTAGAAAGCTTGTAAACATGAAATTCAAGGAGGGTGGTAAAATTGAAGATCACATAAATGATTTTCAATGCATTGTGAATGAACTGGCTACAATGAAGATGGTCCTTGATGATGAGATGCAAGCTTTATTTCTTCTAAGTTCTTTACCAGATACATGGGAGACATTGGTTGTTTCCGTGAGCAACTCTACTCCAGATGGTGTGTTATCAATGAGTCAAGTTACTAGCAGCTTGTTAAATGAAGAAACAAGAAGGAAAACTGCAGGGACAGATAATGCACAGGCCTTTGTTACTGAGAATAGAGGGAGGAGTAAGAGTAGGGGACCAAAGGGGGGTCGTGGCAAGTCCAGAGGTGGCAAGGAATCACAGACTAAGAAAAAGTCTGGAAAATGCTTTCATTGTGGCAAGGAGGGTCACATTAGAAAGAATTGCTTTGCCTTGAAGGAAAAGAAAGAGACCACCAATGAGCAGAAGAATGACACGAACACTACTGCTACTTTGGATAATGAAGTAGTGATTCTTACCAGTGAAGTTGAAGAGTGTTTGAGTGTTGCAGATAATCAGGTTGAGTGGGTTGTTGACACAGCAGCATCCTACCATGCTACTCCTTGTAAGGAGATGTTCACGACGTACAAAGCAGGGGACTTTGGCACTGTGAAGATGGGCAACACAAGTCATTCAAATATTGTTGGGATCGGTGATGTCTGCATTCAAACCGATATTGGTTGCACAATGACGCTGAAAGATGTGCGACATATTCCTGATCTGCGGTTAAATCTGATTTCCGGGACTTCATTGGACCGTGCAGGTTATGAAAGTTACTTCGGAAATGGCAGGTGGAAACTCACTAAAGGGTCTCTTATTTTTGCGAGAGGGAAGGCGTGTAACACGCTGTACAAAACACATGTGAAGTTATGCAAAGGTGTGTTGAATGCTGTTGAAGACAGATCCTCTCCAAATCTGTGGCACAAGAGACTTGGACATATGAGTGAGAAAGGACTGCAGTTATTGGCAAAGAAAGATTTGATTCAATACTCTAAAGGTACATCCCTTGACCCTTGTGATTATTGTTTGTTTGGTAAACAACATAGGGTTTCTTTCTCTAAAACATCAACTATAAAATCTAATGTGTTGGATTTGGTATATTCTGATGTTTGTGGTCCCATGGAGGTGGAGTCATTGGGTGGCAATAAGCTTTTTGTCACATTTATTGATGATGCATCCAGGAAAGTCTGGGTTTATGCGTTGAAATCGAAGGATCAGGTGTTCCAAGTATTTCAGCAGTTTCATGTCATGGTTGAAAGAGAAACAGGAAAGCTCTTGAAGTGTCTCCGCACAGATAATGGTGGTGAGTACACATCCAACCAGTTTAAAGGCTATTGCTCAAACCATGGTATTCGACATGAAAGAACAGTTCCTGGTACTCCACAGCACAATGGTGTAGCCGAAAGAATGAACCGTACTATTCTTGAAAAGATGAGATGCATGATTAGAGTGGCACAGCTACCCAACCCATTTTGGGGTGAAGCTATTCTGACTGCCGTTTACCTGATTAACAGGTCTCCCTCAGTTCCTTTGGATTTTGATCTTCCGGAGAGAGTATGGACAGGTAAAAATGTTTCTTATTCTCATTTGAAGGTATTTAGGTGCAAGGCTTTTGCACATGTACCAAAGGAGCAGCGTTCAAAGCTTGATGATAAGGCAGTGTGTTGCATTTTTCTTGGCTATGGTGGAGCTGAGTTTGGCTACAGGTTATGGAATCCAGAGAAGAGAAAAATTATCAGAAGTAGGGATGTGGTGTTTCATGAAAACCAATTTTTTGGAGATATTGAAAAGACTGAAAAGTCTAATGAAGTTGTTGATGGAGTGGTTGATCTCACACCGACTCCTTCTCCAGTGCAGACTACAGGTGGAGAAGGTGGACAAAACGATTTAGATCGTGATGAGGCGCAGGAGTTGCCAGATGAACAGGGTGTTGAGCAGGGGGAGCAGTCTCCTCAGTCAGAAACCACGGAACCTCCTAGGAGGTCTACTCGAGAGCGTCAACCATCAACAAGATATCCTGCATCAGATTATATTTTGCTTACTGATGAGGGGGAGCCAGAGAGCTACCAAGAAGCAAAAACTCATGAAGATAAAGATGAGTGGATGAAGGCTATGCAGGATGAGATGAGTTCTTTGAAAAAGAACAATACTTATGAGCTGGTGGAACTCCCAAAAGGCAAGAAGGTTCTGAAGAACAAATGGGTGTTCAAGGTGAAGAGAGATGACAATGGAAAACTGATAAAGCACAAAGCACGGCTAGTGGTTAAAGGCTTTGCGCAGACGAAGGGTCTTGACTTCGATGAAATCTTCTCTCCAGTTGTGAAGATGACTTCTATCAGAGTTATCTTGGGTCTAGTTGCCAGCATGGACCTTGAACTTGAACAGATGGATGTGAAGACTGCTTTTCTTCACGGTGATCTGAAAGAAGAGATCTACATGACTCAGCCGGAGGGGTTTGAGGTAGAAGGAAAAGAACAGCTGGTTTGCAGGTTGAAAAAGAGTCTCTACGGGCTGAAACAAGCGCCGAGACAGTAGTACAAGAAGTTTGATTCATTCATGGTGAGTCATGGGTACCGGAGGACAGCTGCAGATCACTGCGTTTATGTTCGTAAATTTGGTAATGGCAAATTTATCATCCTTCTTTTATATGTAGATGATATGTTGATAGTTGGACAGGATAGTGAGATGATTAGCAGATTGAAAAGGGACATGTCAAAAACTTTTGACATGAAAGACTTGGGTCCCGCACGACAAATCTTGGGAATGCAAATACGTCGTGAGAGGAATGCCAAGAAGCTGTGGTTGTCACAGGAAAAATATGTTGAACGGGTGCTAGCAAGATTCAACATGATAGATGCTAAGCCAGTTAGCATGCCTTTAGCCAGTCACTTCAAGCTCAGTAAGAGATCATATCCTACTACAGATGCAGAAAAGGAACGGATGATGTCTGTTCCATACTCCTCGGCAGTTGGGAGTCTTATGTATGCCATGGTGTGTACACGGCCAGACATTGCTCATGCAGTGGGTGTAGTGAGTATATTTCTTTCTAACCCTGGGAAAGAGCATTGGGAAGCAGTGAAGTGGATCTTCAGATATTTAAGAGGTACATCAGATTTTTGCTTGTGTTTCGGAGGCTTAAAACCAGTACTTAAAGGCTTTACAGATGCTGATTTTGCAGGCGATCTTGATCGTCGGTTGTCTACTTCTGGGTACTTATTTACTTTTGCAGGGGGAGCTATTTCCTGGCAGTCTAAGTTGCAGAAGTGTACAGCATTGTCTACAACCGAAGCAGAATACATAGCTGCTAATGAAGCAGGGAAGGAGATGATTTGGTTGCGGAATTTCTTTAAAGAACTGGATTTGAAGCAAGGAGAGTATGTAGTCTACTGTGATAGTCAGAGTGCTATGGATCTTAGCAAAAATGCTACATACCATGCCCGCACAAAGTGTCAATGTTGCTAGCCAGTAATCCCAAAACCAATTGGTGATAGGAAACTGCACAAACAACTACTTAACACCCCCCCTCGGGCGGGACACCGCCCGGATCCGAAGCACACGCCCGCACAAGACTATAACGCGGCATGGGGCCTTTTTGCCCTGCGCATTTTGCGCCCGCACAAACACACAACGCGGCATGGGGCATTTCTGCCCTGCGTGGTTTCGAACTCGAGACCTCAGGCTCTGATACCATGTCAATGTTGCTAGCCAGT
The DNA here is from genome assembly GCA_012931725.1 of Litsea cubeba. Taxonomy (NCBI): domain Eukaryota; kingdom Viridiplantae; phylum Streptophyta; class Magnoliopsida; order Laurales; family Lauraceae; genus Litsea; species Litsea cubeba. The sequence goes on along the minus strand of CM022953.1, from coordinate 18,545,440 downwards.
AATCCCAAAACCAATTGGTGATAGGAAACTGCACAAACAACTACTTAACACAAAGCACGTTGATGTGAGATATCATTGGATTCGTGAGGTCATCGAGAAGAATCTCATGAAGCTGGAAAAGATTCACACTGACAAGAATCCCTCTGACATGATGACTAAGGTCGTGTCTAAGGGAAAGCTAGAGCTGTGTTCAGAGTTGGCAGGACTGGACTCCTAGTAAGGGGTTTAGAGACGTCTTCCCCATGGTCTGGAGGGGGAGATTGTTGGGCTTAGTAGGTCCAGACCAATTGGGTTCATGGACATGGGCATTTTGGTAATTGTACCGGGACTTTCTTATTGACTAAGATAGGGTTTCTTAGGGAATAAGAAAGAGAACATTATATATATGATGTAATGTGTAGCCCATGAGATACAGACAGACAGAGAGAAGAGTGAACCTAAAGGAGAGTCGAGTTTTCTTTCCCGTGGACGTAGGCAAGATTGCCGAACCACGTAATTCTCTTGTGTGTGATTGTTTGTCTTGTGTGGCTTAATTTGTTCGTTCGATCGCTGATTCACGTTTCCGCATACACGCGCACAACAGATGGATGATCGGACCCATTCAATAGAATCCTCCAATTTTTAGTATTTAGCACTCATTGTTAGCAATATGAGCAAGTCCCTTAGACATACACCTGATCCTGACCTGACCTGCTCCAGAACCTGACTCTGTTAGTCAGTTTGGATAATGATGATGGAGTGCTGAGGTGTTTCTGTTACATAAGTAACTAATCAAAGATTAGTTAGAGTAATTAGTTACTGTCTCAACTAATCTTGTTTGTCTTTTGTATAAATATGTATTGGGTGTTCCCAGATTCGTTAATGAAGCATCTCTGAATTTCTCTCATCTTTTTCTTCTTCTCTTCTTCTTCTCTGCAACTCCATGGTGTTCATATGGTATCAGAGCACAGATCTTCACTTGAGAAGATTTTGATCCTACAGTTGTTGATCTTCTCAGGAGTTGCTTGAATATTGATCTTTCTGCAGTCATCTTCCATTTTTTGGTGGAGCACTCACGAATCTGTAGATTTCGCTTCGTGTTTGTGACTGTTGATCTTCTTCTTCTTGATTTGCTGTCAAGATTTGATTTCAAGAAGGTGTTCTTCTTCTTGCTTCAAGATCTGTTCTTCTTGATCCACTGGTTCTTGAAGACTCGCTAGCTCTCCACGGCTCTTCTGCTATCATTGAGGTTTGATCTTCCTCTTTGTTGAATCTGTATATTTTTGATTCATCTGTCGCTCTCTGCATATCGTCATGGCGGCTTCGTCAATTCCTGCAACTCGGTACTCTGGTTACCTAATTCCAAACATTGCAAGTTTGGTTTCTGTAAAGCTGGACAATCACAACTTCTTGCTGTGGCGCTCTCAATTCATGCCGGTTCTTCGTGCACATGGTATGCTTGGCTTTGTTGATGGATCTCATCTCTGTCCAGATGAATTCATAGCCAGCTCGTCTGATCAAGAGGTGAATCCTCTGTTTTCGACTTGGATCTAGCAAGATCAAGTTGTTCTTTGTCTGATTAATGCCACACTTTCTGAAGGTGTTCTGGCTCATGTTGTTGGCCTTCAAACATCTAGAGATGTGTGGTTAGCATTGGAGAGACGTTTTGCTTCACTCTCACGGTCTCACATCATACAACTGAAATCACAATTACATTCCATCAAGAAAGGCTCTCTTTCCATTGATGATTATGTGAAAAAGATTAAGCATATTGTTGATAGTTTGGCTGCTGTATGTAGTCCTGTTGATGATGAAGATGTCATCATCTATACCATGAATGGATTGCCACCTGAATATGGTCCATTTCGAACTTCCATTCGAACTCGGTCTACACCGATCTTACTTGAAGAGCTTCATGTACTTCTACAATGTGAGGAACTGAATCTGGACTTAACATCCTCTGCGCTCTCTGATCCTATTCACACTGCCATGGTGGCTTCTAAGGAGGGAAACAAACCTGGTCACAACCAGTTCTCTAACAATAGGGGTGGAAAGCCTCCCTTTCGTGGCAGAGGACGCGGTGTTAGGAACAATGGCAACAACAGGGGCCGTGGTGTCCAATCTCAGTCATTCGTGTCACGACCTTGCTGCCAGATTTGCAATCGAACTGGACACACTGCATTAGACTGCTATCATCGTATGGATTACTCATTTCAAGGTCGTCATCCTCCTTCTCAGCTTGCAGCAATGGCTGCTTCATTTCATCAAAACAGTGATCCACAATGGTATGCTGATTCTGGTGCTACCAATCATCTGACTCATGATCTGAACAACCTCTCCCTCCAATCTGGATATCAAGGCAAGGACCAGGTGACTGTTGGTAATGGACAAGGTCTGGATATCTCTCACACAAGCATTTCTACTTTAAACCTTTCTCCTACTACTTCATTTAAATTGAATAACGTCTTCTGTGTTCCTCATATTGCTACCAATCTCCTCTCAGTTAATCAGTTTAGCAAGGATAACAATTGTATGTTTATCTTTGATGCGGATGGATTTTCAATCCAGGATCGCAAAACACGGAGGACTCTTTTCCGAGGATTGAGTAAAAATGGACTGTATCCCTTTCCCCCTTTCAATAATACTCCTTCACCTGCTGCTTTGCTGGGAGTCACAACTTCTGCCGCCATCTGGCATCAACGATTGGGGCATCCATCCTCTCTCATTCTACACAAATTGGCTGACACTCTGTCTCTTTCCAGCTTCTCTGCAAATTCGTTCTGTGAATCGTGTCAACTTGGCAAAAGCTCCAAACTTCCTTTTAGTTACTCATTGTCTTCTACAAGTAGACCGCTTGAGCTGATACACAGTGATGTATGGGGCCCGGCTCCTCTCTCTTCTGTATCTGGTTTTCGATACTATGTACTGTTTGTGGATGATTACAGCCGCTATTCTTGGCTTTTTCCTATTCAATGTAAAAGTGTTGTATTCACTATTTTTCTAGGCTTCAAGCAACAAATTGAAAACTTGCTTTCATTGAAAATTAAATGTTTTAGATCAGATGGTGGAAAGGAGTTTGTGAATAATAAATTCAAGCAATTGTTCTATGAATGTGGAATTGTTCATCAGCTTTCTTGCCCTTACACACCGGAACAAAATGGCCGTGCTGAGCGCAAGCACAGACACATCGTTGAAACTGGTTTAAACCATTCTTTTCAATGCATCCATGCCTGCTTGTTATTGGGCTGATGCCTTTAGTACAGCTACTTATCTCATTAATAGAATGCCTACGCGTTCATTACAATTTCAGTCTCCTTGGCAGCTTTTGTTTGGGTCTTCCCCAACTTATATGACATTGAAAGTTTTTGGCTGTGCCTGCTACCCCTGGCTAAGGCCATATTCTCAACATAAACTTGAGCCAAGGACTAAGCGTTGTGTCTTTTTAGGATACACATTGGACTACAAAGGCTATAGATGTCTTGATCCCTCTACTGGTCGTCTCTACATTTCAAGACATGTCATTTTTTGATGAAGCCAACCTTTCCATTTGCTTCTTTCCCTAGTTTCTTCCTCTGTTCCTATTGCTGTAACTGACTGGTTGCCTAGTACTTCTACCATTCGACCATCTCCTCCCTCCAAATCTTCTTCCAGTCCAATTGTCTCCTCAGCACCTCCTTCCCCAGCCTCCACTGCTGTAACATTACTGCCCTCCATTTCTTTCCCAGTTCCTGGATCTATTTTCCATGCTCCTCATCCCTCTCCTCCTTCACCATCTCCTACACCGACTGCTCCTCATCCCTCTCCTTCACCATCTCCTACACCAACTGCATCCTCTTGGGCTCTCCCATATCTCCTGCTCTTCCCATGCCTATCGCTACAACCTACTCTTCCCACTACTTCTTCTTCTACCCTAACACTATTTCCATACCTGCTTCTCATCCAATGACCACTCGTTCTAAATCTGGGATTTTGTAAGAAGAAAGTGTTTTTCACCTCATCCTCATCCTCTGTCTTTACCTTCTCATATGTACTATGACATCACTGAGCCCACCAGTTATACAGAGGCTTCTAAACAGGAAGTATGGCGACAGGCGATGGCTGATGAATTCTCAGCTTTACAACGACAGGGTGCTTGGTCCCTTGTCCCTTCTTCTCCGACTCAGAATGTTATTGGCTGCCGTTGGGTTTACAAGATTAAATATTTTCCAGATGGTTCTATTGCCAGACACAAAGCCAGATTAGTTGCTAAGGGGTTTCATCAAGAATATGGTGTTGATTTCACTGAGACATTCAGCCCAGTTGTCAAACATACTACTATTCGGATAGTACTTACCTTGGCTGTTCATTATCAATGGACCTTACATCAATTGGATGTAACAAATGCCTTTCTCCATGGTTTGCTGGATGAAGAGATCTTTATGTGCCAACCTCAGGGATTTATTGACTCTAACTTTCCTTCGCATGTCTGCAAGCTACATAAGTCTCTTTATGCCTTAAGCAAGCTCCTAGAGCCTGGTTTGACCGTTTTTCCAACTATCTTGACGGCCTTGGTTTTTCTAGAACCTACACAGATTCATCTCTGTTTATTAGATGTTTCAAAGGGACTATCACTTTTATCCTCCTATATGTTGATGACTTAATCATCACTGGCAACAATAAATCCTACATTGCATTTCTTATATCTCAATTGGGTCTGGTGTTTGAAATGAAACACTTGGGGGCATCTTCATCACTTCCTTGGGATAGAGGTCAACAAAACTCCATCTGGTCTCTTCTTGTCACAGTCTAAATATGCTAAGGATTTGTTACACAAAGCTGCTATGCTCGAATGCAAGCCCATTGGATCTCCATCAAGCTACAAACCTTGCTCATCTGCACCAGCTACTCTGCTCTCTGATCATTCTCTTTATCGCAGCATTGCTGGATCACTTCAATACTTGTCTCTCACTCGTCCAGACTTGGCCTTTGCGATTAATCAGATTTGTCAGCATATGCACCAGCCTTCTATTTTGCACTTCAATGCATTAAAACGCATTCTGCGATATCTCAAGGGGACTCTTCATTTTGGAATTCAGTTGACGAAAGGCTCTCTCAAACTCCAAGCTTTCTCTGATGCTGACTAGGCTGGGGACACTACTGACACGCGTTCCACTTCTGGTTTTTGTATCTTCTTGGGTTCTTCTCCCATTTCTTGGAGTGCTAAGAAACAGCCCACTGTGGCTCGTTCATCCACCGAAGCAGAGTACAGGTCCTTAGCTCATACTTCCGCTGAACTTAGCTGGATTAGAATGTTGCTCAAAGATCTCTTTGTTTATCTCCCTGATTGTCCTGTCATTTGGTGTGATAATATCTCCGCTCTGGCGCTTGCTTCTAATCCAGTCTTCCATGCTCGTACTAAGCATATTGAAGTTGATTATCACTTTGTCCGGGAGAAAGTGCTCCGCAAAGACTTATGTGTTCGCTATGTTTCCACGACAGAGAATGTAGCCGATGTTTTTACCAAAGGCTTGCATCCCAGGCGCTTTGTTTATCTCAGGAATAAGCTAAAAGTGTCTCCTAGCCCCATTAGCTTACGGGGGCCTGTTAGCAATATGAGCAAGTCCCTTAGACATACACCTGATCCTGACCTGACCTGCTCCAGAACCTGACTCTGTTAGTCAGTTTGGATAATGATGATGGAGTGCTGAGGTGTTTCTGTTACATAGGTAACTAATCAAAGATTAGTTAGAGTAATTAGTTACTGTCTCAACTAATCTTGCTTGTCATTTGTATAAATATGTATTGGGTGTTCCCAGATTCGTTAATAAAGCATCTCTGAATTTCTCTCATCTTCTTCTTCTTCTCTGCAACTCCATGGTGTTCATACGAGCTGGCTATGAATTCATCTGGACAGAGATGAGATCCATCAACAAAGCCAAGCATACCATGTGCACGAAGAACCGGCATGAATTGAGAGCGCCACAGCAAGAAGTTGTGATTGTCCAGCTTTACAGAAACCAAACTTGCAATGTTTGGAATTAGGTAACCAGAGTACCGAGTTGCAGGAATCGACGAAGCCGCCATGACGATATGCAGAGAGCGACAGATGAATAAAAAATATACAGATTCAACAAAGAGGAAGATCAAACCTCAATGATAGCAGAAGAGCCATGGAGAGCTAGCGAGTCTTCAAGAACCAGTGGATCAAGAAGAACAGATCTTGAAGCAAGAAGAAGAACACCTTCTTGAAATCAAATCTTGACAGCAAATCAGGAAGAAGAAGATCAACGGTCACAAACACGAAGCGAAATCTACAGATTCGTGAGTGCTCCACCAAAAAATGGAAGATGACTGCAGAAAGATCAATATTCAAGCAACTCCTGAGAAGATCAACAACTGTAGGATCAAAATCTTCTCAAGTGAAGATCTGTGCTCTGATACCATATGAACACCATGGAGTTGTAGAGAAGAAGAAGAGAAGAAGAAGAAGATGAGAGAAATTCAGAGATGCTTCATTAACGAATCTGGGAACACCCAATACATATTTATACAAAAGACAAACAAGATTAGTTGAGACAGTAACTAATTACTCTAACTAATATTTGATTAGTTACTTATGTAACAGAAACACCTCAGCACTCCATCATCATTATCCAAGCTGACTAACAGAGTCAGGTTCTGGAGCAGGTCAGGTCAGGATCAGGTGTATGTCTAAGGGACTTCCTCATATTGCTAACAGGCCATCATTAAGATCAACCTTTGCATAGATGCCGTTCATCAAGTGGGGGCCATCACAAAAAAAGATAAGGTGCCTAACCTGTTTATTTGACGAGTCCACTTTTGGGTCTATTTGACTTAGAGCTGATTAAATATTTATTGGAGTGCTTTAGATAGTCTTGCATCCATCCACAGTCAGAGGCGGACGCACATATATCCATGTGGGGGCAGACGCACCCGCTCGACCTCGGTCCGCTTCTAAAACCATAATGAAAATTCTATTTTTGCTTCAAAACTTTACAAAAAAAATCCTGCATCCACCCCCAAAACCAGGGGTGGACCTATATTTTATATACCTAGGGCGGTCGCCCAGGATGAGATCCAAGATTGTCTAAAGTTTATGTGGGGCAGATGGGCCATGCCCCATTATAATAAGGGCGTCGCCCCACCCTAGGTTTGAAAAACCAATAGTTTCCTGGTCTCGGTTTCAATGATCTCCCAAATAAAAAATCTCGCAACCCTCTGTTCAATTTATCTCCTTCCACTTCAGTTTTAGGTAGTCAGCTTCTACACAATAGCACGACACACTCTAAGGGCCTGTTCACTTACTAGAATTCCTGACAGGAATTCAGGCTGTCTGGGAATTCAGAATTCCTGTCAGGAATTCTGTGTTTCATTACCAGAATTCCCACAGAATTCCTGGGAATTTGAAATTCCAAGCATTTCAAATTCCAAAAAACCCAGCATTTGAAAAACCACTTTAACAAGTAGGATTTGGAAATCTCACTTGGCACATAAATTCCGGGAGAGGGACGATGGCATTCCGGGAGCTCAGGTAGGAATTCAGGCCATGAATGAAACAACGAATTTGGAATTCCAGAATTTGGTAGCATTTCAAATATCAGGATTTAAAATTCGCAGACAACCACCAGACATGAATTCTATGAATTCTAATAAAGAAACGGGCCCTAAATCTCTTTTTTTTTCCTATGATTCTCTCTTGTCTTTCTTCCTCCTCACCTGAATTCACCAACAACGCCACTCTCTCTATATAAATAAGGGATAGTGATGAGATTTCTACCTTTGAATCAAATAAATATGGGTAAAATGTCTTTTTACAAATGGATTCGATGAATTGAACCTCTGATTTGTGCTTTTTTTTTTTTTTTTTGAAAATGTATGGCACTCTTTCTACAGCTAAAGCTTCCATCTCTTACAAACTAACGCCACATACATTCAAACCATTCATATGCAAGTCGCTTTGGTAGTTTGGTTACATTTTGGTTATATGGCTCATTCTTTCGATTAGGGTATTTGGTTTATATAATGTTATTTCTCTTTTCTCTTCTTTTTAGTTTTTGCTTATGTGATGTTTGTGTTATGGGGTTTGATTTATCATTAATGTGTTTTTGAATTTTGGCCACTTCGCTTTTTTGTAATTTATATTTTATTATTTTTTATTTTTTCTCGAGATAATGACCTAATTCTCCAATTTTCCTCCAAAAACATTCTGTATTGGATTTTGTTTGATTTATGTGCTGAAGTCTTGAATTTTGGCTACTTTCATTTTGCTTTCTTGCTATATCCTTTTGAATTTTTTTTATTTTTATTTTTATTTTTTGAATTGCGATATGATTTTATGATTATACTGGTCTCATTTGGATTCATATATGACATAAAAACTCTTAGGAGCTTAATAGAACAATCAAAGATGTATTATTTTTATATGATAATGAGTTTACTTCTCTAGAGATTATTGTTAGTTAGATGTTGATTTTGGACTTTTTCAATTCACCTTTGTCCACCCCATCCAAATAAAAACAAAAATCTTGGGTCCCCCACTGTCTATAGTGATCCATCAGCCGGAGCCCAGCACAAAAAACAAAGGGTGATCAGAGGCAGTGGAGGGAGGTACCTATAGAAGAAGCAGATGAGAGGATCGACGGACAGGATGGGGCGATCGTCGCCATCGGCCATGGATTGGATGGGGCCCACGTAGTCATCGTAGGAAGAGATGGGGACGAGGCGCCTGAAGGAGTCGGGGTCGGTGGGCCCACCTTGGCCGAGGAAGAAGGGTGCGAGATAACGTGCGCCGGTGGCGGTGCGATCGAGGATGGATCGAAGGGTCTCGAGCTGGAGCTCGTACGCGTGCTCGGTCGCGGACTCCAGCTCTTTCAGTATCTTCTCCTCCGGGTCCGACGACATCTTAGGATTCTTCTGCAGCAGGCCCACAGTCACAGAGAGAGACATATGACTTGAGACTTGAGAGAGAGAGAGAGAGGTGAAGACAAGGCGCCCCCTGTTTCGGAGAAATGGGGATTCTCTGTGGGCAGAGCACACGGACAAATCCAATAGGTGGGGCCAGTGCCAGTGCTTGATTTCGGAAATAGTGGACAAAGTTTTAATTTTGCACAACCCTTATGATATGCCTTGGTTTGTCCATGTAAATTTTTTGTTTCGAAAATTGTTACCGGAAGATGCCAAAAAAAAGTCCCTTGTACTGTTGGGTGAGACCCAACTTGGTTTAGAGTAAAATTTGAAAATATATCATTGAAGGGGATGACATTGAACAATTCAAATTCAAGAGAAAAGAGAAGATTGATGAAATTAAAAAATACCATATTTCAAAAACCACATATTTTTTTCTTAAAAACCAAAAGGATATCTTTTCATGTTACGAAATAATAAAAAGTCATGCCATGATAGAGTGACTTTTTGACTTTTCTTAATAAAAAGAAGAGGGGCTTTTAATATTTTATGGCATAAGAAAGTAATTTTATTTTATTTTTTTTACTTTTCTCGTAAAAAGAAGAGTTGATTTTTGAGATTTAGATACTTTTTTCTTATTTGGCCTCTTCTTTTTTTCTTATATTTATCTTTATAAGGAGTGACGGTTCTCATAGTGCCCAGCCCAGGGTTCGAATCCTGGGCACCCACCTGTGTGGCTTTCTTCCCGCGTGTGTGAGCTTCTTTTCTACTTGTGTGGGCTATCTTCCCGTATGTGTGCGGGCTCTCACTTGAGGTACAAAAACAAATACTAGTAATTAATTTTCCCAAACAGTGCGTATAACTAAGAAAAACTAGTAACGATGCATAAATTCGTAAAAATAAGGGTTTTCAAATTCTATGGGTGGTGATCAAACTTGAAAATCTTCAAAAATGAGGAATTTCACTTGCCCAAATATTCGAGAATTTACAATTGCTAAATGTTAGGGTGCAAACGTGTTGAACTTGGGGCAGAACCATGGTAGATACTAAATTTATTTTTATAATTTGTATCCTGATTTGGATCTAATTTTTACTCTGAACCTTTATTCATCCAATTTTGACTTCAACTACAAAAAAGTAGATTTGGACCAAAAATCAAATATGTATTTCATTAGTAAAATTGAGTAAAAGAGCTTAAAGTAATTTTTTATATATGAAAATAAGACAAATAATTTGTGTATGATTAAAGTTAGGTAGACTCAAATATAAATATAACTCAACGTATGCAAGACTTTATAAACTTTTATATGTGAATGTAATCTTCATGTATCTAAAACCTTGGGTCAAAACATGTTAGGATCCGGTTTTGGATCTCAATGTTCCAGAACATACATGTATTGTTCCGGATTTGGATCCTTATTTCTCCCAGATCCAAAACTAAGTTTCGACCTTCTTCATTTGAAATTGGAGACTTTGAATACTTGGATAGTCGAATACTTATTCGCAACCTTACTAAATGTGGAGTTTTCAAATCCTTGAGAAAACTGGTGAGGAACTTGTCCAATTGATTGGGTACCTCATTTCTGACTTAACTACTAAGTTTTTCTAGTGATTGTTCATCTTTTGGTGGGAGCAGGTATCTTTCCGATCCCCATTACTTAGTTCCTCATTGTTGTGTGGATAACGAAATAATAATAACAAGCCTTTTTTTTTGCAAAATGTGGGTCTCTATAATTAACGATCAGGATCTATAGGACACACTAATGATGGGGGATGCCCCAAAATATCAAAAATAATTTGAAAGATCCTAGCCCTTTGAGGCCATCAGATCCATGATGATTTGTGTCGGCTTAATTGACGGAATTGAAAAAAAATTAGAAAACGTCGACAGCAGGGTTCGAACCTGCGCGGGCGAAGCCCAACAGATTTCAAGTCTGTCTCCTTAACCACTCGGACATATCGACTTGTTTTCAAAGATTTGATATCGATTTATATAAACTATGATACAGACAAGTTCCTCTAACCTTCCCCATTCAGCAACAATCATACAATGAAGTATTTGTGCACATTAAAAAAAAAAATTGGATGTGTACTAAATGGATCTCCACTATGGATTATTTTATTTTTAGGATTATGGTTGATGTAGGGTTAATCGTATGAGATCGATGGTCGAGATCATCCAACCATTACCCACATAAATGATCAAGACTCAGAAGATCGGTGTGTTGGGCCCACCTCAGCAACTTGGTGCATAGTATGGATGGCTAGATGGAAAGAGATTGGATAGAAAGCAGATCGAAATCAGATTATGTCTTTATTCATGTTAACAAATTCAGGGAATAAAGGTCAATGATCGAGATGACTTTGATTTATTCCTTGATTTCTTTTCCTTGAGACTTGAGAGTGTTAATTTAAGATTTTTTTTTTAATTTCCACAAAAAGTTTTAATTTACACAAGTCAACGATTTAGATGATTTTGAGGAATTGATATCTGCATCAAGTCAAAGATTTATTTGATTTCCTTGAATTCAGATGGGCCTAACCTTGTCGGGCCGTGCCTGGGCCTAGCAGTGCTTAGCCACAGGCTGTGTCGTGACGGGCCACGACTTCCTGGCCCAGTACGCTCGGCCTACGGCCCTTGCCTGGCATGGGCTGGGCTGGGCCATGGGGCGGTCAACGCCATGCCCGAGGTTGTGCCCAATCTGGGCGGATCAGCCTTAGCCCAATGATCAAGCTATAGCAAAAAGAACAAAAAAAGGAGAAAGAAAAGGAAGAAATGGAGAGAGCCACTACCAAGTACCAACATAACTTGTCTTCACTTTTCTAATTAAGGGTAAAAACTGGGAAAGATCATGGACCAGGTTAAGTTTCTTGCTTTGGCAGACCGAACTCACTATCCAGCATTCCAGCAGCAGGAGAGGTGTAAAACGGGTCGTTGCCCGGTCGGCCCATCCGCTCCTGGGCTGGGCCATATCGTGCCTGGCCAGACTGGCAAGGGGTCCACCCAGAACGGCCCATGGTGCGACAATTGTCGTGCCGTGATGGGGCGTGCCCAAGTCGGGCTGGGTCGTGCCTGCGTGTGCCCATCCTAATTTTTTATTTTTTTAAGATCATTTTATATCAATTGAAACGAACTTTATGAACTTTTAGGGTTTTCAACTTGAAATAAAATTAAAATTACTAGCACAAACATTAATGCTAATTTACAAATGAAAAGTAAAACTTTAATTATTTTATATTCATTGAAATAAAATTCATGACAACTATGATGATGATTTTCAACTTCAAATAAAACTTTTAAGTTTGATGATAATTCTGACTTGAGAAAAAAATATAAATAGAAAAATAAGAATTACAAGTATGAGAATTTCCTAAAATCAAAGTTTACACCACCATGATGATAACTTTTAGCTTGAAATAAACTTAATAAATCACAACTATGATAGTTTTTTAATACTATGATATTTCTAAGAGGTTTTTACTGGAAAATACCCAGTATTTAAACGTTGCACCCGGTAGTGCCTTGGAAATTGCACCACACAAACGGGGTCTGTTAGACCCCGTTTGGTTTTTTTTTTTTCTATTATGAAACGCGTCACTAAGTTTAAAATTTAGTGACGCTAGCGTCACTCTTTGTCTTCTTAATAACCCCCATTTTCTTTTCTCTCCCCATTCTTCCTTTCTCTCCTATTCCTTCCTCTACCAAAGTACGTCGGCGCCGTTGCTCCTTTTGCATTCTTCCTTCCCCACTTTGCATCAATCTTTCTCTGATATCGCACATCACCTCTAAGGTATGGGACGTTGAAACCGTTTGCATATCTCAAATATGGGGTTTCAGTTGTTTTTCATTTGGGGTTTTTCTTTAAGAACGAAAATGTTAGTTTGGTTTTGAGGGAGTTTCACTTGTTTTGGGACATGCACATTCGATTCTTAGTTGCTTGTTTGGTGAATGATGAAAATCCAGAAGTGGGTACATTTGTGAGTTTATCGTTTTGGGTTTTTTGTACAAGAACAAACGGTTGTTTAGTATTACATGCACATTCGATTCATTGAGTCTTGTTTGGTGTTTGATTAAAATCCAAAAGTTTGTTTATCGTTTGCACATTTCTGGGTTATCTCAAACTCCATGTCTGCATGGGGCTCTACTCAAAGAACGTAACATCTACAATGTTTTTTTTTTTCTCTTGTTTTGCAACATGCACATTCATTCATTGATGCTTGTTTGGTGACTGATTAAATCCGGATGTGGGTATGCACTACCCAAACGTGCATTTTCTTCTTCTGTGTTCTACTCTTGTCTGACATCTTTTTTGTCTTTGATGTTTTGATATTTGATTTTTGTCTCTCTACATTCTTGCATTCTTTGTATGCAATTTGTTTGTACATTTGCTGTTGTTTCTCTTTGTTTTTGTACAACTGAAAGCTGAAATGTTTTGCTCATCTAATCTTCCACGTTCTCTACATAGATATGCATTAAGAATGAAATTTATTATGGAAAACAAGCTTGTTAGTACCACAGCCAAATCTACACTTCCTTAGGTTGCCAATTATATATCAAGTCCAATACATTGCCTTAGTGAGGACTCTACAATGTAAATCTTTTTTTCAAAAATATATAGAATACTTTGTTATAGGTTTCTTCTTGCGCTTGCTCAAAAGAGAGCTTCATCTATTGCAAGTTGTTATTCCTCATGGGTATTTGATATCTTAACTCGTTCAATAATATAGTAGTAGGGATAGTATTTAAAATATGAGTAGACATGTGTAGCATGCTTGCGTGCTTGAGTTTGAGTCCCTTGTGAATCAAAACATAATAATAATAATAGTCTATGTTAAGGTCAGACATAAGGGAAGCTTTCAACATCAAGTCAGGCAAAAAATGGTTGATAGTAAGGACTAAGGAGAAGCATTTGCAATGGAGAGAAATGAGTTTGACTAAGGATGGAGACAACGCTTCTTATGGAAGTAGATAAGCATATATGACCCTCCATCAATTTTTATTTGTTCTATTCTTATGGCAAAACTTGTCTATGAAACATTGAAGAAACAATGGCAAAAGAATGTATTTGGTAGAGATGGTATCAGAGTATGGGAGGCTACGGAAAAGAGTATGTTGATCTTTATCCTTTGGCATGAAGCACATTTTTGTTTGTTAGTCGGACACGTAGAAGAACGAAGGTGAGAGTTTTACAATAGCATAAGGACCAACATGACTTCATTTCAGTACTGCAAAGGATTCGTGAGTTATCATTTGATTATACATGATCTTTAAAATAATGCATCGACAACAATCCTCTTTAATGTAGAATGACTCCGCTTACACATTCGTATTGTTTTAATATTATACCAGATTGATTTCTTAGGTGGCCAGTTCTCGAATTATGGATGGTATGACACCAATATCTGGAGTTTGCTTGTCAAAACAAAAATACCGTACCAGGAGAACGAGAACGATTGCGGTGTGTTTGCATTGGCCTTCGCTGAGCATTGTGTGGCACGTAAAGAGATCAACTTCAAACAATCAGACATAATGTATTTTAGGAGCAAGATTGTGGTCGACATATATGGATACAGTTGGGCGCTTAACAATCAACCGTTTGGGCATACCGTTTGGGCATATCCTTTGACTCAATGAATTGTGATTAATCCTTTATGGTTTAGGGGCATTGATCCTTTGATCCTTTGACCTAATGTAATTAATCTTGAATAGTTAGTAGCATGTGGGAGTCAATGTATTTTGACCTATTTGATCCATTGTCTTAGACTTTTTTGATGTATAAAAGTTACATTTTCTTTGGTGGATGGAAATCCATAAAATATGGATGTGAGTGGTTGCATGGGTGGTGTTTTGAAGTTGTATGAACGTAGATAATAATTGAGAAGTATTGAGATGACTTGATACAGATTGTTGTTGTGCATTTTGTACACTTGAAATCAACAATTTTTTTTTTTTAAAAATACTGCAATGAGCGACGCTAGTGTCGTCCAACAGTAACTTAATTTTTCACAGAGTGACGCTAGCGTCGTCTAACAGTAACTTGATTTGTGCACAGAGTGACGCTAGTGTCGCTTATTCTCAATTGTATTTCTACTATTATCCAACAATTGTGTGCGTTTTTTTTACACAATTACAAATGTAGATAATGACAAGAAATAATCTTTACAACAAAAGAGATCACACATAGAAAACTTGAATAATTCGCACTCGAACAATTCTGAAATTCTAATATTGGTTCGAAACAATACCAATATAAGACAAAATACTTTATATTCAATTGAACAATCATTCATTACACTTTGTGACCATATAACTTTGAACAACAAAATATTTGTTTCAAATCCTATACAAAGTATTTGTTTCATAGAGCCTCCAAAACATATAGAAGTCCTAGTATGTTGAAAACAACAAAGAAAACATCAGGTATTACTTCTATTGGTCAAAACGTCTTGGTCATGACTGCTGTTTGTTCTCGTAAATTTCTCATCTCGCATTGGACGCTTTAGCAACCCATGCGACCTTCAAAGAGTACATGATAAATGTCAGAAAAATATTGAATTAAGAATGTATACTCATGCCAATACACTGACATGAATATGTTGCTTAGGAAAATCTTTATAAACATGCATACCTTGGTTCATGTCCAATACCAAGACCAGAACCAACTAGTCTTCTATTGATATATAGATAAATCCCATTTGTTTCAGCTCTTGAGAGTATAAGCATGCACTTAATATCATTATCATCTTCGATGCCAACCAATGAAAACACTTTGCCATTGTGATGTAGATAATGTATGCTTATGTCTTCACGGTTACCCTCCCAATGTGATGTTTCATAAACAACTTTTACAAGCGAGTCAAATGTTGTATCACTTCGAATAGACCTTATCTTTTGCTTTCCACCTTTATATAACAGATAAATCATGTCAAACTCAAGATCACCTTCATAGTGAAATATCACTATTAATTCATCACCCAACATCCTAATCATTGAAAGAACATATATTCATTAGCGAAAAATTACAGGACCAGATTATACACTACATTTCATTCATGTAGATGACATTATAAATGTAGGTTCCAAAGTAAAATAAAGAAAATGCAAACCAGGGTAGAGAACAATAATGGTGGTTTCATTACTTTATTTAATAAATTCGAATTATTTCGATTACAGTAACATCATTCCAATTTCTACGTATATAAATACAATGGATGATGAGACGGCAACCAACAAGTTCAAAATGAAGGAAAGAAATGGGTTCTTTGGATTCTTATTTGGGATTCAAATGAAGGCCATTTAATCCAAATGGCAAACATCATTGGTGTCCATGAAAGTCATCTGAGATGGATCTTATACAAGACCAGAGGAAATGGAAGACAAATAACATGAACCCATTATTAATGGTTAGTTGTAAAGTGTACACAAATGTACAAAAACGTGCACCGACCTCTTAAATGGATGCCAACAACCTCTAAGATGAGCAATAGATGCAGGATTCTGTGTATGCTATGTGTGCTATGCGAAAACCTTGTTCCATTCACCGTTTGCTTCCGCTTGGAGATGAGAAAAAGGGGATTTTGAAGGTGGGTATATATAAGAATGAGTGACGATAGCGTCACTTAATTTCTTGTTCAAGCGATGCTATCGTCACTCTAAAAAAATACTTAAAAAAAAGGGCAGGAGGAATGCTACCGTATGGAAAATATTCTGAGGCACTACCAAGTGCGACGGACATTTGCCGGGTATTTTCCAGTAAAAACCTCTATTTCTAATGTTGAAAAGTCATTTAATTTCTATTTTTTCTCTTCTTGCATCAAGTCTTACTTTGTCTTTTCTGCCAAGAACCAATCTCGTAGGCACATGCATGTTTTCGCTGTTTCTATCGACAACATCATCTGCCTGTGGTTAATATAAGCTGCCCACATGCACTAAAATCTTACTCTGATACAACTGTAAATACTGGAACTATTAATAAATCTTATGTCTCGGCGGAAAGCATAGTAAATCAACTTTCATTTGCTTTCCACCAGGCCAAAATGCTGGAACCGATGTCATCATCTTAGGCATCAACCAGACTAATTTGTAAATACACTGATAATTCATTCACTAGTTGACTGGATTTGGAGGAACAACTGCCTCGAGAGCTCTTAAGAAGATTTCATGGGACTTTTTGTTTCCCCTCCTTGTGGTTAGGGAGGGCTTGGAGGGGTATGAGCTATTTTCGGTCTACCCAATTGGGTAAAATACTCAATAAAAAGTTCATCGAAATAAGACTAATTTGATAATAGAAATATTACTTACATTAATGACATTCATATTACTATTTATTGCTTCAAGTAAAGTTTCTATGCCTACTAATTTTAACTTAAGATCTAGTATAGAGGCCAAATAAAATGTTAATAGAGCATTTTTCCATTATTATGAAAACTTCATTTTCATTGATGTATACATATCCTTGAAAGTCGCTATATTTCCACATTTACAAAAGTAAGATTAATTTAATAAAAGTGGTTCAAAACTGAAACTTGAGTTGGGGTCGGATAATATAGAAAAAAAAAGATTGCATCATAAAAAACTTATAAAAAATTTCTTATTATTTTAAGAACTTTCCAATTCTCTTCACCTATAGAAATATTTGCATGTGTTAAATATAAAACACAATATTGATTAATTACACCTTTATAATTGCAAGTTTCTCTTACCACTTGCTAAGTGAAATTTCACCTATACTTTATATCCAATTGTATTTTTTTTGGGATTTTTATCAAGACTTCTACATATCTCCTTCCAATTTTGTTTCCATGATGGAGAGGAAAAAATATTACTTACAACACTTCTATTATAACCTTAATAAATCTTAATCAATCTTGTATTATAAGACTTAAGAAGTGATATGCACATCTATTGTGAAAAATAACCCCATTATATATATATATATTAAAGCAATTAGGAGGTGTGCCCTAGAGTGCGCCACGCCATTTATCTGGTTTTTTTCTATTTTTTTTGTGGTGCCAGTTAAGCAATATTATAGAAAGTCGGCACGTAGCATTGTGCAATCCCACATGCTCCCTCCATGACATTTTTTTTCTAAAATCTCTCATTCTAAAGGACTTTACCTAAAAAATGACCCTAGATGGCCACTAAGCATAAAATGGGCCACTAGTAAATATGGTACGGAAGTGCTCCCTTGGGACCACTTCCGTTTTTTTTATTTATTTATTAATGATCGAAACATGTGACGACGTCGTCGTCACATTCAACCCCATAAAACTTCCACGAAACCCAACTTCCCCATTTTCCCCTTCTTCCTCCCATCCCTTTCTCCCTCACCCCAGGCGGTTTCCTTTCCCCCTTCCTTAAAAGGTAAAGCAGGTGGTCCTAAAGGTCGTTTTCCAACCTATTGGATTGTTGCATCAAGATTTCCAGCACCTTTATCAGGAAACTCCACCGAAACCCCACTTTCCCATTTTCCCCTTCATCCTCCCATCGCTTTCTCCCTTTCCCCTGGCGGTTTCCTTTCCTCCTTCCTCAAAAGATAGAGTAGGTGGTCCTAAAGGTCATTTTCCAGCCTATCAGCTTGTAGCATCAAGATTTCCAACATCTTTATCAGGCGAAGGTATTCTTCTTGTTGCTTTTCTTTTTATATATATTACAAAATGATGATTTAATGGGGTTTCTTCATCTTCTTTCCATTTACAATTCACATCCTAAAATGGTTAATATTCATGCACTATACATGATTTTTGCATTGAATCAACCCATCACAAAGTCCTTTCAATTTCCTTGTTCTCGACTGGGTAGTCAACCCTAGTGGGCATGCAGAGACTTCATGCAAATATGTGGACCATGTTGGAAATGCATTTGTAACTTTGGTCCCTCACAAGGGTGGCCATCTTTTTGATACCCTGAAAGTTGTGTGATGTTGATCATTTGAACTTTTATACCTCTTCCTCTCAATCTATCAATTACCATTGTAACTTTGTTCCCTTTTTGTGCCCCACCCATCCACTCTAAAAAATTCACAATAGAAAACTAATGTAAAGGTAAATATGTTTTACATGATTTTAATAGGATACAAATGCAACTGCAACTAAAGTTTTAATTTCAAACACTTAGATTGATTGCAAATCCACTGATGTGTATGTTGGAAGACTTGGACAAGGAAGTAACTCGGACTATACTAAGTATTGGTTGACCTTTAAGACAGTTGTTTTTTAGCATACTTTTCATATGAAACTGATGCTTTACTTTGTGTGATGTTAATATCTTACCATCTTAATTCTGCCACAGCATTTATAGAGCACAAGCGCTTCTCTGTTTATCCCTTCTTTTGAATTGTGACTTCTTGGGCTTTTCTACAAGTTGGTTGGTAGACTTGGCATAAGCTAAAGACATAGTTTAATGGAAGCATTTAGCATCCAGCATCCAAGACATAGTTTCCCTTTTCTTTATTTTTTTCTTCTTTGTTTAGTTATACTCTTTGGACCATTATAATTGTCATTGTTCTTCTTGTTGATCATATTTTCATATTGTAATGGCTTCATCATTAATCATTGTAGCAGTAGCCATGTTGTAAAGAAAGTTATTCAGATAAGAGTATTTGAAATAACTCCAATACCTATTCATGTCCATTGAATCAAGCCACAAAAAAATGTTTAGAGGAAGCAGTGGGAAATGTTGCATTCAGTCTTTCCAACCATTAAATTTAAATTTATAAATATTACTATGATTCTAATACATACATACAGGCCTAGCTAAGGTGTGAGCCCCATAGAATCCTGTCAACTTATTGGAGTGATTTTTTTGCCAAGTGAATATAAGGAGTCTGTACCCATCAAAATAAGTAGTCTCACATTTGGAATTCTCCAAACTAATCAACGAAAAAACGAGTCCATTGTGATGAAAGTATTTCATGCTTACATCCTCGATATTTGCATTCCAATAGACAATGCAATGGCTTCATTCAGCAACACGCCATATGTTAAGCTCTTAGGTAGAGACCTCATCTTCTATCTTCCACCATTGTAGACCGGACATATAATGTCAAAAACAAACTCTCCATCATAGTGAAATATGATGGAGATCTCATACTCAGTCATTCTGCTGACGCAAATAAACCATATATCAATTTGGTGGTAGTAGCAAATGTAGTACAAGGGTCACATGTTGAATAATGCTAACAGAGATATGATTGTATGAGTTCTACAGTCCATTTCTATTTCTATTTAAAAGGAAAAAAATCACAAGAGAAGTTAACTCCCCTGACATTGTTTTCCCTCTAGGGTTACTGACAGAGGAGGAGTGAAAATGAAATCATTTAATGTGTTTTTGCTCCAATCTTTATATAATGACGTATTCACCAAGATTTCTGCACGTATTTGAGTACCCATCTTCATATTACTTAAAAGGGGTAAACCCTAACATGCAAATACGTGTATTCACCATCTTCATATGCTCTCAACTAGGGGTTGTGACAATAAACAACCTTAGAACAGCCAAAGTTATTACCTTGATGATTTAATCACCTAAAAATAACTTTAAAAAAAGATAATGTTATGAAAAAATTGTATATCAAAAGCCCTAATGAACTTTTCTAAAAAAAGTAAACATGAAGCTCAGAATCTATGATAGCTAATGCATAAAAGAACCCCGAAACTGTGCTATGCCTACATTTTAATGGAGATCAACAACCTCCATAAGGAAGCCCACAAGTTGGGGGAGAGTTCTGCTCTAGTTTATTTGATATTCAGTCGCAGATGAAAAAAGAAGGAGAAAAGGCAGCTGTGATGGGGTATATATGTTAGTTTTATGGACTCAATCTAGTAGATGATATAATAAATTGATTAATTTCTTTATTTATTCAAATATTCATGCTTACCTTTCATGAGATGAATGATGATTTATTATATACTTGCACATAACCAATACGAATGGTATGATGGTTCATGAGATGAATCGGAGTCAACAAGTATATTAGATGTAACACATGTGTATGGATGAGATCCACATACAGAGAGACATGTGTAACAAATCTTATACTTAAATATCTTCACAACCAGTGATGAGACTGAACATCTCATACTGACAAGGTTGCATCACTTTGATCACTATGAGATAGTGTGATTTGTCTCGATCATCAGAATGGAAGATTCTGGATCATTAGTGTGACTTGTCTCGATCATCAGAATGGAAGATTCTGGATCTTAGTGCTGGTACATTGGATGTATTGAAAGACCATGAGAAGCACTTTATGAACACTGTTTTTACTTTAAGGTCTGCTCTCATAATTCCCTAGCAAGTAATGAACTCATGTTTCTATATATTCATTTACTTTGAGTCACTAATGAGTGAGGCCAACTGTAGGTCAACACATCGGTGATTTGGGTACGTGGTAGTAGAGCTGTGGGAACATTCAATGGTCAAGATGAAATCTATCTCTAATATCCCCTTGTGCCAATTAATGGATTTATCATTGGTAAGTGTGCACCCATTCCGATTAAGAGTTAATTAGAAATGTACCAATGATCATTATAATTAATTGGGGCTCAAGGATAATAAGATATGGATCTAAGTTTGGAAGACAGGTCCAATTAATCCATGGATATTGATGGAGGGGCCTATTTGTGGTAATGTGGAAGTTTAGGGTCTTCTATGTAATATTCCTAAGACTGGAGTTCAATTGCATTTATATAGTGGAGTTATTTGCAATTAGCCGTGGGCCCGAATTACACATGAGATGTGGGGTCGCGAGTCCCAGTTGGAGCTAGCTTTCTAAGGAATCCCTAGTGGTCCCCACGCTAGCCCAATTATTAGAAAGTTTCTAATTCTAGTTGAACTCTAAAAAGGAAAGTTACTATTTTCATTTGAAGTGAGACTTCTAATAGTGGTAATAGTAAAGTTACTAATTTTAGTAGAAGTGAGACTTCTATTTTAATTAGAAAGGAATTAGAAAGTTACTAATCATATTTAAAGTGAGACTTCAAATAATGATTTAGTAAGTTACTAATTATTGTGGAAGTGAGACTTCTATTTTAATTAGTAATAGAAGAGGTTTCTTAAAAGCTATAAATAGAGAGAAAGAGGGCTGAAATTGTTGTTGCTATTCTCCTCATTGGGGTTCACGCCCAAGATTGGCTTGTCCAAGTGTTGGACGTCCACACCCTCATTGTGCAAGAGTTGCACATGTATGGTTTTCTCTCTCCCTCTTTTAGTTATCTTTCTAGTTCCTCCTTTGAGTTCCTAGTAGTTTTCTCTTGGAGATCCCACCATCTTCTTGAGAAAAGGAGAATCTGATACGGGTCATAGCGTGGAAGATCAAGAGGTCTTGGAGATTCCTATTTGATAACTAAAAGTGCTTCATCATAAAAAAAAAGACTTAACTTCTCCATTAGAGCACAACCGAGCTCCAAAGGTATAATCCACTTCCTTGCATGTTGTAGATTATTATGGATGCTTGTTAGTTGCTGTTTCTATCTTCTAGATAGATTGTATTTACTGATCATGATAGCTGAGATTGAGGGTATGCATATTGGATTGTGTTTTAGTGCCTTATGGATAGTTGATCACTGCATCAAGTAGGTCAAAAGTTTTTGAAACCTATCCTAGAGGCCCACCTATTTCAACAATATATATATAGAACATTAGCGACAATGTCGATACTAACTCTCGATTATAAGTGACGACGTCGTTGCTTGTAGAAAAAAAGCAAAAAAACTATATATTCTGGTGGGAATACCGGTTTCGTTGCATATATACTATGGTACCTCTTCTGATTAGTGGCCAATTAGGGTCCTTTTTTAGGTAAGATCCTCCTCATTCTATCATTAAGTCATTCCTATTTTTCTCGTAAAATCTTTTCCTCTATCCACCATTCTCATAATCCTTCCATGGAACTTTACCTAAAATCTCTTATTCTATCATTAAGTCATTCATTTTTTTCTCCTAAAATCTTTCCCATCCGATGGGCCGGATTATTAGAAAATGATGTGTACGTACGCTACACTTTGTAAAGATAATATGAACATTTCAAGAGGGCCTCACCATTAGAGTTGCAAATGGGTATCCGATTACCCAGTTACCCGGTTACCCGGGAGTTCCAACCCGCAAAAAACTGGGTCTGGAACCTATTTTAGGTTCCGATTCATAAACGGATCCGGGTCCGGAACCTATTGACCGGCATATGAGTCTTTGATATTGCAATTTATACTTTAAAACCAATTCTTTTTTGGTATTCTTATGTATAATACTGGATGTTGTAGACTTGATGTACTGTTATAAGTTGAATGATATGCTTATTTTAAGAAAAAATGAAGAATAAAGAGAAAATGGAATCGATTTTGGAACTAGATTCGAATCCTCTAGGTGGACCCGATTTCGGAACCGAATCCGGGTTTTCTTATCGAAACCGGGTCTGGAACCAACAAATAAAACAAGTTTCGATTCAAAACCGGATCCGGAGCCGTTATTTTAAAACGGGTCCGGGTCCACTATGGTTTTGATTCAGAACCGTTCCGTTTGCAACCCTACTCACCATAAAGTGGCCATGTGCAAATCATATTTCCCCACAACTTTTTTTTTTGATAGAATCCTACAACTACTTTTAACCGTTTGATTGTAGTACATTTTTTTTGGGTAAAAGTTTTTATTTCAATACTTTTATTTTCGGATAAAAG
The DNA here is from genome assembly GCA_012931725.1 of Litsea cubeba. NCBI lineage: Eukaryota > Viridiplantae > Streptophyta > Magnoliopsida > Laurales > Lauraceae > Litsea > Litsea cubeba. The sequence continues at coordinate 18,521,884 of CM022953.1, read as the reverse complement.
AGAAGTTTCATTTCATCAAATGAAACCATAACATATAGCTAGCGCACCCGTTTGCGAATAGGGCCACATAGTAAGATTATATCGAGAGATTTATTTGTTTGGTAAAATACCTTTGTCGATCATGTAAAAATATTATTTAATATAAATAGATAATTTAGAAATTATCTAATATATTTTTATTTTTTGGGCCCGGGCTTGTTGCTAGTTTAAATTAAGTGGGGGCACAATTTTTAGTATTTCAATAGCGTATTATTGGAGCCTATAGAAATTACTTTATTTTTAATATTATAGTATCTTATTTTTTCTAGGATACAGTGAACCATATCCTAGCATTAGTACATAGGTACTCAAGTAAAGAGAATGAAATCATTCTTTTCTGCATAACTCAATCTTTAACATTTTATTTGGAGGTCTATAAATCTGAAGTTAATCTCAATATTTTATTTGGAGGTCCATGAATCTGAAGTTAATATTATTTTCACGAGTATGTTTTGAAGAGCAACTTTTAAATTATCTATTTCTTTCCTAAATATTTTTACTGCTTCATTTCTGACAATATTTCTATAAATCTTTTTAAATAAAGGGGTGAAAGCTTCATGCACAAATTCTACGGAGGATTCATTCTCAGCAAGTAGAAATGGTAATATCGATTAGTTACAATAAGTTTTACAAATTGGTATCTAGATTAAAAGGGTTATAATTAAAAACTCCTAAACTACCAGATGAAGAACTTTGAGATGTTATATAGAGTCTGCGTCCTAATCCCCTGATGTTGGATCGATTTTCCCACCAACATGTTTGCCCATGCACGATCTTATCTGTCTATTAAGGTGGTCAGTGCCACCTGATGACTTACAACTGTAACATTATTCATACAATTTGCATTGTGCCTTTTCCACTGTGTTTTTAGTGGGATCTCTAATCTCAACTAACCCAAATACTTTCAAATTTTAGAAGTCGGTTTTTCTTCTTTTTAGCTAAGGTTTGACGTTGGCAACAAATTCAGTAGTGCTTCTACCTCTAGATCTTGATTTAGACCCAAATTTGCGGTATTTGAATCATTTAGATTAAGGTCAAAGTTGATATGTCGTGATGGTCCAACCATTTTTCAAAAGCAAAGTTTACAAAAAAAAACTAAATAAATAATTACATATAAATATTTAAATTATTTGTTGTGATAATTTATATAAGAAAGGGGAGAAGATGAAACTTATTATATAATATTACTATGTATATACTAATTAAAATCTGAAATCCAAATTAATAAGTACTTAAAGAGAGAGAGATATAAAGAAGTTCTTAGAGAGAGATAGAGAGTGCTCCTTGAGCAGTCTTGATACCCCCACAAACTTATTTTAAATTAAACTTCTCAGCCTCTGAAAGTGTAGAGAAAGCTTTTGGTGCCTTAAGAGAGAGCTTAGAGAGAGAGAGAGAGCGCGCGCTATAAGCTTTGAAAATGGTGTATATGAGTATTGAGAAATGAGGAGAAAGGGGGTATTTATAAATCTACTAAGAGTTGAAATGACATAAAATACCCTTTGTTTGAACTTTTTTAGTTGGGGTGGAGGAGGGGATAAAACTGTAAAAAAAAAAAAAACCCTAATCATTTTTTTACCATTGGGCGGGGCAGGGCGGGCCCCAGGTCGTTCCGTGTCGTACTCGGACTAAGACACCCGGGCCCAGCATGACAGACAATTCAATGGGTTGGGCCATACCGTGTGGAAATCTATTCCCGAACAACTCATATGATAGGGGTGTAAAGAAAAATTGAAAAGCCGTCTAACCGATCGAACCGAATCGAATATAACCGACGGTTAATAAACGTATTTATGGCTCAGTTACGTTTACAGTTATTAAAATTGAAAAATTATGTTTCACGCTTCGGTTACGGTTTTCAGTCTCGACTTACGGTTATTAATCAAACCGAACCGTAAAATATGGTCCAGTCAACCGTTTTCCCAAAATAAACGGTTAACCAAACCGTTGCGCTAATTAAAAAAATTAAATGGCCTAAATGTATTGCATGATAGATGTTTTGAAGAATCAGTTTAGATTTTTAGTTGTGTTTATTTTCGTAAAAAATGATAGTGTTGTTTTGTTTAGTATATGAAAAATGATAGTGTTGTTTTGAATGCAGAGTCAAAGGGTAAAGATAGATTTTTTTAAGTGACAATTTATCGTAACCTAACTGTTTAATTAATACGATTAACCACGAGTTAATTTTTAATAGTTTTTTAAAATACAATTATACTTACAAGTTTTAAAAAATAAAAACTATAAAATACACTTTGGTTAACAATTTTTCTAAAACAAACGCATAAACCAACTGTTCCACCCGTACTAAATTGACGCTGCCGTGGAAAAGTTCATGCTTTCGAAGCCAAAACGTGTGGAAATCTAAGCCAAAACAACACATATTCAACCCTTGCCATGGAAAAATGAGCAAGGATTTTAATGCCACCTTTGACTATACAAGTTCCACAGCCGTGGCCGGTCGGGCAGTCTGATGTGACATGGCATTTTGCAGCGTGCCTATATATATATATATATATTATTATTATTATTAGAGGTGGTCGTGTTACAGGCCTTACGGTTCGGAACGCTCACTGGGACCACCTCATGATCAATCCAAATTGACCACTCATTCATAACTCCCTTATAGGCAATGAATACCATGAATTTGCATGGATTCGGATGAACTAAACCGTTGGATTGAGGGTCAATTTTTTTTTTTTGTTATAAAGCTATTAAACTTGTGGACGTTGGATGAAGGGGTTAAAAATATTAGATTGACTTTAAATTTGATATGTAACTTGACACCACTTGGATCTTTCAATCCCTTCTTGTCCCATGACTAGTAGGGTCTCACGGTGGGCCCCAATAGGCGGTCCTTACGGTAAGGACGGTCCTTACGCCTCCCATTATTATATAAAGTGAAGTGCAGCCTGTGCAGGACACCAACAAACGGCATATTCATCCCTTTGTTCTATGCCTGTGTCCTGAGAAGGAAATGGATGGGCCACGAGTTCCAGGCAAATGGATCATCGACATTGAAAAGGGTAGGGAGCATACTCATCATTCCAAGGAACGAATTCGATGGAAGAGGAGGTGCATCTTCAAGGTGCCTCCCTATTTTACAAGTCTCAACATTGATGCCTACAAGCCCAGAGTGGTCTCCCTTGGTCCCTACCATCACGGCAAAGAGCACTTGAAGCCCATGGAGGCCCACAAGAGAAGATCTCTCTCTCACTTTCTGAATAGATCAAGATGTAGCCTCAAAGACTTGTGTGATTCGTTAGATGAAGTGACGCTGCAGCTGATGGACCACTACGAGCACCTAAATGAGGAATGGCGAGATAAAGACAGGTTCTTGGAGCTCATGGTCGTTGATGGGTGTTTCTTACTGGAGTTCTTGCTCAACTACACCAAGCTCCTTAATGACTATGATAATTTTGACCCCGTCTTTGGGATTAATACGCGTGGCAGTGTAATGTATAGGAATATCAGACGAGACATGATTCTGATCGAGAACCAACTGCCTGTGATTGTTCTTCAGAGGCTGCTAGCCCTTTCCACTTGCAAAGACGCGGGCGAGGTAAGACTCTATTTACTTTACTTTAATGCAACTACAGCAGGGTTAAGGTAATGAATGATCTATATATACACGCTGCTATTGAGCCCGCCTACCTACACACAGACACAGTACTGTTCGGTATATCCCTGTGAATTAGCATGGACCCATTTGATTGATCACTCGAATTTCGAACTTTTGAGTCACTCAAATTAGGACCTGCTTCTATTGGGTGGTTTTTGAGTTAGAGGTGGCAATCGGGTCAGGTTTTGCTAAACGGGTCGGACCTATTTATTAAACGGGTTAGACAAGCCTAACCCGTATCCAACCCGTTTATTAAACGGGTTGGAACCCCTAACCTGCACCCACCACGGGCCAACCCGACCCGACTCATATAATCATTGAGGGTTATACAGGTCAGGTCGACCCGCATAACCCGCATCCATCTAGTGAATCAATCGACTCAACCATGGTTTCCTGCCGACCAAAACTGACTTTTAAACTCAAATTTGGTATAATATCATTTCAACGATCATTTGATGCCCATTACCTTGCTTTCCATTAATAAAAAAGGTGGAGTTGAATTGGTTGAGGTCTATTCATTCTTTTTAGCATATGCATTAAAACAATCAAATTCAATTTTAGCTTAAATAAACGGGTTATGCGGGTCATGAATATATACTTGAGCCGTGACCGACCCTCCTATCAAATGGGTCGGGTTAAGCGGGTAATACACGGGTCGAGTTAGGTCGGGTCATATTTTGCCACATCTAGTTCTAGTAGGTTGCACAAGATAGATCACAGGAAAGCCTTCATCTCCTCTGTTTTCATGATTAATTATCGTTCTTCTACGTGAGTTCTAGAGGACATGACTCCTACAAACTTAAAATATTTGTGTCCATTCACCTGACATTCGCCCGCAAAACAATTGAAGATTAAAAAATTCCCATACAGCTATTCGTGTTATATCACAGGGCCTTGCGATGTTGCACACATTGCACTAGCCATACGATATCCTACGTACAGTCATGGGATATCACACTTTTATTATTTGAGCAATCTTGCAGGTAATATTTAAACTTCGATCATTCATGAACAAATGTCAAGTCCAACATCAGCCATACCGTTACAAGCCCTTCTTGTGAGAGCCGCTTGGATTTATGCAAATTGTAAGTGCCTAAAAATTAAGGACTTCAAAGCAGGGATTAGGACCCCTGATTCGAGTAGTTTAGATGAAGATTGCTGCTGAGGCTCCGACTAGACCTGAGGAGGAAGAGAAGAAAAACACGTCAGAGGACCCTGGCTGCAGGCAGCGCAAGGCTCTCCGATGCTTAAGTCAGTTCAGTGAACGAACAAGGGAGATGGAGAGGAAATCGCAGAGTGATAGAGTATATTGTGGGTTGCATACCTTTGGATGGAAGTGGATGCGCTATTTATAGGCGATGGGGTTGACTTTCGTGGGCGAGTTCCAAGACTGGGCCGACCACTTGAGTGGCTGCGTCCACTCAGCCCATAACGCATTAAATGCTGGCCCATGCTTCATTAAATGCTTGGCTTGCTGGGTCAGGCGGCGGTTCTGACTTATGGGCCAGGTCCCATCAGGTCTGGCCCGGAGCCATGCCCTGGGGGCGCACGTGTCCCGTACGCGCCGTTTTGTCAGTAATGATAATCTGCAGGGCATGCCTTGGCATGCGCCGTTGTTCTGTCGCTGGTCCCATCAGTCTCTGTCAAGTCCGCGCTGCCGGGGTCGATGCCGAGGTCGGGTAGGTCAGTCTTCGAGAGCTCCCGCCTCGGCGAGTGCCGCGGTCCTTCAGCCGCGGTCACCCTTGGCCCAGGGTAGGCATAATCATCCTGTCCAGAGGCCTGGGCTAGTGCTGATCTCGGCTTAGTGAAAATACCCCACACAATTGCCCCCCAGTCTTCCGAGCTCTTAAGGGTGTCAACTCTTTGAGGTCGGAAGCTGAGTAGGTCTCGCCGAGATGTAATATGCCGCGGTGCCCAGATAACTTCCTGCCCGGGCCTGGGGGAGCTCAAACGTCCCCTGGCTTTCGGAATTCCACCGCCATTTTGGCAGCTGGCGTCTGCACCCCTACCTGCCGTCGCTTCCGTACCCGAGGCATTAAATGGCGCACGAGAATCAAGCTGACGCTTCCACGCGTCTCTCCTTATTTGGTTGGCCCGTCATTTCGCGACGGCGCGTGCTGTGAAAAGGCGCGCCCTCTTCAAATTTCGAACAGGCGCCATGATTAACCGCCCAATTTTTGGCTATAAATAGGGGCTCGCTCCTTCTTCTTTCTCTTTTACTTGCATTCTGTCTTCCTTTTCCCTTGCCTTCTTCTTCCTTTCGTTCTTGGAGCCTTCATTCTTCCTTTCCTGCCTTCATCTCTGCCGAAAGAGGCTGTTGCGGAGAATCTCTAGGCTTCTCGCTGCTAGGACTCCGTTCTGCGCCTTGGACCTCTCGTAAGTCTCCTTCTCCCTTTCCCTGTTCCGTTCTGCTTTCTAGGTCTCTGCCTGGTCTAGGGTTTTCTCTGTTCGGGGTTTTTCCTGTTTTTAGGGTCCTTTCTTTCTCCTTAGTATATTTCTGGCGCTTTCGCCTGAGAGATGGGCATCTATAGCCATTGGATTGAGTCCGAGAGGGGCCTAGCTGACCTTAGGGCTAGGTACGGTATACCAGAAGGAGTCCAGGTCATGGCAGCTACAGTCATGTCTTATGCCCTTGGGGATTTTTGTGATGGCTGGATGCCGTTTCCCCTGGTTGCCGTGATCGAGGGCGGGGTTAGGTTTCCCCTCCGCCCTCTGCTTAGGGACTGTCTCCGAGCATGGCACCTCTGCCCCTGCCAACTGATGCCCAACAGTTTCAAAATTATAATGGGTACCGATGCGCTTAATACAATACTGGGCATCAATCTTGGCGTCCACGATATCGAGGAGGCCTACGATATCTGCAAGTCCGGGAAGGACATGTACTACCTCCGCGTCAAGTCGGGGCGGAGGCCCTTCGTGCAGGCCTTAGAAGATTCCAATAAATATGCCGGGGACGATCGCCTGATGGTCACTGGCGGTTGGGAGTTTGGTGAAGACGAGCCCATCTCGGTAAGAAATTTCAGGATCCCTCGTCACTACGGCACTCCTCCAAGTAATTAAACCCTGAGTACATCCTTTTACTTTTCGTCCCCCTTTTGTACTTGCCGATCTGATATCCTTTGTTTGCTCTGCAGGCGTTCGTCAGAGGAGAGCTGCCGCTTTCCGAGAAGGTTGGGAGCCGAATAGAGCTTGGATCCGAACTTTAGAGAGTTACCACGGCCACGGTGACAGGTCCGCGTGGAAACTGCTGGGGTACGAGCCCAGGTACCGCGGCTACAGGGAGAGGAAGGTGATTGCTCATCGCAGGCAAGCCGCGGCGGAGGTAGAGGGAGAGACCAGAGCGGACGAGGACCGGACCGTGGCGGACCCAGGGAACCGTTCTGCGACCAACTCCGAGGCGTCCACTTCGGGGTCCGAAGACAACGCCGAGACGATCGGCAGGATCATCCTATCCGATTCAGAATCTGAGGGAGAGATGGACCGGACCCGCCCGAAGCCCGTCCTGCGAAACCTCAAGGCCGTTCCAGTGACCGGCAAGGGCCGGGGAGCGCCCTCTCCCTCCCGCGCTCCCGCGCAGACGAGTGCGCCCTCGTCATCCTCCGTGCCCCCCGCCTTCCAGTGCGCCGACGACGCTTGCCGCGACCGGGAGCGGGACGCCTGGTCCTTCTACCATTTCGGCCACACAGGTGGACGACCAAGCCCGTAAGAGGGCCCGGGTAGAGAGCTCGGTGGGTGAATCGTCCGGGCCTGTCATGGGAACGCGGGCTCACCCCGCTCCATGGAAGCCGAGCTTCATGATCCAGCCCGGGAGGCCGCTGTCGGTGGAGGATCGCCTCTCGGGGGGACCGTCCGTGGTCGCCTGCTTGGGTAGCGCCTGCGCCCTGCCGCGGGACATGGAAAACCACGATAAGATGGACGACATCTCCCTCTTGGCCGCGCAGATGAAGGCCAACCTGAGTGTAAGTCTGATTTTGTACTTCAATATTTACTATTTGGTTACGGCTTCCGCTCATTGGTGGTTAACCTGCTTGGTTATCTCCTGCTTTCTTGCAGAGCGTCCAGATGGCTCAGATTTCGGTGTCTCGTATCCAGAAGTGCCACGCCGAGGTGAAAAGACTCCAGGCTGTATGCGAGCAGCAAAAGAGAGACCTGGAGGAGGCGAAGGCGAAGGTGTCTGAGTACGAGGACACGCACCGATCCCTTTTTGCCGAACTTGACAAGCTCAAGTCGGTTTTTGATCTGACTAAAAGGAGGGAGGCCGAGCTGGAGAGGACGATTGCGGGGCTGGAGGGCCAAAAGGCCGATCTAGAGCTCACCCTTCAAGCCGAAGTCAAACTCGCCTTCCAGGATGGCGTCGACGCAGCGGGCGATGAGTACGCTATGCAAGTCAACGACATTCGGGTCTCGGCTTGGGAGATGGGCTGGAGGGCGGCTCTCGACAAGATGGGCGTCTCCCATGACCATCCAACCTACGCCAAGCCGGACGAGTATCCGTGCTCGGACGTCATCGGAAGCGCAGAGACGGGCCCTGCTGCCCAGCCGACAGCGGAGCTCCCCACCGCATTGCCCGCTGCGGTCGAGGACCCCGTCGCGGCTTCCGCGCCCGAAGCTCCTCCTACCGCGTGAAGTCGGCCTGCTGTTATCCCTTTAGTTTGTTGCTTTTGATGTATCTTTTCTTTTGACGCATCGCGTCCTGTTATGTAAAAAAACGCTTTTTGAATGAAAAAACCTTTGTCTATCTGCGTGACTTTGTGTTTGCGTTTGCTTGTTTTGAATGTTTGCAAGTGTTTCTTTTCGGCTACATGGCCGAGACCACTTCTCCGTGGACCATCAATTTTCAGTCGAAAGACTTAGCGTTATGGCGAGCGGGTGACATAAGCTCGGTGAGTGTCGCGGCAATTTAGTGTGTAAGGCGATTCCCTTGGTTCGTGGCCAGTGATCGAGCTGACCATCCGTTACGTAGCCGAGATAAGCTTTGTTGCCCGAGTGGAGATTTCCCCCTGGCTCGCCACCAGGGGCCGTGCTGGCTATCTGGCGCGTAGCCGAGATGAGCACGAGATGGAGATGCCCCCCTGGCTCGTCACCAGGGGCCGTGCTGGCAATCTGGCGCGTAGCCGAGATGCGCACGAAATGGAGATGTCTCCCTGGCTCGTCACCAGGGGCCGTGCTGGCAATCTGGCGCGTAGCCGAGATGCGCACGAAATGGAGATGTCCCCCTGGCTCGTCACCAGGGGCCGTGCCGGCCATCTGGCCCGTAGCCGAGATGCGCACGAAATGGAGAAGTCCCCCCTGGCTCGTCACCAGGGGCCGTGCTGGGGAGTTTGTTGTTGCCGCGGTCCTTTCCTTGGAGCAATTTTGATTTAGAACACAGACAAAGAAACTTTCTTGAGAGGAAATGACCTTCATTGATTTTGCATAAACTGAATACATTTAAAAGTAAAATTTCTTCAGATGCGACGCGTTCCACGGCCGCGGCAGTAGCTTTCCGTCCATATCTTCAAGCTTATATGCAGACCGACCCGCGGTCGAGACTACCTTGAATGGACCGCGCCAGTTCGGGGCTAACTTGCCCTGATTTGGATCCTTATCTGCGGGTAGTGCCTTCTTCAGGACCAGCTCCCCGATGGAAAACTTCCTTTTCCGCACTTTTTGATTGTAATCCCTTGCCAGTCGTTGCTGATAGGCTGCTAAACGGATGGAAGCGGCTTCTCTGCGTTCTTCGGCCAGATCCAGTTCCAGGGTGAGATTTTTGTCGTTCTGGGCCTGGTCAAAGAGTTCAGATCTGAGGGTCGGGAGACCGATTTCGAGAGGGATCACGGCTTCCATTCCGTATGCCAAGGAAAAAGGAGTTTCTGAGGTGGAGCGTCGCGGAGTGGTCCTGTAGGCCCACAACACGCTGGGCAGCTCTTCTACCCACCTTCCTTTGGCCCCATCGAGTCTTTTCTTGAGCCCATCCAAGACCACCTTGTTGGAGATTTCAGCCTGGCCATTGCTCTGGGGGTAGGCCGGAGTCGAGTAGTGATTTCTTATGCCGAGCTCCTTGCAAAAGTTTTTGAAGAGGCTGGAGTCGAACTGGGTCCCGTTGTCCGAGACCAAGACTCGAGGGATGCCGAACCTCGTGACGATGTTCTTCCATACGAAGTTCTTGGAGTCCCGCTCTGTGATGGAAGATAGTGCTTCTGCCTCGATCCACTTTGTGAAATAGTCGGTGGCCACTATCAGCCACCTTTTATTCCCCGGAGCTCGATGGAGAGGACCCACAATGTCCAGCCCCCACTGTGCAAAAGGCCATGGACTGGAGAGCGGGCTCAAATCCTGTGCAGGTTGGTGGAGGTTGTGCGAGAATTTCTGGCACTTCTCGCACTTCATAGCGTACATCTGTGCGTCCTTTTGCATGTATGGCCACCAGTATCCTTGGCTTATAGCCCGGTATGCTAGTGACCTTCCTCCGATGTGACTTCCGCAGATGCCTTCATGTATTTCGTAAAGGAAGTCTTCAACTCGGCTTGGGTGGACGCACTGGAGATAAGGGCCCGTGAAGGATTTCCTGTACAGCTTTCCTTCTGGAGAGAGCCAGAACCGGGCTGCGCGGAGCCTGATCTTGTGAGCTTGCGCTCTGTCCTCGGGGAGTTGGTCGTCTTTGAGGTACGCGATGATGGGATCCATCCAACTGGGCCCGAGGTCGGCACACAGGACTTGCCGTGGTGGGCTGAGCTCTATACTCGGCGATGTTAGCGAGCCCACTTCTATAGTTCTCTTTTTCCCAGCCTCGACGGCGGAGGCTAAGTTGGCGAGCGCGTCGGCGTGCGAGTTAGAGTCTCTGCCGATTTGTTTGATCTCTGCTTCCGGGAATTGGGAGAGGAGTTTCTTGGCGAGGGTTAAATAGGCTGCCATTCTATCGCCGCGAGCCTGGTAATCTCCAGTGAGCTGGCTCGTCACCAACTGCGAGTCACTGTAGATTACCAGCTGTTGAGCTCCGAGAACCTTGGCACTATTCAGCCCTGCCAGCAATGCTTCATACTCCGCCTCGTTATTTGACGCTCGGAAGTCAAGGGTCAGTGCTTGCTCGATTACTAGCCCTTCTGGAGACTGGAGGACTATGCCGACGCCGGCTCTTCTAGAGGTGGAAGACCCGTCAACGAAGACCTTCCAAGCCGAATCTCGGGAGGTGTCCCGAGATAGCTCGTAATCAGTCTCCGGGACTAGGCCATCCTGCCCCTTGCCCCCCAGTGCGGGGTCGAGTGGGCTCGGCGCCGAACTCGGAGGAGTGAACTCGACGATGAAGTCTGCCAAAATCTGCGCCTTGATCGCTGTCCGGGGCTGGTAATGGATATCGTACTACCCTAGCTCCACGGCCCATCTCGAAATTCGCCCAGAGAAGTCGGCCTTCCGGAAGACGGACTTGAGTTGGTGCTCTGTAACCACCACTATCTTGTGGGCCTGAAAATAGTGCGAGAGCTTCCGAGAGGCACTGACGAGGGCCAGTGCGAGTTTCTCCATTAGTAAGTATCTGGTTTCGGCGTCGAGGAATGTTTTGCTGGTATAGTAGATGGGCTTTTGCTGCCCTTCATCTTCTCTGATCAGGACCGAGCTCACCGCGTGGCTGGAGACCGCCAAGTACAGGTACAATGTTTCGCCTTTCTTCGGGGTTGATAACAGTGGAGGCGAGGCCAAATAGGCTTTGAGTTCCTGGAGGGCCGAGTCGCATTCTGGGGTCCACTCAAATCTCAGGTTCTTTCGCAGCAATTGGAAGAAAGGGCGGCATTTGTCCGAAGACTTGCTGATGAAGCGGTTGAGGGCGGCAGCCATGCCGGTGAGCCTCTGGACCTGCTTCGTTGTTGCCGGGCTCTGAATTCCCAGGATCGCGGAGATCTGGTCCGGGTTTGCTTCGATACCGCGTCGCGTGACGAGGCTTCCTAAAAACTTGCCGGACCCGACCCCGAAGGCGCATTTGGAGGCGTTCAGCTTCAGCCCGAACTTTCGAAGAACTTCAAAAACTTGCCCGAGATCCGCCAGATGGTTGCGAGACTGGGTGGATTTGACGACCATGTCGTCGATGTATACTTCGACTGTCTTGCCGAGGTGCTCCTGGAACATTTTGGTGACCAGTCTCTGATAGGTTGCCCCCGCATTTTTGAGGCCGAACGGCATCACCTTATAGCAGTAGGTTCCCCTAGGAGTGATGAATGCCGTTTTCTCCTGATCCGGCTCGTACATGGGTATCTGATGATAACCGCGGTAGGCGTCAAGAAAGCTCATCCTTTCGTGACCGGCGGTGGCGTCAATCATCTGGTCGATCTTCGGGAGAGGGAAGCAGTCTTTGGGACATGCTCTGTTGAGGTCAGTGAAGTCGACGCAGACCCTCCATTTTCCGGTCTTCTTCTTCACCACCACGGTGTTTGCCAGCCACTTCGGGTACTGGACCTCTTTGATGGCGCTTGCTTCGAGCAGTTTTTCCACATCTTCGACCACGGCTGCAGACTGGTCGATTCCGGACCTTCTTGCCTTCTGAACCACTGGCTTGGCCTGAGGGTCTACATTTAGCCTGTGGCTCATAACCTCTGGGTTCACGCCTGGCATTTCCTGCGGGGTCCAGGTGAAGACATCTCTGCTCTGCAATAGGAAACCGAGCAGCTCGGACCGCTCCTGCTCGGCGAGCTGGCTCCCAAGAAGGAAGTACCTCTCTGGATCACTGGGGTCGATCCTGACCTCGGTGAGGTCCTCGATACTCTTTTCTCCTGGATCACGGCCGACCCTTTCTAGCTCTGCTTCTAGCTCTGCCATGTGCACTTGCTTTGGCTCTTCCTCGCCGGACACCACGGCCATCATGCAACGTTTGGCCATTTGCTGGTCCCCATCGACTGTGACCACCTCGACTCCGCCATCCCTTTCCAAAGGGAATTTGAGCTTTTGATGGTAGGAGGAGGGGACGGCTTCTATCTGGTGCAGCCAGCTCCTTCCTACGATGGCGTTGTAGGGAGAAGGCGTGTCCACTACGAGGAAGTCGGCCACCACTGATGTGCCGCCTACTTGGACTTTGAGGGAGACTCTCCCTTTGGGGTACACGGGCTTTGCGCTGAACCCTATCAGTGGGGTCCGCGCCTCCTGGAGGTCTTCTTCCGTGAGCCCTATCTTGGTGAAGCAGTCGAAGTAGAGGATCTCGGACGAACTGCCGGAGTCGACGAGGATCCTCTGCACCTTGCAACTCCCCAACTTTAGGGTCATGATCAGTGGGTCATTGTGAGGGAGCTGAACCCCTCTCAGGTCCTCGTCTGAGAACCAGATCTTTGGCCTCTCTTTGCGAGCCTTTTTAGAGGCTGGTCCGAGCTCTACCGACATGACCTGCTTCCCGTGTGAGGCCCTCCTGGCCTCGGCGCGTGCCTGACCGCTGTTCTGCTTGGTAGGGGCAAGGTGAATGACGCTTATCAGTCTCTCCGACCCGTCGCTGTCGTGATCCTCCCTGGGTCGGTGTCGAGGTCGGTCATTGCCCCCGCTACCTGCTGCCTTGCAGAACTCCTTCAGGTGCCCGTCCTTGACGAGCCTTTCGAGATGGTCCTTGAGACAGTAGCAATCATTGGTGTTATGCCCGTTCTGCTTGTGGAAAGCGCAGAACCTGTCTTGATCTCTCTTGGAGTTATCGCCCTGCAAGGGACGTGGCCACTTGAAGTATGGTTTTCCCTGGATTTTTTCCAGGATCTGGTGAATCGGTTCTGTAAAAACCGTGTTGACCCTCTCACGCGAACGGTAAGATGGTTTGTGTCTCTTGCCGCCTCCCGAGGTGCGAGCCCAAGACGAGGCCCGGTCGCCCGAGCGATTTTCTCGGCTCGCTTCATCTCTACGGGAGGTCTTCCTTTCTTCGTCTGCGGATCGATCCTCATGCCTGGATCGGTCGTCATGCCGCGATCGGCCATCCTGCCGAGATCGGTTTCCCTGCCGAGATCGGCCCTTGGAGACGCCGAAACTTTCGTTGGCGCGCGCTTCGTCCTCCTCTTGCTCGATATACTTATTTACCCTCGTCATGAGGGCTGTGACGGAGGGCACAGGATTTCGGACGAGCTCTCTCCTGAGCTCGCACCCCGGCAGGAGGGCGTGCTGGAAAGATCTGATTGCCACGTCCTCGGAGGAGTTATCAATCTGGCTGTATACTGTCCAGAACCTCTTTGCGAACTGAGTGACGCTTTCGCTCCACCTCATCCTGAGGGCCATGATGTCGCTGTCGGTCTTGGGAATGACTCTGTGCGCCTGGAATTTCCCGAGGAAGGAGTCCCGCAACTGGGCCCAGCTCGAGATCGATCCCTCGGGGAGCGCACAGAACCATTTGAGGGGTAGGTCCCCCAGGCTGGAGGAGAAGACTCTGCAGTTGAGATGCCCAACGTCACCCCAGACGGACAATTTCTGTGTGAAATGGCGGAGATGCGCTGCTGGATCCGAGGTCCCGTCGTAGAGGGTGAACCTTGGAACACTGAACTTCTTGGGGAGGGGGTACTCGATTATTTCTCTGGTGAAGGGTGACGAGTCGAGGCCAGCGAAGTCGGGAGGTCCAGCTGGCTTTGGGCGAGCCCTGCCTCCTTCAGGGTGTTCTGGAGGGCCTGCCTGACCAGGCGGTTGATTAGAGCCTGCTGGTCTGCCGCCTCCGATCTCGGCACCGACCCTCTGTCCTCATGGTCATGGTAAGAACTCCCGACGTGACTTCGCTCCCGACTCTTATCGTTCAGATGATCTCTTAAGTCTTTGCCGGTGACGGGATCCTTCCTGCCTATGGGATCACCGCCCCCGGGGACTACTCCCTTCTCTCGGAGCTGCTGCCTGAGCTGGCGGATGAGATCATCTTTCTCCTGGAGGGCGAGATTCTGAGCCCTGATCGCGGCTTGAGCGGGGTCGGCTCTGTTGCCGTCGCGGTCCGAGTGGCGCCCGGACCGATGTGACCCCACCGCTGCCGGGGCCTTGCCCTTCGAGAAGCGCTCCTGGAGGGGAGCGTTCAGCCGCGGTGGATCCTCCGCCTCTAGCGGTGATGACGCGGACTCAGTGTGGTAGCTTTCTACCTCTGCGACTTCCCTTGACGCGTAGGGCAATGGTCCAGGGAGAACCAGCGGCCCTGGGGGGAGGGACTTCGGGTGCTCTGCGCCTCTCTTGTTTCTCGGAGCCATGGTGATTGGAAAGGGTTTTTAGGAAAGGTTTTGAGAGAGTTTTGGGAAAGGTTTTGAGGTATGGGTTAGTACCTTCCCACAGACGGCGCCAATTGTAAGTGCCTAAAAATTAAGGACTTCAAAGCAGGGATTAGGACCCCTGATTCGAGTAGTTTAGATGAAGATTGCTGCTGAGGCTCCGACTAGACCTGAGGAGGAAGAGAAGAAAAACACGTCAGAGGACCCTGGCTGCAGGCAGCGCAAGGCTCTCCGATGCTTAAGTCAGTTCAGTGAACGAACAAGGGAGATGGAGAGGAAATCGCAGAGTGATAGAGTATATTGTGGGTTGCATACCTTTGGATGGAAGTGGATGCGCTATTTATAGGCGATGGGGTTGACTTTCGTGGGCGAGTTCCAAGACTGGGCCGACCACTTGAGTGGCTGCGTCCACTCAGCCCATAACGCATTAAATGCTGGCCCATGCTTCATTAAATGCTTGGCTTGCTGGGTCAGGCGGCGGTTCTGACTTATGGGCCAGGTCCCATCAGGCCTGGCCCGGAGCCATGCCCTGGGGGCGCACGTGTCCCGTACGCGCCGTTTTGTTAGTAATGATAATCTGCAGGGCATGCCTTGGCATGCGCCGTTGTTCTGTCGCTGGTCCCATCAGTCTCTGTCAAGTCCGCGCTGCCGGGGTCGATGCCGAGGTCGGGTAGGTCAGTCTTCGAGAGCTCCCGCATCGGCGAGTGCCGCGGTCCTTCAGCCGCGGTCACCCTTGGCCCAGGGGAGGCATAATCATCCTGTCCGGAGGCCTGGGCTAGTGCTGATCTCGGCTTAGTGAAAATACCCCACACACAAATCATGGGAAACTGCGATTTAGTTAGTCACCACAGTATATACAATACTTCTTGCTAGAAATTAAGTCACCACAATAATTGATTTAGGGTGTTTGATTGTGTTTCTCTACTTTTCTTGTGCAAGTAATCATCACCCCTTCAAACATTGTAACAGGTTTCCATGGATATAGCTGAGGGCATACTCAGTTTATATGCCATTGCCCGCACTCCAGATGGCCCATACTATTGTTTTTCTCTCGACACTCCAAATTGCAGTACTCCAAATTGCACGTACATGCATGTACTAGATGTTTTGCGTGACGATTTGATTGCAGGATCTTGGGGTAAAGATGGACACACCATCAATGCTACGTTCCCCTCAGCGACTGTGCTTTCCAGCGTCGGTATCAAATTCACACCTACTAGTCCCCGCGATGGGATCTTTATCTCAGACCACACCCTCTTCCTACCCTACGTTGTTGTTAATGAAGACTCGGAGACCATGTTTCTCAATTTCATCGCCTTGGAGCAGCTTCAAGTCAGGAAAGGCCAACGAGTGAGTTCCTATATCACCTTCATGGATTTACTCATCCGCTCAGCAGATGATGTTAAGTTGTTACGTGACTATGGGGTTATCCATGCATCATCAAGATGGAGTAATCGCGCCATTGCCAAGTTCTTTTATGAACTTGCAAAGAATCCCATGGTTCAACCGGATGATAGCTTAGCTGAGGTGCGAATGGCTTTGAAAGATTATTATGAAAGTGGCAACAACATTGTTGAATTAACAGCAAGAAAGGTAAATGAAAAGATTGGGAACTGGGGATCCTACTTCAAGCAAACTTATTGCAGGAATCCATGGACTGTTATGGGCCTTGTAGCAGGAATCATCATCTTGGCACTCACTGCCATACAGACTTACTATGCGGTCCAACAATACTATGATAACAACCGCCCTCCTCCGCTACACCGTTGAAAAGAAACAAAAAAAAAAAAAAAAATGCGCTCACCCTAATGTGACATTAATCCAAATTATACTCAATGTTGGATTAAATTTCATGAAAGGTGTAATTTAGGAAACCTCTTATACACTTTAAGGTCCCTAAATCAATTGCTGTGATGATCTGATTGAGATTTTCTTTTCCAAAATCATATTTATAATAAGGCGTTTTCTATCACACTATCCTCCTATCATCAGCATGCATCCCAGTGAGTCACTAATTCTCCCATGTAAAATGTGAAAGACGCCTCTCGAGAGAGGGTGGCCCAAAAAATAATCTGAAGTATTTTCAAAATCCTTTAAAATATATAAATCTGCAAAATATAAGATATTTTGATAAAAACAACATTAGAACATTATATTGTTTTGATCTTTAGCAGTATTTTTAAATATTCACAAAATTATGAGGTTATTAACTTTCAAAGAATTGTCAAGGGCTATTACTTGTCGTATTTAAAAAATACCAGTATATTTTTATTGGGCCCACTACAAGGTTAATCTGATATATAAAAGACTAAAGTGGTGGTAGATCCATTTCTATACTTGGATCATTTCTCTTGATTGAGGGTTACATAATTTCTCCATTATTTGTATAATGAACAGATCACTCTTCAGATATTAGCAGCAACTGCAGAGCCTTAATCCAACTATTTATATCTGTATGGGCATAAAAGCAGGCAGATACATCGTCTTTATCTCTATTAATTTTGAAAACCGATCGCCCAGTGGACAGTCATCTACAGTGTTCATTTTCTTTTCTTCCAATTTTCTTTTTCAGAGAGTCCATGATGAGCAATTTGAGGTAACTTATTTGAACTTGTGACATTTGGCTCTGATACCATGTTAATAACCAGTAACACCAAAAGCTCGAGTGGTTAGTGGACGGCATAGCAATTTATATCAACACAATTGGCATATATAATTACATCCAACCATTCATTCTTGATAGGAGCATCCCAATGGACATTTAGAGCAAGTGTTACTTTAATTAAGTCTTCAAAAGAGCAACTTTTCTCCAGTTTGATGCAGCACCTTTATGCATGGAAAGAGGAAAATTTTGAACTAGTTTTTCTCAATATATGGAAAAACCTTTGCAGTGGGAGGCACAGGAACAGCTTTAATTTCCTTCAATGCAAACAACGATTTCTATGGAGTGCATAATCCCAGCGCTACAAGAACAAACGCTTAAACCAGGTTTAACCCAAAGGAAGGAAGGAAGGAAGAAAGATTAAGGATTTCCAGTTTAGTCAAACTTAGAACAAATATACACCAGATCAAGACAGGAACTTGAGCTCTTCTCCCAACCCAGGTAAGAGAGTAGATATGCTAATTGAGTGCAATTTAGATTTGGTCTGGTTGAATCAGATTGGATTCGGCACCAGGATTTCAGGGTTTGGCTTGTTTACACTCTTAACAATTGTGTTTTTACATAGAAGGCTGGTACTCTGCTTCTACTCTTTTAAGTTGCCTAAGTCCAGCCCAAACTCAATCCGAATTCCATGCGGGCTTCAAAGTCCAGGTGTGAGCCCAACCCGAATCTGCACAAGCTCAACCTGAATTTCACTTTAGGTTCAGGTCAAGTCATGCAGTTTCAGGCCTGTCTCAGCCCAAGTTGCACTTCTATCTATATATGTCTTATGATCTATTTGGAAATGGTTTGTAGACAGAAACAGAATCCTACTTCATGCTGTAACCATTGTCATACATGTTACAAGAGAATTGCAAAGCATTTTGTTCATGGTAGCAAGTAATAGCGGATCCATTGTATCTACCCACATCTATATTTTATTTGTCATTTTCTGTGAGAATTGGTTCATATTTGATACTATGTCACATGTATGGTAGATTTTTTTATCTTTCCTTTCCAACTTTCATTAATGTTTGTCACAGTTGATGATAATGCATTGGATTATTATTTCACATTTAATGGAAATTATTCAGTCTCTTGCCCTGCACAGAATCATGTAATGGTGGGTGGCGGGAATATATAGATCTATAAATGCCAATGAGGATGGTCTCTCTTCTCTGTACATCCCATCCTTGGTAAAGTCTCAAATTGCCACTTGAGCTGCTGCAAGCCTTGCTATAGGAACTCTGAATCATGACAGGAGAAAAAAACAAAAACAGTTTTCATATATGTAGGATCTTACACCCCATTGAGTTACCACTTATCCCAAGACCAATTGGTGAAAGGAAATGGTACAACAATAGTTTTATGGTGAGGGTGAGGGCTCGACCACAATTATGACCGCTCAGGAGCGAGGGTGGACATTGACTTCAACAATCCCTCCCTCAACGGCACACCCGCCGTGACTCCTGCTGCGAATTCGCAAAACGCGTGTCCCATGATTCGAACACCAGACCTACCAGGCTCTGATACCAATTGTAGGATCTTACACCCCATTGAGCTACCACTATCCCAAAACCAATTGGTGATAGGAAACGGCACAACAATAGTTTTATGGTGAGGGCGAGGGCTCGACCACAATTATGACCGCTCATGAGCGAGGGTGGACGTTGACCTCAACAATATATCAAACAACACCAGATTGCAAGAAGACTAGTTCAACAATGGTATGAACATTTTGAACTTTGTATGTAGATAATAAGCAAACCTGAAAGGGGAACAAGAAACGTAGTCCAATCCAGCCTCTGCGAAGAATGCAACGGATGAAGGCTCTCCACCATGTTCTCCGCATATTCCCACCTGTTTATGATTTTACATCATGCACCCATCATTGCCATCTATCCAATAAAACAAACTCAAGATCTCTGCAGCCTAAAAATTCCTTCGTACTCACCTTCAAGTTGGGCCTTGCCGCACGTCCTCTCTCTGTGGCAATCCTTATGAGTTGACCAACCCCTTTTTGATCAAGCACCTGAAGCAGAAAAGGACAAGAAGAAGAAGAAAGTGGTTAGAAATAACCATTCTAACCATTACTAAAGGATGGTGCAATGTCACTCGTTTGAAACTATAGAGGAAACTTGTATGGCAGAACTTAGGAACGATTGAGATGTGTTCAACTCTCAATGAGAAATGGATTAAGTATATATGTTCCTCAGGTGTGGTTTGGTCAGATTAGCAGGTAGAGCTTGACTGAAAGAATGCTGGAATTAGTGGCAAGGATGATGGTGTGGGTGGACCCACAAAGGTTTATTTGGTTGGTGACATAAATAAAGAGCAGAGCATGTGCCAAGTGGAATCATGTTCTTTGTTAACAACATTTATAATCATATTTTAAAATGGAATTAATGTTAATTTTGATGTTAACCAATAAATGCCTTCAGCCTAGCAGATATTAAAACCACCTATGGGGAATATCCTTCAGTCCATTGTAGTGGAGACAATCAAACATAAAAAGAAAGGGAGTTATTGATCTTTCATTGTGGATCCATTCAATACTCAGCCAGAGTCCTGTCAACTCATGTGATGGATTATTTTGACCAATAGAGCCCACTGGGTTCCACTGGAGGAGCCGCTGATCCATATGAGGTGCTAATGAAAGACCATTTTGCATCATCATATCCACCAATGAATTCCCATAAACAAGTTAAATGAATCAAGCACTCTTGACGAGTAATAAGCCAAAAGTATAAATACAAGAACTTTCCCTTACCACTAAAATCACATTTCCTTCTGTAAGTTCAATTCACTTGGACATCACAACCAACCAAATGAGGAAAAAAAAAAAAGATAAAAAGAAAAAGAAAAGAGAAACAAAGATCTAAAGGTTTCATCGAAATTGCATACTACAAGGGATCATGATTTACGGTAGCCTCAGTATCAATGTTCATTGGGCTGTTTTGATCAAGGGACAATGTCATGGAAATGGAGCACCAAAAACCATCAAGGTTTGATCCAACAGCTGTGATACTGTGGCTTTAATAAAGTCAATAAAGACAAGAATTCACATTTTTCCCTTCATATGTTGTCAATATCAAATATGATGCCCAGACATGGAATAGAGAAACGGTACGGATACAGTTTGAATTCGACAAAGACCATGGATTATACATATAAAAAATGAAGTAATGGATATGAAAAGATACGTTGCTCATTTTTTTAGTATCCTACAGAATATCAAATAATCACACTGACCTCAAAGGGATCATTTTGGAGCACACCCTTGGATAAGTATATAGGAAGGAACTTTCCAACATCATCCCTACTGTATCCGAATGTCATCTGAGTCAAATCGTTTGTCCCAAATGAGAAAAACTCTGCTTGCTCTGCAATCTGCCAACAGAAGGAAAATTTTTTTTTATTAATTAACATTTGAACATATCCACAAGACGCATGGTTGCAAAAGATTAATAAACATCAACATGCCTAAAATGATCACCAACATGAACGTCCACAAGGCAGTTCAATGTTGGCATAATATACCTCATCTGCCACAAGAGCGGCTCTAGGGATCTCAATCATTGTCCCTACTTTATAACTTATGGAGGCACCCATCTCAGAGAATACTTCTCAGCAATACTCCGAATGACATTTACTTGATGTCCTAATTCCTGCCACACAGAAACCTTAATTATTCAATGTCCAAAAAAAAAAATGATCTTGTACAGTTAAAATTAAATCCGAGAAACCAATTTCATGTCTCTTGGGAATAATTCTGAATAAGAAACAATTAATAAAGACAAACTGAAAAAAAAAAAAAAAAACCTGAAAATGGTAGCCAGACAGCTAAAAATCAATGTTATTGTAGTCCAAATTGGGGTTTCTGTCAACATTCAAAGCTATAATCCGTAACATAAACAAAATAGTTTCTGCTTATGAGTGTTATCTGTGAGGAATAAGCCAGTATGCAGAGACAAACTTGGTGTATATCTGTGTGCTTTCTATACAATCCCATCTATCCAGATAATCTGATAATTGGACCACTACAGGTTGATCCTAATTGTTAAAATGGTAAACCCTTTGGAAGGCTATTTAGCTGTTTAGTTGACCTTCCAAAATTTGTGATGCTTTGAACATTAGTTGACCACTTAATGCAAGCCATTGTTGTGGCCAATAATATTAGAGTGGTACAACAATGGCTTGATTGAAATGTCAAGTGTGATGGTCCTTACGGCCCACAGGCAAAGTCATCAGTCTAATGTGATGATCCACTATATTGGTGGTTGTATTCAGTTATATGCACTTGATTGGACAGTTAGGAACATTGTATTAGAGAAATTTTAAGGCCATTTGGAATCTTTCTTTTTTTTTTCTTTTTTTGAAGCAGTAAGCAGTAACAAAATTTCATTAAAGGAAAGAGAGAGACAAAGCACACCAAACAAAGGAGCAGGGGAAGGAGAAGGTGCAAGAGAGATGCACCAGCCCAACTTCAATTACATAATCACACCTACCCAAGGAATCAACCTATCGACCCTTGCTTGGCTAACTTATCTACGATGGAATCAGCGGATATAAACTCATGATGAAACATCGCACTAATGTTGGCCGATAACTCCCTAATTTCATTAAAATAAATTTGAAATTTAAAGGGATTGGCCCCTTGTTAGACACCCAAGCCATCGCATTAGAAAAATTACTTTCCAAAAGAAGTGTCCCACCATATCTATCTTCTAGAGAAGTCTTATACACTATAATGTTGAACAATTTATCCAAATAAACAAACTACGATTCATTTTTTTCCCATTTGTTGCTCTTTTGAAGTGCATCTTGGTGCTTGGCCTATGAAGTTCTGATAACTTTCTTTTTCTACGTAAATGATGGAAACAAGCATTGCATCAACATTAGGGGACCTTCTCAAATGAAAAGAGATTTTTTTACCTCCTAGTATTCCAGATTAAATAAAATACAGCAAAACTTATAAATTTGTGAAGAAATAACTGACAAGAAAAGCCATAATAAGACATACCTGTGGTGTTCCCACAAGTGGTACCATTATCTCTGGAAGAACTTTGATGCCATGATTGCTCATACAGATGGCGGCCTCAAAGATGGCACGGGCTTGCATTTCGGTTAACTCTGGGTAGGAAATGCCAAGCCTAATGACAAAGGACCATAAACCAGTATTTATTTAAAAGGATATCCCAACATGGAAACAGAGATGATGTGGGCCTCTGCACTGTATAGGTGTGCTCGTTCTTTTTATTAATTTCGAATTTGTTAATATATGAGGACATTCTAAGACTACCGATTACCATTGCCCAAATTATGCTCTAATATGATGGTCCTAACTGAAAATTTTCTTTAATATGATGACCCTAACTGTCCTATCTAGTGCATGCAAATGAAAAGATAATTAGAAGGAAAAAAATGTTCCGCATTCAAGAACCAAAAATGAATAATCAGATGGTGAGGAGTTCCAGGTAGAACAATTTCTGACCCATGAATGATTGAGAGCAGGTGAACTTATAATGAGAGATCAAGCCCACCTATCCTACAAAGCCAGATTGCATAGTATTAATGGTGCTGCTCCAAAATATTTCATGGAAGACACTTGCCACCTTCAGATTGATATAAGGTGATTGGAAGAGGACCATATTTTCTAAGAACATTTGTGAAAGTGGCTGGGATCAAATGAGGTTCGTTTTCTGTCATAGTGACATGCCACCTTCAGATTTATATTAGGTGATTGGAAGAGGACCATATTTTCTATAAACGTTTCTGAAAGCTGTGGGATCAAATGAGGTCCACTATCTGTCACCATTCAAGCAAGACCACAAGATAATGAGATTAACCAACAATGTATACTGTTGCAAGTATTGATTTTCCCCCTTCTTCTGATGAACTGCCCAACAATTAAGAATATGCCCCATGACCAGAATATGAGTGTGCGCATCATAGTATCAAACCTGCAACCACGGAAACCAAGCATGGGATTTACTTCAGACAGCTTCTCAATTCTTGAGAGAACTTCATCTTCAGTCATCCCCGTATCGGATCCTAGTTGACTAACAATCTCATCGATTTCACCTTCTGGAAGAAATTCATGAAGTGGAGGATCTAACAGTCGGATTGTCACCTGGGAGACCTGAAGATTCAGTAATTTAGAACATGATTGAACAAATAGTACCGAACAACAACAAAATTCTATCCTTCCAAAAAATGAATAACTAATAACTGACTTCTGAAAGTATGCCATTTACATTAACTCTGTAATATGGTCCATCAGATCTGCTGAGAATGACCACTCAATAAACCTTAGCTGTTTTGTTTGAGTTTTGTGGGTCCCATGACTCAACGGTTTTAATGAAAGGATCACCGTCATCACAATCTTAGTCCCATTCCATTGATCTGAGGTCACCTTAATGAGAGGATATCTGGGATTTATTTGGTTCCTCAGTCTGACCATAAAACTAGCTAAAATGAATGGTGCATTAGACACACTAAACAGCAGTATATCTTAATAGTGAATGGTCTCTTGGTTGATTTCAAGATAATGAATAATACCATCCATTGCACGGAATATGCCTTCAAAGTCAGATCTTTGGTATGGCAAGAGGAGGTCTAAAGCTGCTTTTCTTTGTTCAAGAGTTGCTGCCATTATCATCTGCCTCACAGCCTTTATCCTTTCATCTGAAGCAAAGAACTGAGACCCAAACACATGGAAACCGCAAATGGATTAAAGCTTCCTCATATGAAAATTGTCCTAAGCCTGATATATAAAGTTATAATATTCAACCTGAAGAATATGGAAAAACCCTTCTGTAAATACAGAAATATGCAATTATACAAGTCATATTTGTCTTTCCTTGTACTAGTAAAATATAAGTAGATGATGAAAAAAAAGTAAGTATACATAGGATGGGACCTTTAATCAAAAGTTTGAAATATTTCTCTCAACTTTATTTCAGAAATGAGAAAATATCAAATAAAATAAATTTCACGTTTACCATGTGTTCCGTCCTACAAAGTCCAATCCCTTCCGCACCATTGTTTCTTGCTGTTAGCGCATCTGCTGGTGTGTCTGCATTTGCCATAACCTATTACAGAATCCAGTTTTTTTTTTAATTTACTGTAAGCACAACTGAATTTCTATGGAGCAAAATGATACCGTATGAACCAACAGAACATCCAATTATTCTACAGGGACTACTTGTGATCGATCCTACCCACTCACACTCACCCCAGGCATGTTGGCTCTAGCCTGAAGTCAATCCTGATTGTGATGAAATTCACCGTGGGACTGAATCACCCTAATGTTACACATTATATGGATAGCTATTGTGACAAACACCATCGATGTTGAGACAATCCCAGCCCAGCCCACCATAAGTAGGGGCCCAAGTGGACCTCAAAAAGAAAATTGAAATGCAATAGATTGACTGCGGACAGCTCATGCTACCCCAGACCTCTCTCCCTTTTCTCTAGAATTACGAATGAAGCAAATGGTACATGTAGTACATAAATAGAATGAAGGATGCTCACTCATTATCATCTTATTGGGACCCATCACTCTCAGAGGTACAGAACCACTTGGATGGGTCCAATACCCTCCTTAGTAGGCACTCTCTCTCCGCAGAATCCACACCCTCTATTCTTTACCTGAGGGATGGGATGATTGCCTCTGATTTTTCCCATTAATTTCCTTGTCCCTCAATATCTTCAAAAGATTGCAGTTGGTAGTAGCATATTTTGAATTGTTCATACCTTTAGATGCCTTGCTTGATCAACCCAAGACATGAAGGTTTCTAAGCCACTGCTTAGAGCTGGAGGTGAGAGTGGTTGCTTTCCCAGAATCACTTCTCCCGTAGACCCATTAAGTGATAGCCACTCTCCTTCCCTTAGGACCTTTTCTCCAATGGTAAGAACCTGCATGGAATGGAGAAAAAGAGACCATGTAACCGACCCCAAGATAGTTGGAACATGATGGTAACATAAGTCACTAATGTTTATGTTGGGACATGGAAGTTCGAATACAAGAAATCATAATTACATTACCTTCTCTGCATCATTTACGCGGATATCTGAACAACCTGAAACACAGCATTTTCCCCACCCACGAGCAACAACTGCCGCATGAGATGTCATTCCACCTCTTGCAGTCAGGATTCCAGCAGCTGCATTCATACCGCCTACGTCCTCTGGGCTAGTCTCCATCCTCACCTTCACTCATGGACAACCCATATTCAAAATTCAAAATAGTGATAGGAGTTAGAAGAAATGTTAAAGCAGAAGACTAATTTATGCCCATTACCTGTCAAAGAAAAACTAGAAATTCCATTAACTTTCGTAACGAATAAAAGATGCACTCTTGTAATTTTTCAAAGAGAAAAAAGATTGGAAAAAAGTTAGAAAATATGAGAAATGGCCAGCTGCAGAGTTAAAGCAATCTCCCCCAGATACAGTTGCAAGAATAAGTATTTAACTTACTGGCCCTTTTTTATTTATTGTAGTTCTTGAAATAGTATTTCAGACATGATTACTCAAGGATTGTTCTTATTCATTACAAATTACTCAATCTACTAAAGATTCATGGTTGAGAATTTATGGCAGAAAGTCATCTAGTCTAATTTATAAATAAAAACAATGAAAAGAAGAGCATACCAAGATAACTGACTGCCCTTGTGTGTGCCATTCTTCAGCATCATCAGCACTAAACACAATCTGGCCCACCGCGGCTCCTGGTGATGCAGGCAAACCGGTCGCAATCACATTGTCTTTGTATGCAGATGGGTCCTCAAACTAATTAAACATTAAAATGGTACAAAAATGTGAAACAAGATAATCCAAAGTTCAGCATGTGTACATACATAAGAACAGAGACAAGATAATGGCAGATTGATTCAGATGCCAAGCATTTGGGCCTACTGGTTAACTGTTTAAGAAATTTTAATACTGCAAATATCATTTGATACTACATTATGTATACCTGTGGGTGGAGAAGTTGGTCCAGATGTTGTGGCTCCACCATCTTGATGGCAGAACGAGTATCAACTACCCCTTCTTTAACCATATCCACAGCAATCTTCACTGCGCCTTTGCCCGTGCGTTTTCCTGATCTGCATTGCAGCATCCACAGCCTATTATCCTGAACAGTGAATTCAATATCCTGTAGTTACAAATTAAAACTTAATATTAGTTTCAGGTACCACCCATGATGTATATAAATTTGAAATATAAATCACCTATCATATTATTAAAAAACAAATAGACACTAACAAACCATTAAAAGTTTTTAGAAAAGATAACATGCAAAAATATTTCTGCAAGAATGAAAAGCACATATTTCTTTTCAGACAATGAAATACCAAACAACAAGAACATTTTTGAATGATAACTGTCATTAGTTATAGCAAAAGCATTATAAGAGGACTACTAAAAGGAGTAAAAGCTATGGAGCACAAGGCCAATGCCTTAAAAACAGACATGAAAGAAAAAACTACTGCAAATGAACCCTCATTAACTATATAACCAGATTTTGAAGAATGACTTCCTCCTCTGCTATATTTTTATTGAAGAATTCAGGCTCGGTCTCGCCTGGGTAAATGAGGTACCAATATGTGTAGCTTAATTCAACCACGTCTGAGATACCCTGGGGAGCCTTACTAATACTGGAAACCCATCGAATGATGCACAGATCTCCTTCCACAATGAGCTCCGTTAAATTAAGGTGCAAACCCGTATTAAATTTCACCTTGTCATCCACGGACTCTTCAATTGAAGATCTTCCATCAAAGCATCATGGATTCCTCTCTATCCATATAATTAACCCAGGTGATAGCCACAAACGACACCTTCCATATAACTCTTTGCCCATAACCATATGGCCCAGATCATTGGGAAAGACAGAAATGTGTCCAAACCATCGTCAAAAATGAGCACTACAAAAATCTGGGCAACTTTACATATTAGCAGTAACTTTGCCTATTGATTCCCTTCTGCTAGACACATAGCATAAGTATTAACTATTATCCTCTTATGCAGCAGAGGTTTTTCATAGTTAAGAGCTAAGACTACCTCCTAAATTACAACCCACCTAAGAGTAAAGGGCTCTCGGGGAGCTTTGATGTTCATAGGCAGGAAATTGCAGGTGATTAACCATCGGCACGTCCCTAGCAGGTTTAAAACCGTTATAATCAAATTGGCACCATCACTGTTCTTCTAAGGGCTTCACCAACTATAACAAAGAGGAAGGGAAATAAAAGGTCCCCTTGATACAAGCCCCTCTGTGCTAAAAGGGAAATGGTTTAGAGTGTCATTAACTAAGAGTAAATAAACTAGCTGAAGATAACACAATCCTTCATCCACCCAAGCCATGCGATTCCAAAACTCATCTGTCCCATCATAAGTTGGTGTACATTTACAATTTAGGGGGGGGGGGGGGGGGGGGGGGGGGGGGGGGGTTTGAGGTTTTGTGTGTTTGGTCCATTTGGATGGACCCAGAGTGGGCCCTAGAAGCGTTAGCTTACGGAATATTATCGTAAATTTAAGCTTAGGAGAGCCTTGCTATATATATATATATATATATATTTGAAGATCCAGGGAGCCCCTCTTATGTACAAAAAATCAACCTCATCCGATCATCCTAACCATTTGTGTGGGGATAATCCCGAACTCGCCGGGATCCCTGTCAGATGCAGCATCCGGGACTCCCGCATCAATTAGTCCATCTCGGCAGAGCTCAGTCTCGGCAGCGGTGCCAGCATCCAGTTCGGCCAAGTGATTCCACTTCGGCTATACGCTCATTAGCTCCACCTCGGCCAAGGCATCCCCAGCCCGGCTAGGGACTTCATCCCAGTCATCCCGCTTCGGCATCCCTGCGAGGTCTCCAGCCGAGTCAAGGTCGCCCCCAACCTCGGCTCCCCGACCTCGGTAACGCACCCTGACCTCGGTCAGGATGCCAGAACTAGCCAAGGCAGGGGCTGACAGCTGTCCTCCCTTGGACGCTCATGCACGCTACAGCACGTGCGACAAGACAAGGGCACCGCCCATACTCTCTGACAGAGCCTCCCATACCGCCCATGCTTCCTGACAGATCGGTGTCCACAGACGCTACGATGGGACTATACCTCCCTAGTGCCTGACAAAGTGGGTTATGATGGGACGGCTAACCACCTCAAAGTCAACTCTCTCCCTCTCCCTATCCATATAAAGAGCAGCAGGCGCAGAGAGCAAGAGAGGATCAGATCCAACCCACCATACACAAAACCATATGCCAGATCTCTTCTTTCCGAGAGAACCACACGATGGTATCATCTTCTTCCCCAAAATCTCTATCCTTAGTCCAGTTCTCATACTGACTTAGGCATCGGAGAGCCCTGCGCTGCCCACAGCTAGGGTCCTCTGACCCTCTTTTGTTGTTCTTCCCCTCTTCCAGGCTTCAGGCAGGCATCGGTGTTCAACCAAAGAGCTCCGGCTACACCCCCTATCTTTGTGAGTGACATTTTATGCGCTTACAATTGGCGCCGTCTGTGGGAAACGAGCAAAAAGCCATCTTCCCCTAAACACCATGCCTCGAAGAACCAGAAAGGAGAAGAACCATCAGCATTGCCGGCGCGGCTGCCGCCGGTCCCCCGCCAGAGGAGGTCCGGGGCAAAATTTGGTCCAACAAGTATCCAAAGGCCGGAAGCTCGGTCATATTCATCCTCTAAGGAGGTCCCGACACCTTCCCGACGAGATAACCTTCGATTGGAGCTTTCCCGGCAAGAGAATTCTCAGCCAGATGCATCTCAAGATCAAATGGGCAACGTCGACTCTCTCCTCACGAAGATTAGGGCCTAAAACCTTGTCATCCAAGCGCAGGACGAGTTGATCCGTCAACTTCAGTAGCAGCTACAAGAAGAAGGGGCGACCGCAGCTCCATCCTCCAATCCCTTCAAGAAATTGAGACGAAAACTGGAAGAAGACGCAAACCTCAAAGAATGGCTCGACCAGCGCGTCAAGCAAACAATCCAGCAAAACATGGAGAAGGTCGGCCTCATTCGACGTCGGTCAAGTGTCTCCTCCAGTTCAAGAAGCAACTCATCCAGCTCAGCAGACATCCCTTCCAGCTCGGGGGGCTACTGAAGCCTCCTATCATCCTTCAGCTTCGACCGCCCGTCAGCTTTGATCGCACGACCCTCTACCGTCATTTCTGGCGGCACGGTCCTCTACTGTCAGCTTCGATGGCGCCGTCAGCTTCGATGACACCGGTACGACCCTCTACTGTCGGCTTAGATCGTACGACCCTCTACCGTCATTTCGACGGCACAGTCCTCTGCTGTCAGCCTTGATCGCACGGTCCTCTACCGCCATCAGTCATCCAGAGCCCCGTGCTCTTACATCTCGGCCGCGCGCCAGATCTCGACCTCTTGCATCTCGGCCGCGCGCCAGATCTCAACCTCGACACATCTCGGCTACGTGCCAGATCTCGACTTCGTGCAGCGCGGCAGCAGCGCCAGATTCTTGATCTCACGTTGGTGTCGCCCTCATGCTGGCCTCCACGTCATGCACCTCACCGCCCATGCCAGGTAGCCGACGCTCCCCTGGCGACGAGCCAGCGGGTCTTCTCCAGTTCGCGTTATGAGCGCACCTCGGCGCCCATGCCAGGTTGCCGACGCGCCCCTGGCGACGAGCCAGCGGGTCTTCTCCAGTTCGCGTTATGAGCGCACCTCGGCGCCCATGCCAGGTTGCCGACGCGCCCCTGGCGACGAGCCAGCGGGTCTTCTCCAGTTCGCGTTATAAGCGCACCTCGACGCCCATGCCAGGTTGCCAAAACGCCCCTGGCGACGAGCTAGCAGGTCTTCTCCAGTTCGCGTTTTGAGCGCACCTCGGCGCCCATGCCAGGTTGCCGACGCGCCCCTGGCGATGAGCCAACGGGTCTTCTCCAGTTCGCGTTATGAGCGCACCTCGGCGCCCATGCCAGGTTGCCGACGCGCCCCTGGCGACGAGCCAGCGGGTCTTCTCTAGTTCGGGTTATGAGCGCACCTCGGCGCCCATGCCAGGTTGCCGACGAGCCCCTGGCGACGAGCCAGCGGGTCTTCTCCAGTTCGCGTTATGAGCACACCTCGGCGCCCATGCCAGGTTGCCGACGCGCCCCTGGCGACGAGCCGGCGGGTCTTCTCTAGTTCGCGTTAGTACCTCAGCGCCCATGCCAGGTTGCCGACGCGCCCCTGGCGACGAGCCAACGGGTCTTCTCCAGTTTTCGTTATGAGCGCACCTCGGAGCCCATGCCAGGTTGCCGACGCGCCCCTGGCGACGAGCCAGCGGGTCTTCTCCAGTTCGCCTTATGAGCGCACCTTGCCTCCCATGCCAGGTTGCCGACGCGCCCCTGGCGACGAGCCAGCGGGTCTTCTCCAGTTCGCGTTATGAGCGCACCTCGGCGCCCATGCCAGGTTGCCGATGCGCCCTTGGCGACGAGCTAGCGGGTCTTCTCCAGTTCGCGTTATGAGCGCACCTCGGGGCCCATGCCAGGTTGCCAACGCGCCCCTGGCGACGAGCGCATCTCGGCTCTCATGCCAGATTGCCGGCACGTCCCAACCTCTTGCCGGTTCGCCCTTGTGCTAGCTATGTGCTTCACGCAGGTTCGGCCTCATAATGGTCCCGACCTCTTCCTGGTCCGTCCACGTGCTGGCTACGACCTCACGCTGGCTCAGCCTCATGTTGGTCTGGGCCAAGTGCTCCTACTTCGGTCTCAGTCTCCACCAGTTCGGCAGCAGTGTC
Organism: Litsea cubeba; assembly: GCA_012931725.1. NCBI lineage: Eukaryota > Viridiplantae > Streptophyta > Magnoliopsida > Laurales > Lauraceae > Litsea > Litsea cubeba. The sequence continues at coordinate 18,490,668 of CM022953.1, read as the reverse complement.
AGTCTCTAGCTCGGCAGTAGTGCAGCCTGTAGCTCAGCAGGAAACTCTTCCTCCAGCTCGACAGCAGTGCCAGTCTCCAGCTATGCAGCGGTGCTAGTCTCCAGCTCGGCAGCAGTGCCAGTCCTCCTCGGCAGTGTCACTAAAATACTTCCAACAGGATTACACCTCTGGCGACGAGCCAGCTGGTCACGTCTTAGTCTCTCAGTTGGTGACAAACCGGACACTGAAGACTATCAAGCTCAAACAGCTCCTCCCTTCTTAGCTTCCGACCTCAGAGAGTACTCTCAGAGCTCAGAAGCTGGGGGGCTATTGTGTGGGGATAATCCTGAACTCGCCGGGATCCCTGTCAGATGCAGCATCCAGGACTCCCGCACCAGCTAGTCCATCTCGGCAGAGCTCAGTCTCGGCAGCGGTGCCAGCATCCAGTTAGGCCAAGTGATTCCACTTCGGCTATACGCTCATTAGCTCCACCTCGGCCAGGGCATCCCCAGTCCGGCTAGGGACTTCATCCCAGTCATCCCGCTTCGGCATCCTTGCGAGGTCTCTAGCCGAGTCAAGGTCGCCCCTAACCTCGGCTCACCGACCTCAGCTCCCCGACCTCGGCAACACACCCTGACCTCGGTGAGGATGCCAGAACTAGCCAAGGCAGGGGTTGACAGTTGTCCTCCCTTGGACGCTCATACACGCTACAGCACGTGCGACAAGACAAGGGCACCGCCCATACTCTCTAACAGAGCCTCCCATACCGCCCATGCTTCCTGACAGATCGGTGTCCACAGACGCTACGATGGGACTATACCTCCCTAGTGCCTGACAGAGTGGGCTATGATGGGACGGCTAACCACCTCAAAGTCAACTCTCTCCCTCTCCCTATCCATATAAAGAGCAGCAGGCGCAGAGAGCAAGAGAGGATCAGATCCAACCCACCATACACAAAACCATATGCCAGATCTCTTCTTTCCGAGAGAACCACACGATGGTATCATCTTCTTCCCCAAAATCTCTATCCTTAGTCCAGTTCTCATACTGACTTAGGCATCGGAGAGCCCTGCGCTGCCCACAGCCAGGGTCCTACCTTCTTTTGTTGTTCTTCCCCTCTTCCAGGCTTTAGGCAGGCATCGGTGTTCAACCAAAGAGCTCCGGCTACACCCCCTATCTTTGTGAGTGACATTTTATGCGCTTACATCATCCACAACCAACATGTCCAGTCGATCTAGTGGTCTAGGGATTTTGTGGTTTGGGATTGGGGTCCACTGGGAAAGATTAGAGCAGATTAGGTTCAGATTGATTACTGGAAGGCTCTGGTTCTAGCCAACCTCAATTGTCATAGTTACTCATCCTTTGAATTGAGCTCAAGCTGGGCTACGATAAATAACACTTTTTACATCCTCATTGAATGACTGGTATGACTCATGTTTGAGGCCTTTGATTCTACAGATTATGAAATTATCCAAGTATTGAAGATGTTGAATCAAATATTGAAGAGGACATTGCATCAGTTGTTGCAAGCGCAAGGCAGCAGGTCCAGGTCATGTTAATGTACCCCCAAGAAGACATTCGGTTTGTAGGTATGAATCGGACATTTCATGATATCAAGGAATAACTAGACATTCCAATGTAGTCCATGATATCATGGAGTGATTGGACATTCACTGATATCGTGGAATGGGGCAAAAATGTCAAAAAAAAAAAGAGGGGTCCTCTCCCGTCATTTTGATGAGTTCCGGTCCTACGTCGTTTTATTGGTTTTTAAGGGGGATTTTCATGATCTTCAAGATTGTAACCCTAGAATAAAATGTTAGTGAACTCAAGAAAAGGAAAATTAAGAAACAGGCCCATAACAGCATTTAGAGAATTATAAATTCTCCCAACTGGAATTTCTCTGAATTCCAGCAGACAAATACCCCTTTGGAAATACATTTCTTAGAATTTCCCTACAATTTCAATTCCATGAAACAAACATGCCCAGAACAAATAGAAGGAATTCTCTTAGATTATAACCCATAGAATAAGATGATAGGGAAGAAACGAAGTAAAAATAAATAAATAAAGCAGAAGAAAACAAAAAATTGGAATCCATACCATCATATCTTTATAATGCCTTTCTAGAATCTCACAATTCTCCACAAGTTCCCTGTAGGCTTCTGGCATGCATTCCTTCATAACATTCAAGTCCTCCGGTGTTCTAATCCCTGCAACTACGTCCTCCCCCTGTTTAATCCACTTTCAACTTATTAATACAACAATCATCAGAAAAAAAATTGTCCTTATCCAATAGTAAATCTTAGACCTGCAATGTTATCCACTAGTATCACTTGAATTTTGTGTTCATTGATTTCAATTTTTAAACTCCAAAGGGCCCCTAAATTATTTTTAGTGTGCAACATAGGTTCACAAATTTTGAGTTGAATTGGTCATAGCCAAATAGGAATTCACAGAAAAGGATTGTTCTGCATTCTGATCACACCTGAGCATTGATGAGGAACTCCCCATAGAGCTTCTTTTCACCAGTGCTAGGATTCCTAGTAAAGAGAACACCAGTGCCTGAAGTGTTCCCCATGTTCCCAAACACCATGCATTGAACATTAACAGCTGTCCCCTTTAGCCCACTTATCTGGTTGATGCTCCTGTACTTGATAGCTCTTGGACTGTCCCAAGAATCAAAAACTGCTAGAACAGCCAAATATAATTGCTTTTTTGGATCTACAAATGCAATAAAAAGGGGTTAGGAGATATCTTAAGATAGGAAACCTAGTGTGTTATGTGCAATGAGAGGAGACTTGAAACAAGAAAAATTAGCTCTCATTGGCATCATACAGAAGTATCTGCAGCTCATTGGGGAGGCGCTAATCACAATTGCACGACAGTTGAGACAATGACAAAGTAACTACACAGCATCAATCAAGATTCATTGGTTTATTTGTAATGTGCATCCCCATCCCCATAGATCATTACTCACTTCAAACATATTCTGTTGTATTGAGTAAAGTGTCATATTTATCAGAAGATAATTAGGCATTACATCAATACATGCATTTGAGAGTATTGGGTGACTGGATGCTTTCAAACAATACCTTACATATTGGTCTTTTAATCTTAGTAACTATTTAGAGAAACCAATCATCAACGCTGGTTTCCCTTTTCTGTCCTTTCTTTTCTTCTTTATGCTTGAATAGTATGTTCTAATGAAAGTATTGCCAGAAATTTCTTGACACCTGTAGGAAACTGTTCGCCCTTAGCTTCATAGTATACTTTCTTGTATTGGGCAACAAGTTCTTTGAGATCAGTAGCTGTCAGATCAGTATCTAGGGTGACTCCTTTGGCAGCCTTCAGCCCTTCTAGTTTCTCCTCAAACAATGAGTGTGGGATGCCCATAACCTTCAAACCCATCAAAATAAATGCATTTAGCAACAAGAGCCTTAGAATCTTCAATAAAATATCTGTCATTAGTATAATTCCATAACCAAGATAATATGAACTTTCAAGTAACTATGATCAAATAGAAATGCAACAAAATTAATGTCACTCATGTTCCAATGGATAATAAAAAAACAAAACTTGAAATGTACTGAATTAAAGTTCAATACCACATGTGGCAGAAGCATTGATATGAATGGGAGGAAAAGTACTCTCCACTTTCAATAACAAAATGTTTTAAAAAATTTTAAAGTTATTGTAACTATATAGTATTATTTCATAACTAAAGCTAATCTCAACTTGTCAGAGAAATCAAATAACAATACATCAAACTTAGGCAGCTAATATATTCAAATAGAAAAGAGAACTGTCTCAAGAATATGATATTCTTTTGGAATGCTTTAAAAAAATAAAAACTTAGTTACCACATCTCCAAACATGTCTAGAAAGCGTCGATATGAATCATAAGCAAAGCGCTCTCCACTTTTTGCAGCTAAGCCAGTAACCACTTCATCATTTAGGCCAAGATTTAGGACAGTGTCCATCATGCCAGGCATGGAGATCTACAAGCACAAGAGAAGAGTAAGCACTTAATAATATAGGCCCTTTCATCTTTTCTTAGGGTACATTTATGTGGTGAGAGAATTCTGCGACACAGAGAAAAATTATTTTGATTTTTCATACAACATGTTGTTCTGTTGCTTGAGGCAATCCTTTTTTCTTGCATAAAAAGAAAAGCTTGTTTTGATTTTATTCAATAGAGATGATTGTAATTCTCATGAAAGGGGCAGGAATGCAGGGCTCCTCTCCCCATAAAAACAGAATCATGAAGCATGGAATCATGTTGTTCCACAAACAAGTCCTTACAGCTCATGGAGCTAGAGTCACCAAAGCCAGTAATAAATGGGCCTGGCCTACACCACCGGAAGAGGTACTAAGGCTCAGACTACATCAACAGAGCCACAGGTCAGACCAAACTACAGACCCATCAACAACTCAGGTCATAAGGCCTAGTGGATACTCCACATGTTGATCTATTGGCCAGGCCTAGAAGCCCAATGTTAGGCCACGCCCAGTCGCCCAGCCCAAATTAGAACACCTTATTGCTTTGACTGCACAAAATTTAAATGCATTATTTACATGTCCAATCAAAAAATAAGCATTATACCTGCCCAACACCTCTACAGGTGGGTCAAGCTTTTGGTAATGGGAGTGGGCCCATTTATGGAATCAGCTGGATCCTAATCCCTCCTGTCAAATGATCCCAGTCGTAGAATCAAAATGGACATTTGTGACCAATGTTTCATAATTGATCGGGCCCACCCAATTGAATCAATACACAATCCTAATTATCCAATCCTTAGGGGTTTTAAAAGACTGCCCATTTGCAACCCTTTGGCTTTAAGTATACCCAGATAGAAAATATTGGAAACACCTAGTGGAAAGAAGTACTTATAGAGCTCACCGCAGCACCTGAACGGACTGAAAGGAGGAGAGGCCTAGAAGGGTCGCCAAGGAAAGCACCCATTGCCTTTTCCACAGTCTGCAAGCCCTCCAACACCTCATCCCACAGCCCTTCTGGCAACTTGTATCCATTCTCTTGGTACTGTTGGCATGCCTCTGTTGATATGGTAAGTCCAGGTGGAACAGATAACCCAATGCTTGCCATCTCTGCTAGGTTCGCTCCCTTACCACCTAGCTGCATCAACCAACCCATATACAAAATTTTAGGACACATGCAATAATATGTTTAGAGCAAGCTATTCAATATAAATCTATACTAAAGAATCCCTATTTTGTATGTAAAAGTACATAAAATTCTGATACCCAGATACGTCAAACCAGGAAACATATTATATGGTACTCGAGGCTTCATCTTTTATTGTAAAATCCAGATCCCTGTCACATTCATGGTGTGTCCCCGCCGTATTTACATCGTATTTGAGATAAAGAATATTTAATCTTACTAAGGTTAGTATAGAGCCATCGCCAATTGTGATCATCTAATCAGGCCTACTAATACTGGTTGCTTCTATCATCCTCATCTTCTCCATTCCCCATATCCATGGGAATTCTTTTTCTTCTATGACAAAAGAGATTATAGGAAGTAGAAACAGAGGTTTCCAAACTCATCATTACAACCTTATTAAGATAAAATATTCTCTATTACTGGGCACCATTGATATAAAAATAAGAAGAACAAGAAAGGGAACGTTGCTCACCAGAGACTTCATTCCCTTGTTTCCTTCGCTCTTTCCTTTACCGAATGTGAACACTCTCTGCATGAGTATAAACACAATTTTACAAGTTATGAAGGTGACAATTTGAGAGTACTGCTACATGCTCTGCACAAAACTAACAAAATGCCACTCAAATGTTAAATAAATTTTTTGAAACATGTATATGAGTGAAAACTCATGTTGATTGGATGGTCACAGTCATCAAATCATCTATCATCAACTTCAGTGTATCCGATCAATCTAGAGTTGGCATCATATTCATTAATAATAAAATGAGAGATGTAAAGCCTTTTTCTATCTCTGAACTTAAGAAGGCTTAACCAGGCATTTACGCCTTCAAAATGATATCCATCTAATCCTATGGCGAGCGTAATTTCTTGTCTTGGAGAAAGTTTCCTATATTTTACGTATGTTCTTGTATAAAAATATCAATATCAGGACATGTTTGTATAAGGCCGTAGAAGAAGAAATGCGTATTTCTAACTCTGCTTATTTCTTTGGGATAAAGAAAAACAATTAAAAAATGTTATTTTTCCTCAAGGAGGTGACAGCACCAAATGACAAAATTCCACTCCGAGCTTTCTCTTTTACATTCTTCTTTCACAGAAATGAGATTACACAAACGTGCTCTTAAGAGTAAGAAATTCTACAAGTCTATGAAAACACAAAGAAGTTATGTACATGGACAGATGCCACCATTGTTCTTGATCAACTAGTTGAACTTCTAGACTTTGAAAATTTATTTCAATTTGATTGAAGAAAGGTTTAGAAAATTCAGGGGAAATTGAGAAGAAGAAAGGTTTGCAGAAGATTCAAAGAGAACTGACAGGAAGGAAGAGATGATTGTACCAAAGAGGGTTGGGGTTGGGCAACCATCTCTGGATATTTATATTGAACTAATTTTCTGAAATTACAAAAAGTCCTCTAAAGACATATTTGCAAAAAAGTCCCTAATGGCCTAAAAAGTCAAAATAAATCCTTTCCCAATCTTTATACTGATAGAGATGAAGGGATCCCTTATCCATAATAATTTATTTTTGTCATATATTACATATTATAAACAACTGGATAATATGGAATTCACTTGTGAGTATCTAACTTTTGTCCCCGGTCCACAGTAACCCACATCCCTTATCCACAATTGCATCTCTATCTCTATCATATACTGACATGTCACATGAGAAATGACCCATTCTCTGGAACTCCACTCTTTTGACTTCCTAACTTTAACTTTTCCTTGGAATTGTGCCACAACATCTGCTTCAATTAACTCCTCAGATAATCACATTTTTAGCATTATTTACAATTAGTACCCTCAATAAAAAAATATTAAAAAATAGCCTCCTCCAATATATGTACTATTACAATCACCTGTGTTCAGCATGGTAACTCCACGTATTGTAAAATAAATAATCATATATTAAAAAGATTATGAAAATACCTCTTTCTATAGAGCAAGTTGCTTAAAATGGAAATAGAAAAATTAGGGCAGAAAAGAGAAGAAGAGATTGGGTAGGAGAGAGTTTTTATAGAAAGGAAGAGCTCAAATTTTAAAAAGTGGAGAGTAGACATGGATGGTTTGACGAGAAAAAGATACTAGTGGGTAGTTGCATAAGATAGGTTGTGGAGAGAAAATATGGAACATTTGAACAATAATGCGTAACTGTCACTAAAAATTAGAAATGTCGTCAAAATTAAAGTCAAAACCCTTGTCTTTAATATATTATAATTGAAATAACTCTGGAAACATATTTACATAATGTACTACCTTAATTTTATCGATAATAATTTAGCTATTTATAGTCTATAGACTACAATAAAGATTATTGATTTTAACTAGAAAACTATTCAAATATTAACACAGGCAAGAGAATCTAGTAATCCAATTTAATCCCCAAGTCATGGATCAAATCTAATGTAATCCTAACCTAAGATAATATCAAGTCAATATTATCATAACATATATATATTCAGTTTTCTTAACATAGAATATTCTCATTCTCCAAAAATTATATGGCTTGTTCTAGATAGGATACTGTTATTAATCATATCAAATATGACCTCTTGATCTTGGTGGTTGTCTTCCAAAATGGTCATCGTGCTTTGTTGGTTATCACCTCTTGCCAGTAGAGTTCATAACTGATTTATGCTGCATTTTTTTTTTTTAAAGAAAAAACTAAGATGGTGAGGTTCTTAAAAATAGAAGGAAACAGGACCATGGTAAGTTAGATCGTATGGAACTTTGCACTTTGGGGCTTATTATTCATGCGAAAATGTAGAATAGTTTAGATTACAACAAATTAAGGGCCCACAATAATGCAAAAGGAAAAACAAATTGGGAACACAGGGATAGGACATATGCCTTGTTAAGATGCATGATAAATGAGAATGGTAGGATTTAAAAGTTTCATAATGAGGCCCTCTGCCACTAGGGCCTTTTGCTTATGTGTAAATATTTTATGTCATTTACATATGTAAATGGCTTTAACTTGTGGGAGGTGTGAAACATTTTTTTCATGTAAATGGGCCCTTTTACACAATTGTCTAGACATTTTGGGTCATGAATGAAACATTTTATAAGGTTGGGATTTTTTTAGATTTTATTTTTTATTTTTCTAAAATCTATGAAATTTAAGATATGAAACTCACATTAGTAAATAGAAATTTGAACGATTCATATTATAAATTTTGAGCCCACAAGACAACCCAAAACAAAATTAATAATAAAAGTTGGTTTATGAGTTTTGATCATGCGATACATTATATGTGGTAATTGTACCGGCGCCTTTCTTAGATGTGAGGTGTGTACTGGTTCCACATATAGATAGTTGTACACAATTTAATGAGAAAATCACCTCGTTTATACATTATTATTTGAGTACCAAAATTTACGCATGTGATGTATAAATAAGGGCAGACAAACATGTTCATATGTAAACATTACACCTTTAATAATTATGTGTAAATAAGCGTAAACAAACAACCCAAAATATTATAATGAGTACCAAAGTTTTTGTTCCACCCCTGCATTTTCAATTCCATACTTCTCAGATGCTCTCACAGACACAGTAGAACATTGAGGGGACACGATAACATCTACACAACAGGAGCATTGAAATAAAAGAGCTACTTTTATAGTATTGTACCTTCTTTGTTGTGGGTATCGGCGCTGCAACGGCTCGTGATCGAGCGAAGCTGCGGCTTCGTGCTGGCGGCTTACGCCCATTTGGCTTCGAATCAAATGACAAAGCGGAGCTAATGCATTGGACGGCTCGGATTCCGGCTAACTTGGAGCCGAGCCGACTGAGGTCAACAGAGAAACGGCTTTCCCTGGTCAACCCAAAACTATCAATGTATCTCTCCTTGAACCATCTTTGAGGGCAGACGCCCATTGTACTGGACCCTATGGACATACCTTTGGTCCCTGCTGAAGGCATTTTCTTCTATAATGTTCTATTCTCTCTCTGTTACACACACAGGAAAAAAAAAATCATTAGTCCCATTATAGTTACAAATTGATCTCATTAACTAAAATTGACCCTTGATCCTGTTCTGTGTCTAATAGCGGAGCCAAGATTTTTTTTTTTTTTTTTTTTTGCAGGTGGGGCAAGTGATGGCCGATCGATAACTTTTTTTTTTACGTTTGTTCATTTATCGCGAATCATCTAAAATTGATTTTTAATATTCTTAATAACATTAACAAAAACCTTAAATTTATAAACATCCCACTACTTTTCGTGATATGATTTCTCAAAACCATTTTGAGGCAATTGAAATACAAAAATAATATGGCTGATGATATAAAACAAATGTTTTCTTTTTGTTTTAACATTGAGTTGTATTTCACACTAATCAAAGACGGCCAATTTGGGATTGATGGCATGTAAATTAATTTGCACACTATTGATTAATGAAATAAGTTGATTGGTTACTTTGATCGTTTGATTGGCCACAATGCAGTAGACATGGATGGTTGAGAAGGCAGCATTTAAAGCCATTCATTTAAGATAACTCCCAAGGAGCAAATGGAATTCATGTAATTTAATTTTGAGTCCTGCTACATGGACTAACTCATGGACAGAACCATGGACTAACTCCATGGTTCTCATCCAAATATTGGATGTTCTCATCCAATATTTGAATGATAACTATAGGGTTAGTCCATGGACTAACTCCATGAGTTAGTCCATGTAGACTTTTTGTTTAATTTTCTCACTCATGGTTTTCCTGCTAAGGGTGTGGAACTTTACTGTGTGGGCCACCTTTAGAATATCTAAATTATATTTTTATCTCCTCAGAAACTTATAGAATCTGATTAGGTTCACTTACTTCTTCAATTCATGGAAGCAATAGAAAAGTAATAAAGCAGCAAAAGTCCTAATTTTTCATTTTCACTTCTTATTTTCTTAGTGAAACCAGTCCAAATTCATGATAATCTCAAAGGGGCTCAATATAAATAAAGCAAACCAGTTGGGCCAAACTGTTCAATTGACATGATTTTGTTTCAGCTATTAACATCCTTGAACCAATTTGAAATTTAGGCCGCAAATCAAAGTTGAATACACACCCACTGAGAGGGTCCACACAAACTAGATGACTGCTGTTTTATCCAACCAGTTGGACTTATCACTTCCTTTGTTTGTTCTCCACCGTCCATTTCTCTGCCATAAACACGCAGATTAAGGTCTGAAGGTGGACAATACAGGCTACGTATTCCTGTTTGGATGTACTTTCTCCTCTGACATATCTAGGAGATGCAATTCTTCAGAGAAAACAAAATTCAAGTATGGGCCTTACAGCAAAGGAAAAAGAAAATCAAGTATGGGGTGACCCTCAACTGATACTATATCTTAACTTCTTCACATACATACCTTCAGCCTAACTCATACAAACATGAAATCTTGTCACAGATAAAAACTTTGGAAGATAGAATTCTCAATGATCAAAGAAAGCACTAATGACTGCACTCCAGAGAGAGAGAGAGAGAGAGAGAGAGAGAGAGAGAGAGCTTTTGTGACCTTTGGATGATGTAAGTTTCCAAGCTTCAAGAAAACAGATTACTTAGATAAAATGTAAATTGAACAATCATACATACCTCTATTCTTTTTGTTCTTTTTTTTGTTTTTTTTCTCTATTGGATTGAATGAGATTCCAATCCTCTTCAGCTTCTTTGATGGATGATACTTGATAAAGGAAAGGCTAGAGTATTCGAAATGGCTGACTAATCATTTTAGTCTTCAGCTCTCTGTTTCATACATTGAAAGTATAAAAGATATCACCAGTTAAGGTAAAGTTATCGTTATGCCCTTGGAAAGGGAGAGGTAGTGTGGCTCTATACAATACATATGGCTCCTGGAATCAATGAAAAACTTGTCTGAATATAGCTTGTGGGAGGCCCACCAATAGATTTATTATGTGATTAGCTCCTTTCGTTATTGATTTGTAGGAGTTAAAAAGGGTTAATTACTTGTAAAATAAATGATAGATATGATGGATTCTCATATTTACTGGTACAATTTTAGCTCAAAAATCAATTTCTTTGAATCATGAGAAAAGCAAACAAACAGGCCTTAACTAAAAAATGATTGAGAAGATGATCAAATCATGAAGTTATTCAAATGTTTACCATTGAATTGATCTTAAAGAGTAGGTTTAACTTTTGAGACTCACATCTTCACACATTGATGAAATTTGAGATAACAGAAAGCATGTAATTTGAATTGATTGAATCAAACCATAACGGCGCATTTGTGATGAGAGGAATCATCTACAGTAGAATGAAAAATTATTCTAGTTTTTCTTATAGCCCTTTTTTTCAATCATTTAGTATGACATAGTTTTTCGCAGAAAAAGGAAAATACAATTAACTTTCCTCGATAGAGAGAACCCTCTTTCTAGTGGGAGAAGAAAAAAATTCCTCAAAGAGTGAAGTAAGTCCTCTGGAAACATGCTAAATGGCCCTGGACAAGTCATCAACAAAGTAAATAATCCTAGTACAAGAGGGTGTGGTATAGGTGAACTTATGTTCTAATGTAATTAAGATTGTAAATTGACTATCCTTATGCCAACAAACTCATGGTCGAGTGGTGTTGGAAGCTCGGTATCACACACATGCCTGGCGATCCATCCCTAGATCTTCGTCTTCAAATTGATAGCATCACTCCAGGCCAGTGGACTGACCTGGCAAAAACAATTTTTTTTTAACCATCCATACTGAACTACTAATAAAATCAAGTGTTAAGTTGTCCAAGTCCGGGCATTGTGTCACTCCCATCTATTGTTATGGCATTCAAGTCATTTCCACACAATTTAACTTCCAATAATATTCATCAAACATAACTGCCAACAATAAATAGCAGGAAGCAAACATAACTGCTAAAAAACAGGAGCACTGGGATGACCCCACTCTCTTGGTTTCAGAATATACTTGAAGATTCAAAATGTGGGCGGACACTTGGCAAAGCTGCAGACACATGTGGCACAGTCGCTCCTTTCTATGCTTTATACGCTATCTTATCCATTTGTAACTATCGGCTCAGCCATCTCTAAAATTTTCCTGATCCAATTTTTTTTTGTTTGCCATGGATTGAGACCCACCAATTCAACTGTTTCGATCCACTGATACAGGAGCTCATCTGGGCCCCACATGTGCAGAGTAGAGCAAGAACAAATAACTCTAGAAACTAGGGACACCAGGAAGGAGCCAGCCCACCCATGCACTGGACACTGGTAATTAGGCCAATTTAGAAGAGGTCTGACCATCATCTGCCAACCACATAAATCTGTATTTGATTGGTAGGATGAAGTTCTCATAAATTTTTTTGGATTAGAAAAGGTGCCTCTGTGATTGCTTTTTATTTACCTCATTTCTTGAACAATTTTAACCTTGCTATAGGCTTAACATTCAGAACTTGGTCACATCAAGCGTGCCTCCAAGAAGATGGTAATCAAGCCATTCATTTCATCCTTTTCTTTCTTATAGTTGTAGCTTGAAACCAACACCTCCTTGCTGCCATTACCTGCTCATATTCTGATTGTCCATGGAAGATCATTTTTCAGAGTCACCCACAAAATAAACTGAGATACTGAACAAAAGAAAAGAGGCAAATGAGATGGGAGAAATAGTAATAGATCAAGGAGGATTAGTTTAAGAATCTGAAGTGTAACCTTAAACTAAAACTTTAGTTAAGCACACTCCTAAAACAAACCAATCTAACAAAAAAACCCTGCTAAAAAATAACCAAAGAAGGAAAAAGCTTAATCAAAACCTAAAATTTTAACCTCAAATGTAATGCCAGAGAGAGAAATGGTAACATTCATATAAGAAAGAACATGCATAAGATGTACATATCTGAGACCAGAAAAATGCATTAGGATTCTGGAACACTGCTACCTTTTGTGGCACTTACTATGGGTATTGATTCTTCTAATCCTCTTGTTCAAGGGAGAGAATGACCAAAGAAATACAAAGTCAAGGGATCTAAAGAAAGAGAAAGGAGAAGAGCAGAGAAAAAGTGTGGTAGTTGAGAAAGGGTCTTCCCGAAGGGGAAAAAACCACCTTCCCACAAACATAATCACGAATGGAAATTTTCAGAAACAGCCAAACACTAGTCTTGAAAATCCACATAGAGGGGTCAAGGCTTTGATAAAGAGGGAGAAGGATAGCTCACTGAAATACCCTAACACCCCCCACCCTACACAGAAAGAGGGTAAAAAAAAAAACATGACCATGACCTAGAGAATTTCCTCCTGAAACTCAAAACACCTGAAGAGGATATTGAGGCTTCAGCAGAAGAATCAACATTTGGAACTTGAAAGTCATCATTAGGGCCCTATGTTTGCATGGAATTGAATTCCCAGAATTCTAATAAATGTATTCCTAAAAGTGGCTAAAATTAAAGAAACCAAGGTGACTCCTTTGTTGAAAATTGATTACCAAGGCATCACCGTCACAAATAAAATCCTACGGAAGTCTAGTCCCGTCTATATCTCCACCTTGCACACCTCTTTAATAATCCTTCTTGCAACCTATTTTACCATAAATTCATAGCGAATTCAATTCAAAGCAAAGAAAGAGGCCCCACTGTAAATTTGATGGTCTAACAACAGAAATAGAACCCCCCACAATTGAAGAAAGGGAAATGAACTGAGCAGCTTAAAGCATATGCCCCCATCCATTTGGATTTAACATTTGCATCTCTACAAAGTGTCATACTGTCATATGCACAGTCGCCTGCGTCAAATGTTAGTAATTAATTCTCGATAACGAGTAACATGAAATATGACACATTAAGATTTATTTAAAAGAGCTCAAGTTCTCTTTTCTTCTTTTAAATCTTTTGATAAGTAAATGAAAGAGCTAAAATTCTTGTCCATTTATTAAGTAAGCAGAGTAAGCAGTCATCCTCTAAAGAGAAATCAAAAGCAAGAATAGTTCGTTGAAGTCTGGACAGAAGCATACAGTTTCTATATTACAAGAGAGAACACAATTGCAGTGGGAAACCATCTCACCTAATTGCATATGTCCTTCATTGATTTTATGTTCAAGATTCTGGTCTTAACAACAAAATGAATGAGCACAAATATAGCAGCACAATAATGCATAGATGATTTGGCACTAAACCTACATGCCAGATAGTTGAGTTTGTTGGGGAAAATTTTTTTACTTCCTACTTAAAAGCATCAACAGAAATAAATGCTGAAGCACATAAAAACAATCAAACATCCACTGGAAAACTTGCATTTCTTAATGGTATTCATCATTATACTCTGTAAATGACACTCAGGGTGCATTGTTCGCTTCCAAGTAGCACAAAATCATTATTCAATTTTTTATTCAAATGAGCACAGTAAAGGAAGGACTAATACTCAGCTAGATGAACGCAAATACGACGCTGAATAGGAGTCCTACAAGAGGGGCAGTCCTTCATTCCTTGTTTCTCATGAAGTTCATTGCATTTCAAGCAAACAACTTGGTGAGCGCATGGAAGGAAGACGACGGACATCTCATCAGTCAAGCACATCACACATTCCCGTTCACGCTGGACATCCCCAATTCCTGAGTCCTGGAAATCTATCATCTCAGGGATGTAATTTGAATTGGTCTCCTTAAAAGCAGGAAAACTTTTGTCATCCGTTAGGCAGGAAGCGTAAGTTATCATCTCAGGGGTACAATATGGATTGGTCTCCTTAAGAGCAGGGATACTCTTGACGTCCATCAGACAGGAAGCATAATTAATCATCTCAGGGATACAACTTGGATTGGTGTCCTTGGAAGCAGGGATACTTTTGACGTCTTTTAGGTGGCAAGCATAAGTGATCATCTCATGGGAACAATTTAGATTGGCCTCCTTAAGAGCAGGGATGTTTTTTACGTACGCTAGGCGGGAAGCATAAGTAATATCGGTGCCCATATGCAGTGCTGCTACTTTGGAAGAGTTGGTCTTCAATCTCAAATATGCAATCTCTTTCTCGAGCCTCTGGATGTCAGCTCCATTTTGTTGCACATTAGTTTCCTCTTTTATCAAATCTTCATTTGATTTAGCTAAAGCCTCCATGATCTGCTCTCTTTCTTTTCTTATGGAGATTGCCTGTGTAAGTACTACTTCTTTCACTTTCTCCTCCCGTCTCCATCTAGCCTGTAATTTTAAAGAAAATACACCACATGACAGATCTGAAATGAACCACTTCTAAAATGAAAATAGGTAGAAAACTCGGTGAATGAAGACCAAGCCAATGATTATTTTACACACACACACACACACACACACACACACACAGAGAGAGAGAGAGAGAGAGAGAGAGAGAGAGAGAGAGAGAGAGAGAGAGAGAGAGAGAGAGAGAGAGAGAGAGAGAGAGAGAGAACCATGCTTGTAAAATCAAAACAGTTAAACCCAAGATGAGTGTGTGTGGTGTGGTGTTTGGTTTGTTTATATAAGTCGCATATGTGAGGGGCATCAGGATGCAGAATACATAAATCGAAAAAATAAAAAATGTGAAAGCGGAGAAGAGGGTTTTGCTCAATTGCATTTAAGTGCATAGTTTTTACTTTAATGCATTGAAAGGAAATATAAGTTGGGCCCAGCTTGGCTCAAGAGAAATTTATTCTATAGTTGCTACCTTTTAGCTTAATTGGCAAGAAGTCCCTATAGTATTGAGAACTACTTTTTTGTCCCTACCTTTTCATCAGTTCCACCTCAATTTCGTTGTACTAGAGACTACAGAGCTAAGGTGAGTAGCCATATGCTTAAGTTTGCAGCCTAGTGATGCCAGGACCTGTCTACAAAAGGAATTGATCCAAAGATGAAGACAGTGATGGGACCCAATGATGGATGGAGTCTTCACTATAGTAGTCAAGTCCAATATGTTTTGGTTGAAATTGGCCTCAACTTCCGGATTTGGTCTTCGCCGGAATAGAACACCCTCCCCAAAGATCCCAGCCATTTTATCTTTCTTTCCCTCTCTTTCTCCCTTTGACAAGGGCCATTGCATCTTTTTTTTTATGGTGTATACCATGGTTTTAAATTCCAGTCGGCACCAGGTCGGCTCGCCTGAGTCGACTCAGTGCCGGACTTGTGAGAAACAAGTCAAGTTCCGGCACAAGTAAAATGTTGTGCCAGAACAAAAAAACTCTTATTTTATAATATATATCACATTCAATAACACAACACACAGCAGCTCACTGGTAGAGGCACGGGACGCATTGTTTGTTGTCTACAGCCTACACGAGTTCGAAACCCAGATGCGGACTGAGTTTTTACTTTTTTGAACTTTCTAGAAGATTTTACATATAAAGGCCATTTATTTTCACATAGTCTCACAAAAGGGTGGTCACTGTTCTTGTTGTAAACGATTTCAAAACCCACATTTGAGTGTTTTTTTTTTTTTTACTTTCTAAGAGATCTTTACATATAGGGCCCTTTATTTTCATATATTCTCAAGAAGTGCTATTGTATTTTATGTTTTTATTAATATCTCCCTCAACTCATAGTCACATTAAATGGGTCAGTTTTTATATTTTTATAAGTTTTCTATTATTTTTTATTTTTCTAGAATTTTTTAAGATATTTTCATTACTTTTTAGGACCAGCGCAACGGTACCAGTCCAGCATGAGCGGCACGGACCAGCACGATCCCGATTGGCACAAAGACTGGCACTGGAATTTAAAACCATGGTGCATGCACTTGAACAATAAATGTGCAATGAAAATCTGTCCATATGTTTTAATTTTTAAAAATTCTCATTTAAATTTTAAATATTGTTTAAAGTTTATGAAAAGTTTTATTTCCTTTTCTGTTTTAGGTTCTTTTAATATATTTTTAAAGTTAAGTATTCATTTTATATTTTTCATTTTTCAAATGACTTTTTTGGAACGGAACACCTAAATTGATTGGAATGCAAAAACATTCCACTCCAGGGCCAGACCGGAACAAAGACCATAATGGAATTGACAACTATGGTCTTCACACATTCACCATGGATGCCTGCCCTTTGGAGTCATCACGATTGGAAACCCGAGGAGTCTTCACACAAGGGAAAACACTTGCTCAAAATATTGAGAGGAAAGACTGAAATTTTTATTTATCACGAATGAGAGATTACAATGATATTTATAGAGCGGAAGTCAATCTTGCCTATTAGAGTCTAGATATGATTACCCTTTTCCTTTAATGGAATTGATTACGCAACATTCTCATTATTATTTTATTTCATTTGCTTTACTATGACAATTAATTATCCTTTAATTGATTATATGTCAAACAATCAATTATCTTTAATTGACGACATGTCAATCAATTAATTTCCTAGATTTAAGATAATATTTTCTAGATATAGGAATCTTTATTTAGAAGGTATCACATTTAGAAAGAAAGTAAATTGGCTGGACCAGCCCAATGAAAAAGTTATCTATGGGTGGACCTAGGCACCCGTTAAACCACGGAACGCTTCAAAAAAACCAATAAATATTGTGGGTCCACCCTCAAAATCCACATGAAAATCCTTGGTTTGCCCCCAAACCAAACTACCTATTAAGGTTCGCACCCCTGAAACGAAAATCCTGGGTCCGCCAGCCAGGCCCACTATGTTTAGGCTAGATGGGCAGGCCCATGAGGGGTTGTACCTGATGGGCTGGTAGGCAATGGGCCAAATCTCAATCTTTGATGCGTTTGGGCTGCATTAGAGAGTCAACTGTCTAAGATGCTTGCTATTGTAGGTAGGGTTTACATTCCAAAGAAGGATCAGATAATAAGGTGTGGACGGGCTCTTCAGATGGAAGTTTCTCCATAGCTTCCTTCTTCAAGGCGATAACAAAAAGGCTCCCAGTTTCCCATTCGGCCCATTGCCTATAGAAAATCAAGGCCCCACAAAGGGTCCTCAGTTTTTTACTAGGTAGCTCTTCCAGGATGGATTTCTTACCAGGCATAAGAAAATTATTGCTAATGCTTGCTCTATGTGCTTACAGGTACCAAAATCAGCTGACCATGTGTGCTTAATTGCATGGTTGGCGGTTGCTCGTGCCTTGTAGAACGCTGCTTTAAGTAGGTTTCCTAACGCACCTCGGACAGGGGAAGAGTAGCCAAAGACTACTCTCCAAGCCGCAGCTTAGGAATTGAAGATCCAACCATCTTGGTTTCACGTCAAAGACACATAGCCGGGAAAAACTCAAGGAAATTCTTTTATCAATGAACTACCGAACGAAAGGGCTCAGACATTTGTGTTTTATGCCATAAGGAGACTGTTAACCACCTTTTCCTTCATTGTGAGGTTGCGGTTGTGGTTTGGACTCACTTCATTGGAAGGTGTGGTCTTGCTTGGTGTTGCCCAAGGACTATTGCCGCGGCGGCAGAATCTTGGATGGGAGCACGCTTTGTTGGTTGTGGGCGTATTCTTTGGAGGATGCTTCCTAATGCTATTTTATGGACTATTTGGAAGGAAAGGAATGACAGAATTATTAAGGGCCGTAGATTTGATTAATTCAATTGGCTTAAGGATTGCGAATTGGGCTGTGGTTAGGAAGGAGTTCTCCAATTTTAATCTTAATGATATTCTCTTTAATTGGGAAGCTTGCATGGAGTGTGGCCCTGCAAAGGTCAGGAGACCCGCCTTTTGGTCTCCCCCACCTATTGGAGTGTTGAAGTTCAATGTGGATGGGGTTGCGAGAGGTATACCGAGGCCGGCGGGAATTGGAGGAGTGCTTCGTAATAGCAAATGAGAGATTCTATTTATGTTTTCTAAGCATGTGGGTGCCCGTGATTCTAATGAAGCAGAGGTGTTAGCTATTTTAGAAGCTCTTCGATGCTTTCCGAGAAATTTCAATGGCAGCCTTGTTGTGGAGAGCGACTCTTCCAATGCCATCGCTTGGCTGTCTAACCGAAAAGCAAACCCCTGGAAGTTCCATTTCCTTTTTAATGAGATCCGGACTCTATCTTCAAGAACAAATGTTGTCTTTCGTCATGAGTATAGATCGGCCAATTCTGTGGCTGATGTTTTAATCAAACAATGGTTGAGAGGTTGTTTCCTTGGGAGGGTTTCATTATGTAGTTGTGTTTTGTGTAGGTGGTATAATGCTCTTGTACCTTCTTCTTGCTTTGTTCTCTTTCCCTTGTTCTTTCTCCTTTTAATGAAAGCTCTTTCTTTGTTACTGATAAAAAAAATCCTTTATAAAGTCTATAATCCTACTTTGGAAACAATTCCAATCACAGTGATTTCTAAATCAAATAAAATCCTAAGATAGAACTTTCTAAGTATATCAATGTCAACTTCTAACTATTAGCTATTGCTTTATTCAAAATAGAGAGAAAAAGTAAAGGGAGTCTCGCAACGTTCTAAAGGTTCTAAAGGTAGCACCATTGATCTGGAAGTCTTCTTTTTACTAGGCCTTGGTGGGCTTTGACCTCCTGGTGTAGACTTTTGGGCCGGGCGCGCTGGTGTTGGGTCCATGGCCTGCATCATTTCCATCCATTATCAATTTGTTTGATGCTTGGCATATGGCAGTCGGAGCAAATAAGGGAAGAATGGCAACTTTATGGGTTATTTGGAAAGAACACAATGTGAGATGCTTTGACATAAGATCTTTAGAAACCTCTCCAGCAAATAAGGTGAGATTTCATGTGCCCCTGGGTTTCTAGCCTACCACAATTTCATGATATCTCGGCATCATGGACCATCATGAATTGGAAAGAGGCAGCGTGAGCTTCTCCTCAATAACAGTGAACCTGATGGAAACTAACGAAATAGGTTTAAAACAAAATTTGATTAGATTAAGTTTCCTTATCGTATTCAATCGTTTATATAAGTAGGATGTTTCTGGTGACAAGAACATTGTTAATTTATGAAATTTAGTCCTTAAAGAGTTAAAGTCTCAACATGGTATCAGAGCGAAGGCTGGTAACAATCCTACAATCGGTTGGCCATATCCTTGCCTCCTTTCACATCTGCAATCATCTTAATTTAAAAATAAAAAATAAAAAACAAACCATCTTATATCTATGTACATGATGCAAGCCCTAGGGTTATGGCTTGTGTGGAGTGCTGAAGCATAATAGAGTGTTGAAGTGCGTGTCCGCAAACACTTCAACATGTCTCCGCAAAGACAATAAGGAGGACGCACCTCAATAGGAAAACCCAATTTCTATTAATCAAACTCTCTGATAATCACTTCTCTACAATGCCATATAAATAATAAAAACATAAGTGAGGGCCTAAGAAACCTAATTAAACTATAAAACTGAGTAAACTAGAATCCTATACTAATTAGGACACATTAAAATAAAAATAAAAAATAGTAACTAATGACAATTAATTAAATAAAATAGGAAAATCCCTAAGCTATATTGGGCCCTACACATGTGGCCTTTGAGGTCTATCCAGGATCATTTTCCCCGGGTTGGAGAGAACTCAAGTTCGGTACATGTCCTCCTGGGTCGAAGATCAGTCGAACAAACTTCTGATCCGTTGGCTGAGCTACAATTGTTATGTATGACTTGGAATCTTCAGCTGATCTCTTTCTGACAACTTGAGGCTGACTTGGCACATTGCTTCTTTTGATGTCTGAAATTTGTGATGATGTGCAATCGAACCGTTGGAAGTTTTACTTGTAGAACATGCACCATCAAATCACAATCTCTGACTATCCGCCTTTCAGCTCCAAAGATGAAGTCAATGTGGGAAATTTCAACAATTGGTGCCTTTTACCTTGCTATCTGTATTTTTTGGTCACCATTACCCATTGGAGGAAATTCAAGGACAACTTTAGTTGTTGAATCTTCTGTGTCTAGCTCTGGCTTCTCATCCACGCATTTCATCGAAGCCTCACAATCTCACCATTTCTTTCTCCAATTCTCTTTAACAAGAGCTTTCGGCAAGCTACACAAACCTAATTCATATGCATTCGGAATGGATCATGATAGATTTAATCTAGTGGGCCACCAGCTCCAACAAATTCAAAATGAGTGGGATGCATAGGGATGGACTCTACAGACACACAGTGATCACCAACAAATACCGATGGATGTTCTATAGACCGACGGATCATCTGATTGCGGGAGGGTGTTAGATATGTAAAGATATATTTCATAGGTTTGAATTAAAATTTGAAATAGAATTAGAATATAATTAGATTCAGTTCCCTTATAAGAAGGGATGTTCTATTAATGAGAACACAGTCAATTTATGAAGTGTAGTCCTTAAAGTTTCTCCAAAAAGGGAAGAGGCTATAGAATAAATTTCCCTTGGCTTAATTCAGGGAAAGTAAAATTGGTTTCCATTAAAAACTGCAATTAATCAGGACTTGGGGCATATTGGGGTGTAACCAAATGACAATCACCTTGACTATTTTGCTAGAATTTATGTTCGAGACCATTGGTAGAGTACATGTTGGGAGTGGGAACAAGAATAAGATGAGACAGCATTTTAGCTTCTCTATCCCAATCAATATCAGTCATTAGTGCTGATAATGATCTCAGGCAGACAAAGGCAGAAAAAGGTATCCATATAAATGTAGTTTCCATTTTATATTATACCACAAACGGACAATAGAATGGGAAAACATTCATTCTAACATAACACTGATTATCCAGCACTAATTGCTCACAATTAGGATTATATAAAAAAAATATATGCCTTTCAAATTATCGACACAAAATACATACCTTGAGGGGATCCTGGAACTCTTTGGCATGTTCTACTAATTGCTGCAGCTGAGAAAGCTTAAGCCTCTCGTTCATTAGCTCCTCTTGAAAAATGATCTTCTGCCTTTCCCAAGACTGGAATTCCTTCAATGTGTTTTTTTCCTTCTGAGTGGCTTCCTGGAAACGCAGGGCTGATTTTGCAGCCTGCAATTTTGCATTCTCCATCTCCCGTCTCAATGCATAATTTTCCACCTCAAGCCTTTGAAGAGCAGCATTAGCCTGCTCAACTTGCCCACCAGCCTTACACAATGCATTTTCCATTTCTGCAAGCTTTTTCATGGTGTTGTCTTCCAATGTTTGCTTCTCTTTCTTGAGGTGTGCTACCTCTTCTTTCTCTTGTCTCAGGGTCTTAAGTTCAGCTTTATCCTTGTTCAGCGTATGGGCAGCCTGCATCACCTTCTGCTGGCCCCATTCTGTCCACTCTTGCATCTGGATCTGCAGTTCCCGCACACGAATCAACTTCAGCAGCAACTCATCTTTCCCTTTAAGAATCCAGTGATCAAGCACCTTATCTGGTGAAATTTCACAATAACCACAACTTGTACTCTCGACATTGCATTCATGCTTTGAAGTATCATTGCTTTCAGAAGGAAACGGGTCGAACGACAAAGAAAGTCTTGTGCTAGCAAAGGGTAATCCAGAGGCATTATCACTTGGTACTGGGTGAGCACCGGACCTGGACGTCAGCCCTGCTTTACTAGAAAGATTAGTGCTCCCTTCAGTTTGAGATGCATCCACCCCAATTGCTTTACTAAGTCTTCAAAGAAGCATTCTTTGAATATGAAGTAGTTGAATCTGGAGCAGATTTATATTTCATATTTGAGAAAAAATTGTTCAAGCTACTTTGCTTACCTGATCTCAAAGATCCCTTAGACCCATAGGCTCGGTACATTTTCTCCATGTGAGTGGGTGACTGTCGAAGGGCGGGCTCTCTCCTGTTCGTACGCCCCTTTCGACTACCATTTGATTTTTCTTCTGTAGCAGAAGATTGAAATACAGATGAATGAGAAATAGTTGAGACACATTTCCCACTGACAGTAGAGGGTTCCTCCACAGCATCAGTTGAAGAAGATGAACGCTGTTTCCGTTGTACTGTCAAATGATTTGGTTTACTGGGTTTTGGAATGTCCAGTTCAGGTGTGCTCGGCGTAAGTAGAACTCTTACCCTCCGATTTCAATTGTGAAGCTGTAGAAGCAGACGAACTTCCAGTATTTTCATCACCACAAAAACTATTCGAAGGACCAACATCCATTGCGCAAGCATGCGACACATTCATGTCACACATAAGTAAGCACCACATTGCATCACCTGCGCTGAAGAATGGTTTAACCTCCCTCAGCACGCAAACCATCTCTGCTAACATATACCTCTCTAGCTGCTGCAAATCCTCAAAAAAATGAAAATCTCCTGAAGAAACTACCTCTGGGCCATTATTCTTCAAGAATGCCAAAGTGTTGTCAACAATATTTGATATTGTGTCTTTACACCCATAACAAACGCCCAACCTCGATGTAGCTTTCCTCGCAACCTCCTCACTGTAGCCATAAGAGACGATTTTTTGAATCGCATTCTTGAAAATCATATCCAAATTGGTCAGGGAGAGTTCTTCAAGCTGGCTTTGAGTGGTATCACTCCAATCAGTACTTTGGATTTCATCTGCTTCTGGCTCGTCTCTATAATCACCATAATCACCATACTCTGGATTGCAAGTCCCTCCACTGCCCAACGAATTAAGATTTGCTGTGAATGTTTCAAGCTTGTTATAGTTAAAACCATGAGAAGTACAGACACTCTGTTGTTTAATACTTGGGCTGTTGTAGGATTTTCCAAATTCAAAATTTTGGTGGTCCATTTGTTGAAGGACTTTGCCTGAGTCCTCTGTGCCGAACTTCCTTTTGTTTCTACTTCCTTTATCTTGAGCTGAAACTGAATTTGTAAACCGACTCCCTCCACTAGAGGCCATTGTTGCCATAACCCAAAATCAGGAGAAAAAAAACTCACAGACCCTTTTCAAATCTCAATCTATAAATCCTCAATGCAGCACAGATATTCCATCCAGATCAAATTCACATAGAAAAAGATAAACAAAGAGAACCCATCATCAAACAACCAACATCAGAATCTATTGAAATGGTTGACAAAATTAAACGACTAGAGCAAAATAATCCATAACGAAACAACATATGAAAAAAAAATCGTATCTTTACATAATAGACTGAAATTCAGCAACAAAAGTAGATTTCCTGCATTAGAGCAATCGAATCAATCAAAAGCAGATATACCAACAAAATCAAATTCGAAGAAATCCACAAACTTACATTCCTGACTCAAAAAAATGGAAAATACAAAAGATTCTATAAAAAAAATAAAAAATAAATCAAAAAACCCAGAAAAACAAAATAAACTCTTCAAGATAACACAAATGGAAAAGAACCCATGAAGATTTATGCAAGATATCATAGAAATGATCAAAGATAATGAACAGATTAAAGGATTCAATGGAGAAAAAGACCAAAAGACCAAACAGAGATTATTTAGAAACAAAAATCCCATAAAACAGCAATCGATCTCCAACGTACCAGAATCGAGCTGTAGACGATTCGATCAATGAAAGAACCAATCCAATGAAATAACTGATGAAAACGAAAGCCCGAGTCGATGAGCATTGCAAGTCTGCAACTCGCTCTCTTTCTCTCTTCCCCTGTCTCTCTGTCTGTCTTCCTGCTTCGGGTTTTATTTTGTTGTTAACCATACGTGTCCTAACCATGGTTAGCTATTTATGAAAAGAAAAACTAACCATGGTTAATGATTCATGCACCATGTCAGACAGGTGTCTACAAAATCCTATGTACCGTATAAATACGGCATTTAGGACTCCGCAATCTTCTTTGTCGGTCCCACTTCAGCAACACTTGTGTGATCAATGATCGACCGTTTATGTGGTGGGACAGGCTGTGGGTGGAAGAGATGATGAAAGGTGGCACTCCTGGAGAAACCCTAATATGCTGATTAATGAATCTTTTCTGATTCATGTATTACTATAAATACAACATTTGTAATCTACACAATCCTTTGTGTTTATCACATTACAATCTAAAATGTGGACAAGCTGGAAAAAAACTGTTGGCTATCAAATTGGTTTTCTACAGCTGTATGTATAAGCCACTGCATTTCCACGAAAAAAAGTGTGAAAAGTGAAAATGGTTTTACGTAATATTGAAAGTTTCACATTTTATGCGATTGTTTTTTCACGAGGAAAAGTGAAAAAATAAGCTATATAATCTAATAAAAAATTATTATTTAATGGAAGGGGGACTTGGTTTTTCGTTAAATGCAAAAAAAAGGTTGTCCGTAAATTTGGTTTTCCACAACACTACACAAACGTGCCCTAAAATCGTTTGTTGATTAATGAATATGTCTGTGATTCATGCATTGCTATAAAAACAACATTTGTGATCTACACAATCTTTTACGTAGATCACAATACAATCCAAAATGTGCACAAGTTGGAAAAAAAATTGTTGGCCACAAAACTGGTTTTCTACATCTATATACGAAACTGGTTTTCTACAGTCGTACATACCATCGCTTTTCCACACACACACAAAAAAAAAGTGTGAAAAGTGAAAACGGTATTGTGTAACGCTTGAAGTTTCACATTTGGTGAGACCGGTTTTCACGAGTAAAAGTGGAAAAATGAGCTAACTTCTATGCAATCACATGAAAAACCATTTCTAATAGAAGGAGAGACTTGATTTTTCACTAAATGCAAAAAAGGTTGTCCATAAATTTAATTTTCCAAAACACTAAACAAATGTGCCCTAAAATTGGTAACTGATTAATGAATATGTCTCTGATTCATGTATTCCTATAAATACAACATTTGTGATCTACACAATCTTTTGTGCAAAAAAGGTTGTCCATAAATCTGATTTTCCAAAACACTAAAAAAATGTGCCCTAAAATTGGTTGCTCTGTCCTAAAAAGTGCCCTAAAATTTGATTCATGTATTCCGATAAATACAACATTTGTGATCTACACAATCTTTTGTGTAGATCATAATGCAATCCAAAATGTGCACAAGCTGGAGTAAAAAAATTGTTGGCCACGAAACTGGTTTTCTACAGCTATACACAAAACTGGATTTTCTACAACTGTACACGAAATTATTTTTCTATAGTTGTTCTGCTTTTCCAAAAGAAAGTGTGAAAAGTGAAAATGGTTTTGTATAACGCTAAAGGTTTCACACTTGGTGTGTCCGCTTTTTCATGAGGAAAAGTGGGAAAATGAGCTAGCTTCTATGCAATCTCATGAAAAACCATTTCTAATGGAAGGCGGGACTTGATTTTATGCTAAATGCAAAAAAGGTTGTCCATAGATTTGGTTTTCCACGACACAACGCAAATGTGCCCTAAAATTGTTTGTTGATTAATGGTCTGTCTCTGATTCATGTATTTATGTAAATACATCATTTGTGAGATCTACACAATCTTTTGTGTAAATCAAAGAACAATCCAAAATGTGTACAAGATGGAAAGAAACTATTGGCCACGAAACTGGTTTTTCTACAGCTGTACACGCCATTCACTACTTTTCTAAGAAAAAATTGTGAAAAGTGAAAACAGTTTTGTGTAAAGCTAAAAAGTCTCATATTTGGTGCGACTGATTTTTCATGAGGAAAAGTGAAAAAATGAGCTAACTTCTTTGCAATCTCATGAAAAAACATTACTAATTGTAAGGTCCTGAACCTTACTGGGTCAGTTGGGCCCAATAGCAGGCCCGTTGACTCGTTTAATTAGTAATTATTTTATTTAATTATATTTTAGATATTTAAGTGGGTTTAGATCATGAACAAGTTTCTTTTAGAGTTAGAATAGTGTCTGCTAAGTTTCGTGCGATTCGGAGTTCGTTTGGTCCTAGCAGGGAGTAGTTTGCAATTTAGGCAAAATTAAGTGTTTTTCCGAAATATTCCAAATGCCTTGATTTTTGGGTCCGCTAGAAAGGTTTCGTCGCGCTGATCACTTTTGTCTTCTGACTCGTTGCGATCCGACGATCGAGAATCCTTCAAGTGGTCCACTCATTCACCGGACCCACTTAAGGGCAATTTAGTCTTTTTCCTCCCTCTTTTCTTCTTAATCGAAGATTAACCCTAATCTCATTTACTTTCAATGCAACGAAAGAAGTTACAGCAGCCCCTTTTTCTTCCTCTTCTTTTCTCAGGCCCAAAACTCTACCCCGTAGAGATCATCTCCGCGATCCGAACCGCTAATCTTCATCCTATCAATCTTTTCTTTCTTCTGATATCAATTTGGTAAGATTTCTCATAACTTCATCTTTTCAATCATTTTTTCTTTGTTTAGATTAGGTCTGATTTTGATATTCGTCCTTCCTTTCTTCTTCTTAGCTTTCTAGATTGCGTTTTATCTGATTAGATTAGAGGTTTCGCGATAGAAGAGTTTCTCCTCAAGTTTTCCCTTTTTCATCATCTTCTTCGTTGAGGCAAGTAGATATGTAAATTATAATTCATATGTCTGTATTGTTTCCTATTGATTGATGATGCTTTCATGTTAGATTACCCTAATTTCAAGCTTGATCTTAATTGGGGATTAACATGCTAGATATTGATTTGGGTTAGTAAATTCTAAATTGGTAATCATTTATTGTTAATTTGATTCAATGGTTGGAATGTGGATGGACCCCACCTAGTGGAAAAAGGCTTGGTTTGGTTTGGTTTGGTTTGGTTGGAATGTGGATGGAAGGAATTGTTGGGAGAGCAAGAGGCTCAATTTTGTGCACGTTGTAGCCTTTAGAAGGCTTAGAAGTAGAGGAAAAAATCTGGAGTGAAAAAGCCTCGGAAATGACCTGAAATAGAAATAATTTTGTTCTGATCGCGTGAAGTCGGTCGGGTCTCGGTCAAGGTTCGCTTAGCTGAACTCAGGGTCGGTCAGTCGAACCCACGCTCGGTTTCGATTCCAAAGAGCAACTTTTAGCTCCTGATGGGTGATTGGTTAGCCGAACTCAGCTTCGGTCAACCGAATGGTGGACTTCGGTCAACCGAATCTGAACCGACAGCTGACCGAGAGAGGCGGAAGAATCTAGAAAATTTATACTTCCTTGCTAGAAGGTACGATTGAAGTTCGGTCAGGGTTCAGTCAATCGAACTAGACCCGGTTCCAATTCCAGATTGCAGGTTTTAGCTCTATCAGAGTTCCGTCAGCCGAACTCAAGATTCGGTCGACCGAACAGGAGAGTTCGGTTAACCGAGGTCTGATCGAGGGCCAACCGAAATGACCAGTTTGTTCTGTTTATTCTGGATTGAGATTGTTAATCTAGATTTGAGACTTAGATGTTGGAAACCACTAACCTACTATCACATGACCGTAAATGGGATTGAAATCGAAGCACATGGCTTGGTATGAATTCGATGAGTTGTCTAGGAATTCTTATACCACGCATGGTGTAACCAAATGCGTATGGAACTGAATCGTTCAATGCGTAACATGATTGTGCACCAAGGGGTTTCCCTAAACGCATCGTTGATCCAATTTTCTATATGTACCCCGTTAGAACATGTGGGGTATAGGGATGACACCACTTACCTAGGTTTGGATTGTAATTCTTCATTGACTTGTGATTTGTATCCGTTGTTTATATTCCTTGTACACTCTCTTGGCATAAAACACTCATCGATTATCACATGGTTGAATTGTTTTGTATTGTCTTAAATGAGATAATCCTTATGATCATGTCTTGTACATTGAGCTAGCCATACTTGCTTGCCTTGATTGTCCTTGTGTCAACACTACTGTGTCACTATTTGCATGTCATGGCCATCTGCAGTTTGGAGTTTTATTGATGGGCAGGTTACTCGGTCGTCGGGGTGGGCAGTCGGCATAGGACGACGTCCATAGCGTTGAATAGCTGGGAGCGGGCTAAGACCGTGCTGCTATTCCCAGGACCAGGAGTTAGGATCCCACTGGAGCCGGACTTTGGTACTGTTTGGATTGTTATTGGTACCCCGGGATGTGGCTAGGACATCCTCGGAATCTCCCTCTTACTTCTTGCATTGCATTGTCTTAATAGTGGTTGTTGCTAGATGATTGTTAGGACTCTCGTTATTATTTCTACTTATTACTATTCAGGCTTTATGACTAGTGTCTCTATCCTTGTATTCATATGATTATATATTTGTCATTACTCTATACTTGATGCATGCCATGTTTGTTATGCTTTGCTTCTCTATTACTCAACATGTCGTTGACTCTGTTCTTTGGTGTGCAGACACCTCAGGTGGTTACTACTACTACGAGGAGCAGGCCGGTGAGGAGATCCCAGAGGATCTCCAACCAGCTGAGGAGGAACAAGAGTGGCATGCTGATGACGTAAAATAGCGTCATCATTCCCGGCATGAGAGAGATTCATATGGGATTCACTAAATTATATTCTTTCATTTATTTCTCTCGTTGAACCTTTACTTCATTGACTTAGTTTCTTTTAATGGCCTTGATTACTGGGATGGTCATTGTAATAAATTAACTTCTTTATTTAGCTTTGTTTATTCTAGTTGCAACTTTAAATATTAATTCAAATTATTATTTATTGTATGATATTCCATATCCTACAGTTGTATGAATTTCGCAGTTCATTAATGTTTTGAGGCTTGAAATATAATATCCTCACAGCGGACTTACGATCCTTGGGACTAAAGGATAAAATTTTTAATTAGTCCTAAATTTCACTCCCCGGATCCGGTTTATTCTTTGATCGGGTTCGGGGGACGCGACACTAATGGAAGGTGTGACTTGATTTTTCACTAAATGCAAAAAAGGTTGTCAATAGATTTGGTTTTTCACAACACTACACAAATGTGCCCTAAAATTGTTTGCTGATTAATGAGTTTGTCTCTTATTCATGTATTCCTATAAATATAACATTTGCTATCTACACAATCTTTTGTGTAGATCAAAGAACAATCCCCAATGTGCACAAGTTGGGAAAAAGACTGTTGTCCACGGAAGTGATTTTATGTAGCCATACACGCCACTACTTTTACAAAGAAAAAGTGTGAAAACGGTTTTCTAATACCACTGAATGTTTCACATTTGGTGCGACTGTTTTTTCGTGAGAAAAAGTGGAAAAATGAATTAACTTCTCCAAAATCTTATGAAAACTCATTTCTAATGGAAGGCGGGACTATTTGATTAGATTTTAGAGGTTTTTACCAAAAGGATATCCTAAAAAAGGCTCCCCTATTTTTCACTTTTAGTGAGACCTCGTTGATCAGATGGTGAAACAAATGACCGCCGCTTTTGTGATCAAATGATAAAAGTGCCCTTTGTTTAAACTTAGCAAATCTGACTAACAAAACTCAAAGTTAGGGGAGGGCCACTTGGATGCATGATGACCAAAGGAAGCATGATGATGGTAAAGCTTGAATGTGGAATGGGAAAATATGTAATATGCAATTGATCTAATGATCCTAGCCCTTTGTATTTGGTCATAGAGGTTTAATGGTTATACATTTTGTAAAATTCTTGCAAAAAAATCCAAACGTTAATAATGTCCAAAATAGCATGAAATAGGATTAGTTCCAATCAAGGGCCCTGGTGTCTACGAATGGATGGATTAATCAAAGGTGGCCCCATGCATGTATGAAAGCCAAAAGAAAGCATTTGTAAAAAGAAGCATTGTGAAATCATCCTTTATGTCATCTGATTTTTCTTCAGCAATAAAACGGTAAAAAAAAAGTATGTTGGATATATAATATAGTTACTTTTCCTATGGTTTGGCTGTTAGTCAAGTTTTGGTAATATAGAGGCCTTTTGAGGTGTGAAAATAGGGTCCCCTTTTTTTTCAAAAAGCTTCAGATTTTACGAACTTTAGATTTCTAAACTGGTTAGATTTTGATATTGGTTGAATTTTTTTTGAATGATTTCAATTTTTTAAGTCTTTATGAAATTTCTCCTACAAGAGTTTACACTAGAGGTGCTATACGATTTTCAATCCCCACTATCCACAAAAGAATTAAACGCACCCACTGATAATTCTACACTTTCCATATGAGAATCTCATAGGAGAAAATCCCCTAAAACCTTCAACTTTAAAGATTGTAAAATTAGAAAAGAAGTAAATAAAAAACTCTTTTCGAGATGATGATGCAATCATTTAAGAATGCTTTTTCCCAACGAGATTTTTTTCCAAAAAACATGGAAAAGACATTAGTTTTTTCGATATCTTCCTCATGGATGCATTTCGTGTAGCAAAGAATCAATCATTGATGAAAAGGCGAATAGCTCCATTTTCCTTGCTTTCGAGGATCTGGCTTTCCGACCTTCTAGATCAGGCTCTTGATGTCATGGAAAAAGAAATGCATGCACAAACACATCCTAAGTGTTGGATAGGGTCGAAAGTAACTAATTGTAGCACTCGTACCTTTCCCAGGGAATCTCAATTTTAGTTTTCCTGAAATGTAGAGGCCACTTATGCACCATTTGCAATTTCCGTGGTCAACAAACATTTATAAATAAGCACGCAGTGTTTTATTTGGATAGTCAACTCAATTGCTATAAGTTTAGACAATGATGTAGCAATGAAGTTTGTCTTATTATTAGTAAATACTTGCCGGACTCGTTAAATATCATTATTATGTCTCAAACTCATTAGAGAAATAAGAAGGGTATAAGTTTTGCATAGGAAGCAAGTGCCTATTTTCTATTGGATTTTCTGAAACTCATGTAAGGCAAGGAATTGCAAATGCCAGGATTGTGGAATGCTATTGAAAATTCCTCCGGCGTTGAGAATTTCATACATCATGAATTCTATAAATTCCATGTTTCATAGCTACAAGAATTCTCGATTAAGGGGGTGTTTGGAAACAAGATATTTCAAAAGATTTTGTTATATTATCTACTAGTTTAGAATCTAATCTACTCACCAAAAAATGATATATTTGGATAACTTAGAAAGTATCTTACAATATCTCACTTTCTCCCAAAAGTCTACGTATTACATTATTCAAGGATCTATTGTATAAAACAATCTTTTGATAGAAATTTTCTCCTAAATACCAAATAGTTCATGGGCAACCATTAATTATAGTGGCCCACTATAAGTTTTTAACATCAATGATTCTTATGGGAGTGCAACTATGACTACCAATATTAAATTGGCCCCACAATGCCTACAAATTTATTGGGGGGGGGGGGGGGGGGGGTGTTCCTATAACCATATTACAATTATATAGCCCTTGTTAATTATAATATTGGGTGAGTCTTACTAATGTCACACTAGGGGGTCTTCATTGTGAATACCAACTTTAGGTGGGTCCCAAACTACCAAAATTAGCTAGGTTCCTTATTAATTACCAAGACTGAATTATGTGGTTGTAATTATCAGTTTTTCATCATTAAGTGGCCCCCACTATTTGATAGCTCCCCTCGTGTTAATGTGACTACCGACATCAAATGGGCCCCACAATAATTTCTCATAGATGGATTCATCAATGATGTCCAACATTAGATAAGGTTTTACAAAAAATAAAAAATAAAAAAACCTAGATAGACCCATTTGTGATAATCACCATTAGATGTATTACACTATGACTATCGATATTTGATGGACCTACCTTAATTAAACAACATTCCTTGGATCTTAAGGTTTTAACATTTAATTTGGTGATTTTTTAACAATAGATGGGTCTTACCTTGATTACTAACACATGTAATTATTAATTAGTGGGTCCTGCAATATTTGGGTCAATTGATTACTTTCATTCCATTTCTTATTTGGTATATCATCTTGTAAGTTTTTTTATAAATTGTCAAACACTTCAAAGGTACATTGAAATTTGTGAAAATCACCAAACACCATAAGTGACACAAGATAATAATATGACACTATCTTGTTCTATGATAATTAAATATTACAATATTTAAACTTGTTGATATTATAGTATAGATTAACCCAAATACCCCCTAATATATATCGTTGCATATGGATCCCCTTTCTGTGTAACTGTGGGCATGGACCCACTTTTAGGAATTATAGCAAGGGTCCATCTTTAGGAATTAGAATTTAGACCCACCTTAAGAATTGTTGTCCATGGGCCCACCTTTAGAACTTACATTATGGGATCCACCTTTAGAACTTACAACTGGAACCCCCACCTTTTTAGACTATGAGGCTTGTCTTTATAAGAATGTGGGCCCAACTTTTGTAATGTGAACATGGGGCTCACCTTTAGAAATCACAACATGACTCGATCATTTGGATTGTTGTATGGGCCACCTTTAGGCATTACAACATTGGTTCCACCTTACCGTTTGGCAATTTACTATTAAAGTAAACACGATGTAAATCATCAAATCAAGAGATAATAAAATATAAGAGGGTTATGGTGATAATTTATCTTTAGTGGATTGGTAAGGAATCTTTTTGACTTTTGTATAAAAAGTGAGTATTTTTTTCTCATTTAGTGGAAAAAGATGGTTGTTTTTTTACTTAAAAAAAAACAGCAGAGAATTTTGAAGATATGTATACTTTTGATATGACCCCTTGTATGAAAAATGAAGGCTTTATATTACTTACTAACCTAGTAAATTGACAAACGGTCCCTTTTAGGAATTAGAACAAGGGCCCCACACCCACTTTTAGGAATTATATCGTATGTGGGGCCTATCTATTACACCCCGACCCTAATTAAGCATGTTTAGTGCTAATTAATCATATTTTAACTAAATTAATTATGCTTAGTTACTAATTATAGTAATTAGTGTTAATTAGTCCTTGTGAGTCTAGTTAGTTGAGTCTTGAGCCTAGACTAGGTGAGTTGAAGTGGATTGACTCGGTTAAGTGAAGTTAAGGGTTTTTTTTCGTATTTAATGATTTTTGCATTTTTGCATCATTTGCATGTCATTTTAGTATCAACGCATGTATCCTGTCGAACACGCCAACTTTCGTATTTGAACCGACCACATTTGACCAACCATTGTATTAGTGGGTCATCATTTGACTCAAAATGAAAATATTCAAGCTTAATGGACTTAGTTGCAAAAAGGGGCAACCCTATCCCTTTATAAGCCCAACTCCCATCCTTTTCATTCCTTTCATTTTCTCTTCCTCTCCACTACTACCCTTTCTCTTTTCTCTTCATTTCTCTCTTCTCCAATCATCAAGAGGGCTTAGTGCTTGAGCTTTTGAGAGCTAAGGATTGAGGCATCTTCGTCTTCTTCACCTTCCTCATAGCTTGGTTGACAAGAGTCATTTCCATCACTCCCTATTTCCTCTCAAATTTGGAATTATTATCAAGAGGTAGGCAACAACCCTCTAATTTATGATTTTGGAGTTATATTAGAGTCAAGAAGACTCATTTCACACATGCATTCATTCTCAATCACATTTCCATGGATTTTCTTTTGTTAGGGTTTGTAAATTGGGGGTTTTTGTGTCTTTTAAACCAAGAGGTGAAAGAGAAGTTAGAAAGCTTGAATTTGAGGCAAGTATAAGCTTTAATTAAGAATACATAGTGCTTAATTCCTTGATTGGATTATCAATTCGATTATTTACCTATTTATGGTGATTAGCCTCTTAGTTATGGCTTGAAAATGAATATGATTTTGATTTTGTGGTTTAGCTGGAAAATAAATGGAAAACTGAGATTTGATGAATGAGAGGTGGAGAGAAGTGTGTAGCATAGAGAAGTATGTAGCAATTGCACGTGTACATGTAAAGTTTTAAATGGGTGATGTTTAAACAAATAAAAACCCAAAGTACATGTGTACAGGTGGAAAAGGGGAATTTGTACATGTGTGATGGTTGGTAAGTGAAATGAATGGTGATTGGATACAACCATGTGCCTTTTAAACATGAGAACATGTGCAATCTTTTATATGGATGAAATGGGTGGAGACTTACAGCAACACGACACAGACGTGAGATTGGAACGGACACAGAAATGTGTCCCTCGCTATAGCGAGGATGGACCTCACTATAGCGAGACCACCTTCTAGGTGGGCTCGCTAGTGGGCTCTCTATAGCGAGCCACAAGCTCGCTATAGCGAGGTGGGGTTCTGCCTGGGCCCCGGGGTTTTGACCAAAAATACTTCTTAGGCCACTAAAAGTTGACGAATACCCCTAATTTGTATATTTACTAAACCAATTAGGATTTTGGACTCCGAAGTACTTGTGGGACCCCAGAAAATGGCACCTTTGACAAGATCAACGGACCAATGGAATGGACCACATGAGAAATCATTGAGGCTAAGATTATTTCATGTGGATTATATCTTTCGTTTAAAACTTTGTCATGGATGAGGCTTGGAGAACCCGGTGCATTACACTTATACAAAGTGACACCAAATTAAAGATAGCCATACACCGGACCTCTAAACTTCATCGTGTGAGAAAGTGAAGGTCCAGTAAATGACCTTGATTCCTCTTAATCAATGCATGTGCATATTGAGATTTATTTTCTATTCAACTTCTAAATTCTAAACAATAATTTATATGCATAAGTAGTTTCGTTTCTAATTGTTATACTTGTACGGTTATACGATATTCAATTGAAATTTGAGATGAGTAAGTTATGTGTGAAATATTATGGGTATTATGATTCGATTCGATTTAAGTAAAAACAATCTTACTCATGTGTGTATTTATTCGATTCAATTGCTCTGGCACTACTGAGCTTCGACCTTGTGATACCCGACGGGGTTAAACTTGGTTTAGTTATTCGAGATCACTGCAGTAGATCATCTGGAGCACCGAAACACCAGAACCGGGTAGCCAGGTAGCCTTTGGCCGGGCCGCTGGTAATATCCCAACTAGATTCGCTCTCTATTGAGAGGATGGGCTTAATGTAGTAGCCAAATTAGTGTGCATTACTGTTCATTGATTCAAAAAGCATGAATTAGTTTATTTTGGCACAATTGCCTAGTTATTCCTTTATATTGACATCTTATTAATCAATCATCATTTAATTCATTTTGGAACATTATGTATTTCCTTTTTATTGCATATACTTGCCAATTCGTCGTATTTGAGGTGCTACTCCTGGTGTCACAGGCACAGATGCAGATTCTAGGCTTGAGGAGGCCCAGACGGGAGAGGAGGAAGCCCAAGAGGTTCCTCCAGGATTAGAGGAGTGGCCCGATGTGGGGCAAATGTAGAAACTCCCCATTTCGTAGTACATTATATACTTTTGAGAGCTGGTAGCTAGAGTGTGACTAACTTCTTTTTGTGTTGTCACACTAGGATCTTCTTTTATTTTAGTTATACTTTTGGTATTATTGTATAGGGTACCTTGCTGACCCTCTTTTGTTAAACAATGCATATACTTGTAAAAGTTCTTTTGTACTAAACTTGAAGGTTTAAATGGACTGAATGAGGAACGATATTCATTTTGTAATTTCAACTTCTGCTTACTTGAAATGTTTTAATTGGTTCAAGTGAGTTAGACTGACGAGTGGAATCGGTTTATCTTCTTCGTGTGATTGTATTTGACTCGCGACAGGTATTATCACACGGGAGTACGTGTGTCTCACCTCGGGGATTGCCCTAGGCCGGGGTAATTCGGGACCGGGATGTGACACTATCTTTAAAAATATAAAATTGGATCCACTTTTAAGAATTATAGCCTAATGCCACTTTTAGGAATTACAACATATGAGCCACCTTTATGGGAATTATAACGTGGGCCACCTATTGTGATTGTGAATATGGGACCTACAATCATGGATCCACCTTGGAATTACAATGTAGGCCTACCTTTTAGAGATTGTTGTATATGGGTCCCATCTTTAGAAATTAGAATATGAGATCCATCTAGGCATGTTCATTTTGATGCGGAAATGTAAAGTTGAGTGGTAAAGATACAACCAACAATGAATCTTTTTACATTTACTTCTTTTGGGTGATTAAAACTTAGGGGATTTAACGGGAAAAACCCTCATAAACAGCTTATTAATTAATTTGGCCCAATAAAAAAGATTAGACAGATTGGCCCTAAATCCACGTTTCTTTTTTTTTTTTTTTTGTCTTTTAGCGCTATAGTCGATATCGACTATCCCTAGTAACTACACTTAATACCCAGAATCACAAGCATCTTCTTTTTCCCTTTACATCATTCGTTTTGTTTGGTGCAGGCAACACTGCCTGGTGACGAAAATCCACTGCAGCTCTTTATTCACTCCATTAATCGTGGTGGTTGCACTCCTTTAAGAGGTAGGCACATGTAAGACCCCGACCCCCAATTTTCGGGTTTAGTGTTTTCTTTTTTGTGGTTTTACTTTTTGAGTGAGATCAGTAGTAGTTTGACTTTGTTTGAGAGTTTGAATGGATTTTATATAGCTTTGGGGAATCTTGAGATCCGTTGGACCCAGTCTCTGTCTGGCAGCCTAGGGACGCCTTCGATTGCGCATGTAAGCATGGGAGGATAATCCTATTTTTCTGATTTAATCGTGATTTTGATTTCAATTAAATAGTTTTATTATTTATCACAACTTTAGTTTTCAGCCCGTCAGCGTTTGAAGCCCAAAAATCCAAGTTTTGGCCCAAAAGGTGTAAATCTGACTTTTCATGCTAAATCTGGATATAAATTTTGAAATCCCAAAACCATGTCAAAACTATACTTTTTGGAAACTAGATATTTCAAGGATCATTTTAGTCTTCTTCGTCGATCTCGTCTGGGGCCCACAAGATCATGCATTGGCTCGAATGAGAGTTAGAAACTATGATTCATATGAATTTTGCGAACACTGGTACATATCAAGTGTATATCGTACGACGTATAGTGAAGTGTTGCATGCTACCTGTGACAGTAAACAATGGGAGCGTACACATCTGATGAACGAGTTTTACCACCACAAGCTCCTAAGCAACCAGGGCGGCCAAAGAAGAATAGGATTCGGACCGAGGATCGTGGCCGCTAACGGAGGGTAGTCACCTGTGGTAACTATAAGGAGAGGGGGCATAACCGGCAAAGTTGTCGCAATCCACCGGCACAAACTTAAAGAGGCAGCCGTTTATATCTTGATATTTTGGGATGGCATATTTTTGGAAGGAATTTTGGTTGGTTGGTGTTAATATGTGGTGTGAATGTCTTGCTAGATGCAGCCATCTGGATAGTGCACAATCTACTGAAGCTCTTTTTGGAAGGGGGATGTAAGATGAATTGTTAATTAGTTGTGTGAATGTCTTGTTAGATGCAGCCATTTGGATAGTGTATAGTCTACTAAAGATCTTTTTGGAAGGGGATACAAGATGAATTGTTAATTAGTGGTGTGAATGTCTTGCTAGATGCAGCCATCTGGATAGTGCACAGTCTACTGAAGCTCTTTTTGGAAGGGGGATGTAAGATGAATTGTTAATTAGTGGTGTGAATGTCTTGTTAGATGCAGCCATTTGGATAGTGTATAGTCTACTAAAGATCTTTTTGGAAGGGGATGCAAGATGAATTGTTAGTTAGTGGTGTGAATGTCTTGCTAGATGCAGCCATCTGGATAGTGTACAGTTTACTGAAACTCTTTTTAGAAGGGGGATGCAAGATGAATTGTTAATTACTGGTGTGAATGTCTTGCTAGATGCAGCCATCTGGATAGTGTACAGTCTACTGAAGCATTTTTTTTGGAAGGGGGATGCAATATGAATTGTTAATATTTGGTGTGATTGTGCTTGAAGATGCAGCTGTCTCGACGGTGTACAGTCTACTGAACAACATTTTGGGTTAGTTAGAAGATGCTGTTCAGACCTTGTACATCTTCCTGAACAAACATATTTTGGGAAGGGCATATAAGATGTATTTTTTGGGGTTATATATAGTTGTAAATTTTTGCTATGATGATAATATATATAATGTTGTTTGCATTGTGGCTTATTGATATTTTATTTTTTCCGCTCGTGATACATTGTTAATGACAAAGCTAACCCCCAGCCTCTAACTTATGTACATTAGGGTTTCAGTTACATAGTTGATATCGACAGTGACTATGATCGATATCAATTATTACTAACTTTATTAAATTCGATCTAACAATCGTTATCGACTATTACTGTAATTTTTAAGATACAGATAAATAGCCGATATCGACTATAAAACTAGTCGATATCGACTATTATAACCTTGATTATTTGATAGAAAGATAGTCGTTATCGATTATGACTGTATTTTTTAAGTTTCATTTACATAGTCGATATCGACTATGACTGTATTTTTTAAGTTTCGGTTACATAATCGATATTGACTACGACTGTATTTTTTAAGTTTCAGTTACATAGTCGTTATCAACTATTATTGGCTGGGTTATATGGTCGATATCGACTATTGGTTAAGTGTTTTCACATAATCATCATCCACTATGAGGGCAACTGAATATGAATACATCATCATCCACGCAATGCACATGGCATACATTCACCAAAAAGAACAATTCCGCAACTAATATTATAACCCATCAACATGACAGAATAATGAATAACAGCTACAATAGAACTTTACATGTGGATTCAGCATAAATAATCAAAGACGGCTTCCCAAAAAACCTTTACAAGTTCCCCAACCACTGCACAAGAGTTTTCACAAAGGAGAGGAAAAAAAATCAAAAGTCTTCATGATCATAGTGTACTCTCCGTCTACTGCCCAAAACCTTCCCAAAACTCCTCTTAACCAGCTAATAACAGGGTGATCAACCCGGTAGGTTCAACAAGTCATGAAGATTCAGCCTATTAGCATTCACATGCCACTTCTCTTGAATAATTCAATGACAATTTACTATGAAAGTAAGGGATGTCAAACTATGTAAATGTGATGGGACGGCGGTGAACACAATGCTCTGCGAATGCAACAACAAAGACTCCGCAGTCATTACCATTATCTTGGCAAGGAATGTCTTCCTTAATCGGTATAGGCCATAAAAATGGACCCGTCCAGCCAAAATGCATATACATAGCGTTCAACCAGCTGATTTGCAATGGTAAGAACAAAATGAGGGGACAACTATTATCATAGGTGATGCCTACAACTTTGTGACTGCATGTTTTTTTAGGATCACAAACAATACTTACAAACTGCTCCGCTTTACTCCGTGTCAAACGATCACCGGCCAAACTGTTGTAGAACCCCCACCTTCTTTCATCGATGTAGCCCACAATCAACGTGAAATGGCTCCTGTAATGGAGCACAAACACCAGTGTATGTACCTCCCGGGCTTCCCATACTCTATGGCCATGCTTGCCAAAGGCAGCTTCGACACTGGCTTCAGATCTATCCTACCACCAACTCTGCATATAGTAATGCCACCAAAATATGAATGTTTAACATATAAAGGACAATGCGTAATCGAGGTGTTTGGAAAATTCAATGTGAAGGACAATTCAACAAAGACTTACATATATGCTTCGGTCCGCGACGAAAGCAGTTGGACATCATGCTCTTAGGATCTCAAAGTAATAGTACATAAGATTGGTGTCCTGCCAAGTTCCCTCGTCAAGTGCTTTCTTTAAATCATTGCTGGAGACCATGGTACAAATGCTGACTAGTTCAGACTCTCTACATGATAGATATTTTATTAAGAGATAGCTCTGACATGTGCAGGTAATGAGTACAGTTTGAAAAATAGTACATAAACTTCCACGCTTACTTTGTATTGTAATATTCCTTGAAACCCTACACCAGGAATTGCTCCTGATTATTTAATATGTAGCCCAAATGCGCCATAGAATGAGAGTAATCGGAGAACTTTACGGGTACTTTACGCATATGGGGCAAGCGCTTGATTCTCCAAATCAAAGACACTACACTAGCCATCGGTGCGGCACCAACTATTGTTGAATCACTATAAACTGACACCGGAGTGTCAAACAATGCCCTGGTTAGTGGGGGTGTGTCGAGCACCTCTTCAAATGGTGGTAAGTCGGCTGGGTGACCTTCGCTTGGAACGTCGTCGTGGCATTTTTTTCCCTTTCTCCTGTAAGTTTTCGCTTTTGGACTCTTCAGAGCAGTTTTCTTGACTCTCTTGTGAGAGGGGATAGTGTGGGATGGACTAACATCAGT
Organism: Litsea cubeba; assembly: GCA_012931725.1. Lineage (NCBI taxonomy): Eukaryota > Viridiplantae > Streptophyta > Magnoliopsida > Laurales > Lauraceae > Litsea > Litsea cubeba. The sequence continues at coordinate 18,449,774 of CM022953.1, read as the reverse complement.
CTTTGGAACACTCTGAGGGGAAATAGTGTGGGATGGACTAACATCAATCTCTGGAACACTCTGAGGGGAAATAGTTTGGGATGGACTAGGATCAGTCTCAGTCTCAGGAACACTCTGAGGGGGAACGGTGTGAGATGGACCAGCGTTAGTCTCGGGAGCCATCTGATAGGAAACCTTTTGAGATGGACCAGCATGAGTATCCCCAACAGTGAGATGGACCACTATGAGGGGTTCCAGTTCTTGTCTATTGGAAAATAATACGGACATAGTCAGAATGCACAAGAGTAAATTCAAGAATGGGTCTCGGCAGTTTACCTTCTCTACATCCTCATCGGACTGTGAGCTATTGTCATCTTCCATGTTGAAGTTTTCGAACTTCGTCCCGAATGCTGTCTTAAAGGTCTTAAGCTTTTTCCGGATCGAGTCCGCCAGACTTGATATGCTTTTTTTCCTCCTATCCGCCCGATCACATGATCGCTCTAAACAAGCAAGAAGTTTTTTAACCTGATTGCGTACAAAATTTACGTCATCTAAAATAAAGCAGTATTACTACCATATAAAAGGAAAACATCAATTCTTGTACATTCAATACTTACACATTGCTGTGGGACACATGGGTTGGCATGCTGAGCGAGGGCTTCTGCCTCGTTACCCTCCCTGTGCCCAACCCTGCCTATGTGTTGGAATGTGTTGGCAACATACCGGACAAAGTACTCTTCAGAATGTACAGATTGAGTGCACTCCTCCTCGCGCAATCCGAGTTGTGTTCTTCCAGCCCACGATGCAGCTATCTCTTCATCCATATGCAAGTTGTAATCAATTACAACCATCTTTATATGTTCTCTTCTCACGTATGACAAGCTGAAAGGGATGGTGGGGGGCCTATTGCTTGAGCCCAAATTGCTTCAAGACTTGCCACGTTTTATGTCGCTCAACAATCTAGTACCACACTAGGACAGTCGATGAAGAAAAAAGATCGCAATCCCCTTCGGGCACGCTCATTTGGAATTTCTTACTGTAGTTATTGTACGACTACCAAGTGAACTGCATAAAGTCACATATAAGAAGACATTAGACATAGGCAATGGGCAAACAAAGTAATAATTATGTAAAATTATCTTGGAAAACACTAATATATTTACCCCATCAGCCGGCAAGGTGTTTAGTTGGTGCCTTACTTCCTTAACCGATGCTGTGTATGGGTGTTCCCCCAACCTCCTATGCCATGTCTTGAAAAGTGGGAATTGTATGTCCTTCTTCCAACTACGATTTGGTAGAGGACACCGTCCAATAGACATTCGAGAGTAAGCCAACATCTGCGATAGAAAACATTAAGACACAGGCGTTAGTTAGGTTTTAAATTATGCAACCATTCCTTGTAAGTTTGAGAATTAATCACCTGTAGAAGCTGCAAAGGCCCCATGGGTGTTCTGCAGGACTTACTGTCCTCCTCTTATTGATCTTTCTTCTTTCCTTCATCCTCTTTCTTCTCCTCGCCCCCACCAAGTTGCCTTTGCCAACATTCTATAAACGTTTGCAAGACATGCGGGGGCCCATGCGTAAGGCTTGAATTCTTTAAACAACTCAAGCAGATAAGCATGCCCCTTCGCACTAGAAGTCTGTGTGAATATTTGATCGAACACCAAAAAGAACAAATATGCCCGAGTGACTCTAATCTCATCATCTTTTGTGTTTCTTCTTTTTCTTATCCTGCAAGGTAGAAGGGCTGAAGTTGTCTTCAAGCCACTTAAATTTTATCGTTATGCCAACATAGTCTTGCTTCTTCTGTGGCGTGATCCCAATCAACTCTTGACAAACTGACTCTACTAATCTACCTGAGAAAGTCCGTCCGGTTACAACCGGGCCATCGACTGGCAAGCCATAGATATAAGCAACGTCTTCAAGTGTTATAGGTGCTTCCCAGGATGGCAAATGGGATGAATTTGTTTCTGGACGCCACCTCTCAATCAAAGCTGTTATCAAGGCATGGTCTATGACCATACGATCTATGCCTGCTAAGTGGTGTAGACCCATTTGTCGTACATATTGCTTTTGAGTTTCTGTAAGCACCCATATATCTTTATCGGGGTTTGTTGGGATACATCTCATACGTCCAAATTCCTGGTAAGAACAATAACGATTGAACCCACTCCATGGACAATACAACAAAACTAAGATATTGAAATTATAAATAGAGAACGGATTTATCTTTACGTTATACCTCTCCTTGACGAATTCCCTCTGAGATATGATTTGTTTGCTGGAAGTCCCTTGGAATGCTCGTCGCTGTTTTCTTCATGAACTTGCAAAATATCAAATGTGTGAGTTGGCCAATTAATATGGACCTGTACAGACTATTTAAGTGAATCTACATTTGGAACAGAATTAGTGCACAACAACTTGGGTATGGGGCCAATCGCTATTGAGTGCACAACAGCCCACTCCACATCCCATTCTCCTGCCAAGAGCCTACATTACAGTTACCTTTGTACCCAAACCAACTAGCACACTTTTGAAATTGTTCCTTGACTTGGTATTTAGATTTTAATCCCGTTAAAACAAACAACAGTTTGGATTACATATACAAGATTTCATATATCTCATAATACATGACGATCTATGAGACGAAAATGAACTTAGGATTTAATAGCTAAATAACAAGAATGAACAATTTGGATTGTACATTTCCGGAGCCCACAAGAGTTGCAGAAATATAAGGCAGGTGGGTTTGATACCAAGACCTTCCCCGGGAGAGTGTAAGGTATGTAATGCTCACACAAGTCCAACCAAGCCCTTGATATGTGGAGCTGTTGGCACCAAACTCCTAGATAGCTATTTTTAATTTTTCATGGATTTTGCATTGTCCATTTTAGAAGGGGGAGTGGGTTTGGCTGATGAGAACTCACCAAACAATACAGTTATGACATAAACATCTCCTCCAATCAGAACGTCACTTTTGCATAACATTTATAATCCATCCATAGTGCAGGACACCTGGAATAGTTAAGTGCCACGTTGAGGATTGGATGAGTTGTGTACACATTATATAGGAGACATTCAATCCTCATAAAAAGGTTAGCACTAAAGATCCTTATTTAAAATTGAACAATTAATCTGGACTTCTTATCACCGACAGGATAGTTCAAACGACCTCTTCCTTAATCTAATGAAAACTATTGACAAGATGCTCTCCTTGCGGACCCACCCCCCTCCACTCCCCATGCACCATATTATAATACTCTCTCTAGATAGCCCACATATTATAATACCAAATTGCATCACTCTCTCTAGATTGATCATTGTTATTGGAGCTCCTGAAGCTCCCATTGCCATGCATGTTCGCTGAAGCCGTTGCCATTGGGATTGCTAACCCAAGGATAATTGAGGTTGCTGAAGAAATAGCCACCGCTCTAGTGGATCCAAGGCCCATAACGCCCGATCCAACGAGCCAAGCCGGCTCACTTCCAGGCCTGCTTCTAGAAGAACCAGGAGTCCAATCCTCCACGTGCAGCAGCCCACAGCAAAGGGCAGATACAGTATTACAGACAGGTGGCACCTAGCCATTAGTAGTCAAACAACAATAATGGCTGGAGAATAAAAAAAAATAAAGACTATAGCACATGAAGTTAAAAAAGGAACATCATAAAGTAGGATCCAATGAAGAACTGTTCCACCTAAAGAATAAAAAAGTAAATAGTAGCAAATAATGCTACATCAGAATAGTGATTGGAAAAGGAATCCAATCCTAATGTCGGGTACTATTCCACCTAAAGACATTTTTTTATTCTTTATTTTAATTATTTCTCTCCCACTCCATTAATTGTATCGAATGTAATTTGGAGTCCGGGACCCCATTCTTTCCTATAAATAGAGGAAGTGTAACCTTGAAGCCTCAAGGGAGGTAAAAGAGAGATAGTAGAGAGAAATTGCTAGAAGCCCAGGTATGATAGGCTAAGACCCCCAGGGTAGCTGGGAGGAAGTCTTTTCTTTGGTATTGTAATTTTTGTATGTAAGTTTTCTTTGTATTTTGTAATAGTTTGTTTCGTAATGAATCATTATGATGTTTCAGCATTCTATTATCTCCAGTTTGTATTGATAGTGTGACTGGTGCTTGAGGCCGTAGTGAGATCGTATGCCTTTTGCATGGACTCTCTGGGACGTAGCCGTTAGCCGGGTTGGCGCCGAGGCGTTTGTCCATTCTAGTCCGAGTGCATAGGTGGTCGAAGACGAGTCCTTCTGTGTCATGACCATGACCCTTTCACCTTGGAGACCTTAGTTTACCGGAAGCAATTGGTGGACCATTACCCACGTACTACTACACTATACTTAGGAGGCCCGCTTACAGGGTTATTATACCTAGAAAGACGACCTCTTTGCTATCCTAATACCCTCATACTTGCTAGCAAGCCCCCTCTATCAAAATTTTCGCCCCAATGACCCTTGAGAAAAAGTCACTATTCACTATTCATAGTGAAATCAGTGAGAATCCAGTAGCAGCTTTTTAGCTAAAAAATTAAGCTAATTATAAATTAAGTAATGCTATTTTGTACACTGCTGTTCACACTACTCACATTTATAGTGTTAATAGCATATTCAGTCTTTTCAGTTTGGTTATTGTTTCAGTTTATTAAGCTATTTCCAGTTTATTAAGTTATTTTAAGTAAAATTGGTATCAGAACCCTCTTACCAGACAGAGAAGAAGATCGAACCACAGTCTGGTATCAGAGCCAGTCGAGCTTGGTTGACGCCATTCAGGCCTAGTTGACACAAATTTTAGCCGATGACTACAGTTCCAGGAACATCTTATGGAGACTCAGTAGATCCATTTCTGAATCTACCTATAGTTGCACCTCTTCCATATTATGAGAGGTACCTTCAGGACCCTGTATACCAACTGTATACAAATGCAAGGTCAATAAGATATTTAGAAAGTTTAGATGAACAAGTAAGAACCCTTAAGGATATAGTCTTACATCAAGGTTCAAAAACTGCTCAAAGTTTATACCCAAATATTACAGGAATTATTGAGCTGTTTAGCTATAGAAGGAGAACCCTTCTTTTAGAAGACGTTATTGAGAGCACGAACTTAAGAAATGATTTAGGTATAATATTTCTCCAGCATAGGATGATAATGACATCCTATATAAAGGAACATAAGCTCCTTAAAAGAGCCATGCACTATTATTTAGAAGTGGGAGATGCCTCTACAGCAGTCAGCAAGACTATAGAATTCTTCCACAATGCATATAATCAAATTGCAGAAACCCTTGCTGATTATGATGCATGTTTCGAAGAAGCCTTTGCTTTCGGAACATTAAGAAACTTGATACCCTGTCCAGTCAAACCCTATCTAAACTTTAGCCTAAATCCTAATAGAGTCCCCATAAGAGTCATCAGACTAAGTGCAGATTGTAACCATGAATGGAAAAAGCTCACTAGAGCAATTAAGAATTCTGTTGGCCTAGTTTACCCAACCGACTATATAGAAAATATAAGGACTTTTATAAAGAAATTTCCTTACCAAAACTGGACTACATAATACATGGTATACATCTTCGAGAATATATGTAAAGCCCTCCAGAACTATACTATAGAAGAGTCAATATCTAATCCAGCATAGCAAAAATTTAGTAAAGATATTAGAACGAATGCTAGTTCTATACATACAACATAGAGCCTACCTATGGATAGGTTTTATGGAGGACAGACACTCCTCACCTCAAGAATACTTTATGGAAGCATTCAATAAATTTAGAAATCATAAAGAAACTTATGATAAGGCCATGGAACAAAGCTTTGTCATACATGCAGAAAGACAGCTAGCTCAGCTAAGGTTGTCTGATTCAGCCAGCACCTCAGGTATCCATGACTGAGCAAGCACCACCGCTCATATCCCGTATATGGAAATGGATATACGGAAGGGTGGAATTCAGAGAAAATGTCTTTAAACTTCTAGATTGGAAGCAAAGACCTGCAGGAGAATGTTGGCATGAAACAACTGTCAACAACCATATAGCTCATATTCCAGATGAAAATGCAGACCTAAGACACTTAGCAGCCTTAGGAAACCATCTTAGTGATAGAGTTGATTGGTTGTTTGAAGCCATTGGGAAGCTTAGCCTTACCCAACATGAAATAGCCAATGAGACTATACTTAAGATAGATCTCATAGACTATTATGTCAGAAAGTTGGATGTGCAAATTCCTGAGAATTTTGCAGATGCCTTCGGACAATTATATACTTCCAGTTTTTTAGAAAAACCTCCAGAAGAAGGAATAATCCTTCATCTCAACCAATTAAATAAACAATTAGAAGGCTTAAGCAAGCATTTGGAAGAAATAAAGCAAAGATTGGCAGCCGTAGAAAAAGCTACAGGTGCTGATCTAGGAGAAGGTTCATCATGTTAGAAAAACCATATGAAGAACCTTTAAAGAGATTCAGAGACGCAACCTCTGAACCTCTAAAATCCAAAATTAAGCCAAAGAGCCCCTTAATCTATAAGGCTCTAAATCTTGATATAGAAACAGTCGAAAGACTTATTAATCAAGGGAGGAACAAAACCATGGATATACCTCCACACTTACTTAAGTATTATAAACAAGGATACCAACCAACTGTTGGTTCTCCTATAAAGCCTACCCAACTTAAGCCTCCTGAGAAACCCTTAGGGCCTGTTTGTTAATTTAAATAGTGTAGTGAAGGTGATGTAAATGTCACATCATTGCTTTTTATAGGTGGAAGAAGGTATGTTGGAAGTAGAGTTGACTTTTTGAAAAAGGTGTTTGGATTTTGATGTTAAAGTGATTATTATACATTACATTACACTGTTTGGATTTTGGAGCCTCAAATTATTAAAATAAACTTAACTTTAATTGCTAATACAAAATGTATGAAGGTTCTTTCAAAACACAAGATCCAGAAATTTCAACACTATTTAAATATTCCAACACAAATGTTAGGTTCCTCATTATAACAACAAGACGTAATTTCCATTGCTCCCACTCTTCATGTAAATCAGGTTCTGGAATTAATAATTACTGTTGTTAATGAGATCTAGCTAAGACCAAATATGGGTCTTCCATCGATGGGTCCAACCTGAGTATGCTCCTGAGTTAGGACTGTTAATCTTCATTTTGTTCATGCATGTATCATACCACATCAAGTCCAACCTGAGTATGCTCCTGAGTTAGGACTGTTAATCTTCCTCAAGTTGCCCTGTGATTTTTTGGTTTTTTGAAGATGAGGTATTCTACCCCTTAGTCTGCAATAATTTTAACCTCTTTTTGTCACAGTAGTCCTATGCATTCAGCTAAATTAACACGCACTTACCTGTTTTGGGGCTAATTTGGTATCAAAATGTGGTCTAACTTCCCCAAAATGATGGCTGAATTCCAAAGTTCAGATGACCAAAATTCAAAAACAAGAATAAAGAAGATTGTAATGATCAAATAGACCTGATGGATAGAACATTTACCTGCTTTTCTTGAGGTGCCATAGTAGAAGTGATTCAACCATGCGAATAAGTGCTCATTCATTTCAAAGTTACATGAAACATCAAGCTTGAACTCAAGGCACACTTCCTTGATACACAAATTCCAAACAACCATGAAAGAAAAAAAAACAGTGGACAGCAAGACTCGTCCTTGATACACAAATGCCAAACAACCATTGAGCTTAGGAGCCCAGGGTTCTTCACAAATGTCAACCACTGTATATTCCAGTGTAACGTGGAGCCACAAGCTCATTTTGGAAACAACAAGACAGTTTGGCTTAAGTACAAGGTCGATCCAAGGGCGTATATTACATGTCAGTGACAGTGGATACAACCTGATACAACCTTATATAACCTGATACAGTTCCAGATGACTGTGAAAAGTAAAAATACTATTATGACAACATGAAGAAATAATTGGAAAGGTTGCTGTAAGTAACCACTACAAATGACCAACATACATGTCCACCATAATGAAACATTTCAAAAAGCTGCTGCATATTAAGACTGATAATACAAATATAGTGACTGTCATTCCTACAAACATCAGATACTAAACCAAAAGCAGCCTGCTGTGATAGTCTACATAGAACTTTTTGCAGTAGCACACAAAGTTATGCAGTAGGATACATTCATTTTACAAGGTTCGAATAAGGTAAACAATGATACCCAATAGAATACATATGATCAAAATGAGGATGGAAACAAGTCGAATTAGTAAGTTCAGATGACCGTCCATTGCAACGACTGTCCCTCGAGGACAGCTTGATGAAGGTGTAGAGGCATATCTGAAATGTCCATCGTCCTCTGTATAATTGTGGAGACTGTTCATAGCTTCTTCTATATTGGTGTATCCCTTATACAGTGCATCTGGAAAATGATTTACTTGCGCTTTGCAGTCGGTCCATGAATTATATATACCAGGCCGCCTTCCCCGGTAGACAACGTAAAAATTGAATCGAGGCATCATGAAGAGTGAAGTCAAAGCTGAGATGTCAAAACAATTAAAATAATTGATGCATTGTTTTAGAAAGTATATGACAGTGATCACAATGGACATCAAGTTGAGAGTCATGCCATTCATTTGGTTGAAGCCAACCTTCATTGTATCAGTTGTGCAAACATCTATAAAGGTCCATCAGCATAACAATAATTTTTATAGCAAACATAATATTGACTCAAATACTTAGAAAAACAAGCCACCTACAGAATTAAATACATAAGCACGTCCAAAAGTATTTGCTATGGCAGAAAGATAACAATAACCCCCCTAATCAAACACCCTGTTTGCGAATCCCCGAAGCCAAGAACTTTGGCCGATACACACATCAAATGATAGAATAGTTGTCACTTCGAATTTTTGGGAGACGGCGTCGAATCCATGCACTTTTGTCTTTTGCGCAAAGGAAAATAGTGGCCATGTCGGCATGGATTGTCAGCCACTCGTGTGCAATCTCTGCATCCAGGTCACTAAGATCACCAATCTTATCCAGTTCCTTGACCACGTCGTTGGACACTCGCTTCTTCGGATGACGAATACTTTCCGCCACTTCCGTAATAGCACTGGTGATCCTCTCAGAGTTGCGACCCATTGCTGTGACGTATGTGTCAATGTCCTTGGGATTCTTCGCACGAGCCCTCTTCTTCGAGGAGCCTTCACTTTCATTCATTCCGAGGATTTCAAAACAATCATTCAGTCCCACTGGAATTGATCCAGACACCTGTGTGTTAGCCCCACCTATAGATGTAGTCGGCTTTGAACTACCTACATAAGTCGATGGGCTTGCAAATTGCCCAGTTGCAACATCTTTTCCAAACACCAGGCTTAACTTATCATAATCGATTGTCTTTCCTCGCCATGACACAGCATCTGGATGCCCCTATTAAAAAGATTCGTTTGCCTTGCAATGTCATGTACAAAGTCATAACTAAAGAATATAATTGGATATCGAGAACAAATATGTGGTGTAAATACCTGTATCCATGTACTCCAGACATCATCTTCAGCTATGATTCTCTTTGTTGTTACGTCAAATCCAAAACCAGAAGCATTGAGAAGCTCTGTCACTTGTGCGAAGTTCTTATTCAGTACTTTACAATGATTGATTATTGTAGACGCAGTTATATGGCCAACACCTTGATAGGAAGCATTCATTTTGGTTGCTATATTCGCGTACACTTCCTGTTTAAAGCCACGATTTCCCCTTTTCCCAAGCTCGATTTGCTCTTGTAAAAGAGCCAGCAATTCTTCGTCCATGGAGGCATTGAAACAAACATTCTTCCTTTGTGACATGTCTACATTAACATAAACGTACATATCTGAACATTATGATCTCCATATATTCACAATAGCAAATTAAAACAAAACAACGTTGTTGTCATTAATATCTTTACAACATAAGATAACTAAGTACATATCGTGGACATACATTAACAAACATAAAAAAAGTAACCATGCTAGGCGGTAGCTCATGATCTCCTAATTGGTGAGTCACAAACACATCATTGACCCGCATTACGTTGAGTGTAATCATGCCAAAGTCTAGCTGCATAAGCATCCCTAAAATTGCTCAACTGCTGCCTCTCCGTTTGGGAGTAGTATTGGAGTACTTGAGATGCTTGATCAGCCGGAAGGGTGGTTACATCATCTTCTTCCCCACCCTCTTCGGAAGCTTGAAAGAGTTCGTCATCAAATAGATCTTCTCCTTGTTTTCTGATGAAGTTATGAAAGACAGCACATGCAGTTACTATTTTTACTTGGGTGTCCATGGAGTATTGTGGGGCTATTCTTAATATCCCAAACCTAGATTTCATGATTCCAAAGGCCCTCTCAATTACATTTCTTGCCTGGGAATGCCTTTTATTAAATAACTCCTTTGCATTTTGAGGATTTCTTCCTCTATGCTCACTGAGGTGGTAACGCACACCCCGGTATGGTGCCAGAAAGCTTGGTGCATTTGCATACCCAGCATCCACTAGGTAGAACTTACCTATTGCATATTTACATAAATAACAAACACTCCATTGTCAAGATAACCTCAAAACTGAAATTACCAAAGTTTAACAATTAAAAATATATCCATCATTACCTGCTGGGACACGGAGGGGATCCGCATGGGCAAGTGAACTTTGCAGAACGCGGGCATCTGTAGCGGACCCCTCCCAACCTGGATGCACATACTGAAAATTAAGGTCGAATCCACATGCGGCCATTACATTTTGGCTTAAACTTCCTTTCCTGTTCCGGAAGGGTCCTTGAGTGGCCAATGGGACATGTACTGGAACATGCGTTCCATCAATGGCGCCAACACAATCCTGAAGAGAGTTACATTCATTAAACATCATATTTGTCTTTAAAAAAGATGTTTGACAATTTTCTTCTATTATTATTAATACCTCAAAGTATGGTATTCCTTCAGTATTTATCCCTGCTTGTTTGATAATGTCGGGGGCTAGTTGTGCCACTGCTGTTAAGACTCTATGAAAGTGACGACTGATAGTCTCCCCTGATCGACCAAACCTGAAACTATTTATCCTATTCCTAACATTATGTGCAAGTGTATGCAGAAACTCAGCAACTGCCTCCTCCACTGTGACATACCTTGTGTCTGCCAATAAACCTCTATTCCTTAACACTGTACACAACAAATCGAAGCAGTTTTTATTTAACCTCAACTGACTAATAGATTCGCTATCCCTGCCTTGCGTTAAGTAAGAGATGTACTGCATCCTCTCTGCATTTCTATTCCTTGTTGCAGACCTCTGATTATTGCCAAAAATTTGGTAACCCAAGGAGTACATTTCTCTTTGCCATTCTGAGGCCACAGTCCATAAAGTCACTATGACAGCATTATGAGTATTATTGGTAACAACATCTTCTACTTCATTATCAGAACCATTAGCCCCGTCACCTTCCATCTACAGAAGTTGCGGACACTTATCTCTATGGATAGAAGAGAGAAAAATTCCAATGTTGAAATCATCCATACAACATATTGCAAACTATTTCGAGCTACATCAAAAGACTTATAACAACATAAGTCTATGGGTCACAGTAGACATGTTACCACATAATAAAAAATTTGGTTGAGCATGTTCATTTGCAATACAGTCTATCTTAACAGCGTTCATCTATTTGTTTATGCAACAGACATTATATCATTTATGTCTAGAGCCAGCATTATGGGAAATGAGGTGTATGTGGAGAATAAATGTTGCATCTATAACATCAGTAGTCCATAGCTTGACCGAATGTTCATCAACCCACGAAAGTTCATGTTCAGTCAAAACAATATAAAGTATTAGCCATTCATTTTTTTCACTTCGTATTAATCATAGGTAAATCAAATGAACCACTGCGTGGCAGTATAACATTGAAACTTTCCTTTCTAAATTCCGATCCCCTGCAGATAACATCATCAACAAATGACTAACTGAGAAGGACAGCAACTAAAATCACTATTACAGGGCCAGCGTAATCAGATACTCGTTATACATAGATACCATCTATTATTAAAAGCCATAATCATATTCACATGGTCTGCACAACTAAAATATGCTTTTCCTATACACATACACAGAATATATGGATCTACAAAGTTTATGAACCATGAAACACTCCATATAAAAAATTGTTGCAAGAGGCGAAGTGATCAAATGCAATACAGATTTGGCGGATTATGGCGTAACAAAAATAGGGTAAGAAATCGACCATATTAATCAACAAAGACATATGATATTTCATAGAAGCCCTAACCTGTCACAGTGGCCCTAGAGCAACCAGACTCTGCTCTTCTCCCAGCACACAAAGGGGAAACAAATATCTTTTGCTACGCCCCTTACATCTAAGACGCCCCTTTTATAGATAAACCATCAGGCGAGGCATCATTAGACATAGGTAGACATAACAGGACAGAAAACTTACCGTGGGTAACTCAACGATGCACGTTCTTCCAGTCTTCACATGGACTTTTTGGTAGAGGACAATTTTCACCAAGATCTTCTTGAATCAGGTTGTCTCCTTTGGTTCCTCAGATTTCTTGGGCATGGAGGCCCTGTACGAATGGAGTGGCTGGATCGAGATTACAAATCCTGCAATCTATTCAGCTCTGCAATGTAAATCTGAGGATCCACTGAGCAAATGCGCGAGTCACGGAGGGCGTCTAGTAAAAGCCAGTTGCAGGGATTCCTCCTCCTAAGCGATCTCATTTCCAACGATGAAGGTAGCGTGTTTTCTGTGGGGTTCGGTGTACATTTCCTGCAGCTTGCCGCATGGGTCTTCCATCAAGTAGTAGGTGGGTGTAAAGTTGAAGTGATGGTGGAAAGAGACTTTAGCTTTTTACATCCCATTGTACATTGCAGTGACTACATATGTAGCCAAACAGAGGTATCTCTCCGACAGCATCACGTGGGCTCACGTGGGCTCCCATTTAACATCACCCCAACCTTATGTCATAATAACAAACGGGCCCTTAGGGCATCCAGCTTCGAACATGATTCGAATGAAGAATTTTGTTCATAAAGTTTCAGAGAAAGTTAAGAAGCCCAAGCCCAAGATTAATTGGAGTAATCTTGGAGAAAATGATTGGGACATAATTGAGAATGCCATTAAGCAGCAGAGACTTCCTCCTGTCAGGAATGAAGATCTCTTTACCTTAGGAGAAACTCCTATAGGTTTAAATTATGAGATAACCAAGTGGTCTAACCAAGACTTGGTTGTTAAGAAGATACAAAAGTTTGATGTCTTTGACCCAGCTTTTGTAAACATAGGAGCAAAGAAGAATTTTACATTCTTATCCTTTGGCATGTTTCAATGCAAGATACAAGGATTACATGCTCCTGATCCAGATGTCCAACTTTGCATGGTTCTCTTTGATGAACGAGTTGAAGATTTTAAGAAGAGCATCGTTGGAATAGGACAAATGCAGCTTAAGCAAAATATTGCTTACTTTAATGTCATTCCAGGGTTCGTCCTACCCCTTGCTGCAGTCAGCAATATGAAACTGATCGTAGCCACTAAAGGCTATGAAAAGCCTTTGGTATTTAGGGCCCAATCTGTCTCATCTTTGTTATTGGAGCCAAATTAATTAATAGGCTGTTTAGGAGGGCTTTTCCTGTTAAATCCCCTAAAACTTATTGTAAAGTGAAGTTTCCAGGCCAGCTCATTCACATTTACCTCACTTTTACAACAGAAGCCTTACTTAGAAAAAAGTGACGTAATATTCGGTAAAGTAAAGTCCAAACGAAAAAGTGCTAACTTTTTTACTCACTCTCTCCCACTTTTCCTCATACAAAAAAAAACACAAATATTACTTCACCACAAACTTATTGCACCTTTACTTTATCTCACTATATAGATATGATATTTACTCACCTTTACTTTATCAGTAATGTAAACAAACATGCCAAGGAATTATTATATGGAGTCCACTTTTAGAGATTTCTTCAAATTGGGGCCTATCCTTAGAAATCACAATGTCAGACCCACCTTTAAAATTACAACATGGTGATGGAACCCACCTTTTTAAAAAAAAAGTGGTACTTGGGGTCCGCCTTTAAACATACATCACATAATCCACCTTTTTTAGAAATACAATGTGGGGGCATACCTTTAGAATTAATGGTGCATGGGCCGATCTTTAAAAAATGACTGCGCTCGAGTTTTACCAAAAAGTCACCGAATTCCAAGCTTTCAAAGTTCATTAATGATGGAGGGTGAGGTGGGATTAGCATATGTCTCATTTTGAGCATTTAAAATACTGGGATTTTGAAATTCTTCAAATTTTACTAAAGACGATTAGGGTTCCTAATGGGAATTTCAAAATTCCCAGACATCAGAATTATTATTAGGGATTCTAAAAAAGAAATTTACCCTTAGTGAGATTTCGATAGCTGAATCATGAAACATCCTCTCTAGTAGACTGGTTTTGTGAATGTAAAAATAAGCTATAATCATAAATGTTTTAAAACTTTATGATTTTATTCATAAAATTTGAATATGGATACAACTGCACTAGACTCTCTATGGGTCTAAATATGAGAACAAGGGCCGTTAATGTCCCTTTACAACAGCAAGACGACGATGTGAGAGTGAGTATCCAGAGAACACTTAGGGTCTGTTTGTGCATTAGACCCTTTCCATGAAAATGGCATGGCGGAGACAAATTCGGCGCCTTCCGTAATGATGTTTGGTGCAGAAAGGAATCCCTCTCTCCGTGATTTCCGACTTGCTTTGATCTTCTGGTTTTCCTCGCAAGATGGGATGTGCAAACCCGACCTCCCCCATGAGAAAGCGCTTGCCGCAAAAGAAGAAAGAAAGGTTTATTCTTCCGCATTTGCGCACAAACGGACTCTTAAAGTCCCTCAATTAAATCCTCATAAACTCCTACATGGAAATTGAGAAAGGAAAACACAAACTAAAAATAAATAAAAATTCAAAGGGAGCCCTAAAAGAAAGAACATAAAATGAGAAAACAAGTGAGAAATTTTTTCCATATCCAATAGAGGGAAGAAAAAAGAGGTTAAAGGACTCATATTTGTGTAGCCTTTGGGGGTCCTTGGGAGCTCTTGGGTGTGATCGAGCTCCAATAATTGGTATCTAGGCTGTTGCACAATATAAACTTAGGGAGATCATAATCATTCATGGGTCCATCGGATTTTCGATTATAACATACTGTTGAAAAGCTCTTGATGTGTAGATTGTAATGGTATAAAAATGAAGATCATCTGATGTCAATTACATGAAAAACTAAGGTAAGGACAATTGTCTCCCATTTCTTAAATTTGTTCTTTCAAAGCTTCAAGAGGCAATACCTTTCTATCATATATTGGAGTTTTTTTTTTTTTTATTTCTATATACAGTTGGGAAGTACTTTTTGAGAGGATAGAAATGTAGGGGTCTTCATAGGCCGGGGCGGGCTGAGCTAAGGAACATTCAGGCCCAACCCGACTTCTAAACTATAGGCACAAGCCTGGCCCAAGCCCAAATCGGGCCTCAACTAGCTGGCCCAAGCCCAACCTATCTGAACAATATGAATAGGGATGTAAATGGGTCTCCAATTCTCCAATTACCCGGAGGTTTCGACCCATTAAAAATGGGGTCTGGGTCCTTATTTAGGGCCCTGATAAGTAAATGGATCTGGGTCTGGTTCCACCTTCGTACGAACCCGTGGACTCGAGACCCGACATATTACCTAAATTTTCAAAAATCTCTTCTAAAAACCATATTTTTTTAATATCATTCTCTACCTAGATCTGGACCCTGATCCGGACCCGTCCCATATATGGTTCTGGTTCTAGTTCCGGAGCCAAGAAACCGGTTCCGAAATGGTTCCGAGTCCGGATCCGATTCCACCTTTTCCTTAATGGTTCCGGTTTTCGGTCCACCATGGACCCGGACCAGAACCGACCCGTTTACAACCCTAAATATGAAGCTCGAACCCAGCTAATGTTAGGTTTATCTATATCTATACCCTTATATAAAAGAGAAAAAGATGTAGTACTTTTTCACTACACACTTGCCCAATCAAATGCAAGATGGGTGACGTCATGCCTGCATACTAATAATAATAAAACACATGCACCTTGCATCTAATTAGACACCTAGCATTAAATTAAATTAAAGTATTATACAAGAGAAGAAAGTGTCATGCTTTTTCTCTGCACATCTGTGGGCCCCACTTAGTATTATTTTATATATAAGGATATAGATATTTTATATAGTACGGTTTCACTACACACCTGTCTAATAAAAAGAGAGTAAGATGTAGTAAGGGAGGAAATAGAATGAGATAAAGGAAAGAGGAAAAAAAGAGATAAAAGAGAGTGAATCGGATGGATGAAGATGGGGACATAATTGGGAATTTCCCAATATGTCTAAATAAGACTTTGGCTCGGGCTTGGATGTAGAGGGGTTTTGAGGATCCGGATCAAAATGAGCTAGAAGACTAAAGTTTAGGAATTAAAAATATCTACCCAACGGTGCCATAATCTCAAAAATCTAAAATTATGAAAAAGCCCCCTAAATTCTCTGAAAGATTGCTAACTACCCCCTACTATACCTAAATGAGTCCGGATCTGGACCAAACTTGGCACACACGAGCCTAATAATTTTTTTAATCTCTTATATTGAGTAGATGTTGATATTTTAATCTATATCTATACCCTATTATAATAGAGAGTAATATGTAGTACGGTTTCACTACACACCTGCTCAATAAAAAGAGAGTAAGATATAGTAAAGGAGGAAATAGAATGAGATAAAGGAAAGATAAAGAAAAGAGATAAGAGAGAGTGAAACGGATGGATAAAGATGGGGACATAATGGGAATTTCCTAATTTATCTAAAATAGATCGACTTTAGGTCAGGCTTGGATTTAGAGGGGTTTTGAGGATTTGGATCAAGATAATATTGAAGACTATAAAGTTTAGGAATTAAAAATATCTACCCAACGGTACCATAATCCAAAAAACTTAAAATTATGACAAAGCCCCCTTAAATTCTCTGAAAAATTGCTAACTACCCCCTACTATACCCAAATGAGTTCGGATTTGGACCAAACTTGGCACACACGATCCTAATAGTTTTTTTAATCTCTTCTATTGAGTAGATGCTGATATTTTAATCTATATCTATACCCTATTATAAAAGAGAGTAAGCTGCAGTACGGTTTCACTACACACCTGCTGTAAGGTCCGTGACCTTATTGGGTCAGTTGGGCCCAATATCAGGCCCTGACCCATTTAATTATTATTTTATTTAATTGTCTTTTAAATACTTAAGTAGGTTTAGATCATAAGCGAGTTTCTTTTAGCATTAGATTAGTGTCTGCGAAGTTTCGTTCGATTTCGAGTTTGTTTGATCATAGCAGGGGGTAGTTTGCAATTTAGGAAAAATTGAGTGTTTTTTTTTAATATTTCAAACGCCATGACTTTTGGGTTCCTTGGAAAGGTCTCGTCGCGCTGATCATTTTTGTCTCTTGACTCATTGCGATCCGACGATCAGAAACCCTTCAAGTGATCCATTCTTCACTGGACCCACTAAATGGGTAACTTAGGCCCCGTTTGGCATTGTTTCTGCCTTGTTCACAATTCTGTGCTCAGAATGGGTTATGCTGAGACCAAGTTGTGTTGGAACCAATCTATGCAGAACTTGTTTGGCAACATTATATTAATTTATTCCATTGAGAACATGCTATGCGAAACTTATTTGGTAACAACATAACAATTTAATTCTAAGAAACTGAATTAACTCAACAATATTGAACTTAAATCTAATATGAATATTCATAAATTCATCTTAAATATTAAAAAAAATAGTAGGGCCCAAATGAGCCCCGCATTTAGGAATTAGAATATGGGCCCACCTATAGGAATTAGAGCCACTTGTAAGAATCCTTATGCACCACCTTTAGACTTACAATGTTGGACCCACTTTAGTAAGAACATGGGGCCCACCTCTATAGGATTTATGATGTGGGCCCACCTATATAGGAATTTAAAATGCGGCCCCACAAATTGTTATTGAGAACATGTAAAGCACTTTTAGGTATTATAAAGTGGGGTCTCCTTTTGTGATTGTGAACATGGGACCCATCTTTAGGAATTATGGTAATTGAGATCATTTTATATTTTTCAATTTGGCAACATAAACATGACAATAATTG
Source organism: Litsea cubeba (assembly GCA_012931725.1). Taxonomy (NCBI): domain Eukaryota; kingdom Viridiplantae; phylum Streptophyta; class Magnoliopsida; order Laurales; family Lauraceae; genus Litsea; species Litsea cubeba. The sequence continues at coordinate 18,431,617 of CM022953.1, read as the reverse complement.
AATGGTCAATCAATAGTGACAATTATATTTTTCAAAAAATAAATCATTTACTAAGATTGATATAGTAAACATATGAGTAATGAATGATGCAGATCAATATGCATCAACTATAAATAAAGTATTCAGATAGCTTTAATAATATCAATTGATTCAAATTAAAAAGCTTTCTAGTTGCTAAATGGAACCATAAATAAAAAGTTACAAAGAACATGTAAATTAGGGGGAAAAATGATAAAGACATGAATAGTTGGAAGAATATAAAAAGAAGGGGCATTCGGCGACGGGTCCCTGAACATTTCACTTTATGGCCTTAGATCCACAAAAAAAAGTCATGTAGCCAAAGGTCCCTCTCACACTTATGGGTATCTGAAAAGACCTATTTACCCCTCTCTAAATTGTCCATATTCATATAAAGCCAGCGAAGACGTCAGCCGATATGGATATATTCAGAAAGTGCGCATGACGTTATGATCCGACACGTCTTATCTTGATCTGCGACAAGTGTAAAGTCCAAGGACACCTGTCAACTCTTTGCTTGCAACCTCTTCACATTTTATATAATTGCTTGGTGAACATTTTTGCCTAGTTGTGCTTATAGATCAGATCCCTGGTGAAGGAGATCCATATGTTGCTTTCTTTGTCGACAAGGTAAAACCCCGTTTGTTATTCGTCTTCGGTCTTCATAAGGCTCAAATAATAAAGATTGCTTTGAATGAAGGACATTTCTGCCTGGCTTCTCTCCCTAATCTGGAGCCGTTTCTGGGGGGGTCTCACTCAGACCTCTGCTGCCTCCACTTTCAGCTCTTCTTTTGGCTTCTTCCGGATAGGGATGTCGCCATCCTCCAGATCGCCTGGGTTCAGTGCTTCTTTTTTGCTGTGTTCTCCTTCTCATATTTTGAGCTCTTTTTGGGGGTCTCCATTAGACCCATGTAATTCCTTTTTGTCCTAGCTTCTGGTTTCTCTTTTCTTTCAATTCAATTATCCTTAAAGCAACAAAAAAGGGACATTTTTGTTTAGCAGGGTGTTAGGATGGATCCATCTTCTGAGATAGAGCTGCTGAACCTCGGTCCTGATCCAATGGAAGAAGAGTATGGTCACTCACTATCTTTGAATGTTTTCTTTACATAGTTGATTATAGGGGCTTAGATTAACACTGGTGCTTCTTCCAGTGTCATTCCTCCACGAGATAAATTTACGCAAAACTCAGACAGATTTTATAAAAAAACTCAGAACTCAGATAAATTTACGCAAAACTCAGATAAATTTCATACAAATTCATATATATTTGTCAACAACGACACTGACAGACCTTCTTCCTTCTCAATCGATCATATAGATTTGTCTAGAACTCAAATAAATTGTTCCAGAACTCAGATAAAGTAGCCAAAAACTCAGATAAATTTACGTAAAACTTAAATAAATTTGACAAAACTCAGATAAATTTACTCAAAACTCATATAAATTTCATACATATTCATATATATTTGTCAAAAATGACACTGGCATACTTTCTTCCTTCTCAATCGATCATATAGATTTGTCTAGAACTCAGATAAATTATTCCAGAACTCAGATAAATTAGCCAAAAAACTCAGATAGATTTGTCCAGAACTCAGATAAATTTGACGAAAATTCAGATAAATTTGTCCAGAACTCAAATAAATTTGACTAAAATTCAGATAAATTTCACAAAAACTCAGATAAATTTGTCAAAAACTCAAATAAACTTTACAAAAACTCAGATAAATTCCCTTCTCAGTAAAACCTATAACTAAGCTCTTCTATCTCCTCTCCCTCGCCTTTCCTCGCTCTCTATCCAATTCGACGGAGACTGTCCAAGGCAACAAAACTTGAGATAAATTTATGAAAACTCAGATAAATTTTATAAAAAAAACTCAGAACTCAGATAAATTTACGCAAAACTCAGATAAATTTCATACAAACTCATATATATTTGTCAAAAACGACACCGACAGACCTTCTTCCTTCTCAATCGATCACACAGTCTGTATGCCACTCAAAATCAAGAAATAATTCCGACCTGCGGGATTGACTGCTTCTGGGCTTCTGCAAAAAAAGGTCAGGTTGAACTGTCCTGGACCTGACTTACAGCTACTGTTGGGCTTCTGGAGCGGGCGGGTCGGACCTGACCTGGAACTGACCCAACAGACCCGACCTAGAAGGGTCTCCTTCTTCCTTCGATTTCTGTTACAGAGTAGAGACTGTAGCCCCTTCCTTCCTATGGTGGTCTTCTCCGACGACGATGGGAGGGCGGCTGGACTGGCGAGATGGCTGCAACGGTGAAGAGAAACCGGCGACAGCTGTGGTGACGATGGGCATGACGGCGATCATAAACTTGAATGGGTTCTGCAACTTTCCAAACTCGAGAAAACAACTTCAAGCCCCTTATTTATTTTTTTTAATCTTAATCTCTCCACTTGTCAAAATAAGATAAGATACCTTTTGTCCTTTTGAAACCGAACCATAGAGAGCAATTTCCAGGCTTCATCGCATCTCGCTGTTCGCAGGAGAAGGAGTCCGCAAGCAGCGATTAAGATATCTTATCGCTGTCAGTTACAGGGGCAATTTAGTCCTAAAAAGTAAAAATGTGTGGGCTCAAGGACCTCTCACTACAAATATTCTAGCTGAGTGGACTATAGGCTTTAAAAAGTATTTCCTTGGACCGGAGGTTGGAAACATTGACTTATAGGGACCTTTCGCTAATTTTGCCTACAAAGAATACAAAAGAAAAATACAGATGGGAAAGAATCCATCATGTACAGAAGTTAATCTCATAAAAGATATATTTATAAGCACCATTAACATGAAAACTAAGCCAATGTGCACCAGCGACATTAGTCTTATACTACCTTCTGAACTGATTTTAGTTATAACATTTTCAAATACATTCTGCATTTGTTTTTCATAACTTCCAACAATTATAGTAGCGGGTAAAGATTTCAAATCATATCCCCTTTGTTACAAAATGGTTCACTACATTACTCCTATAAGATGTTCCTTGATGGGGAAACCAATGATTAATCCCCATTATAGCAAGGTTTTGTAGAATATGTCAGATATGTGGGAGAGAGATGAGGAGGGTGATGGGCGTCTGGCCTGAGAGAGACTGGAAGGGAGAGTGAAGAGAGAAACAGAAAGGAACGAACGTACCATGAAGATCATTTACCTTTGGAAGATTGATGTGAGAAGAGACTTGAGAGAGAGAGAGAGTGCTCCACAATGCTTATCCGCAACGCGGGAAAGGGCTTTTGTGCCAGCGAGTTGTGCCAAGAAAAAAGTGAAATAAAATCGTTTTGGATTTCCTTCTCTGGCGGGATATGATTTTAGAGATCCATCCAGCGGGCTAAAAATTGGGAACACTAAATTATGCTTAACAAACGGGGTTTGGCCTTGTCTCGTGGGAACACGGGAACAACCGATTAGCACAACGCCAAACAGGGCCTTATTCTTTTCTTTTCCTCTCATCTTCTTAAATGAGATTAACCTTAATCTCTTATTCATTCTCTTCAACGAAAGAGAGATTAGCAGCCCCCATTTCTTCTTCTTCCTTTCTCAAGCTAGAACTCTACCCTAAAAGATCCTACTTGAAGATCCGATCCGTTAAACGTTTTCCTCTCGATCTTCTCTTTCTTCCGGTATAGATTTGGTAAGACTTCTCTCAATCTCATATTTTCATATTTTCTTTCCTTTGGTTAGATTAGGTCTGATCTTAATTCTTTTCATCCCTTTCTTCTTCTTGGCTTCCTATATTTCGTTTTATCGGTTTAGATTCGTGGGTTTCGCGGTAGAAAGCTTCTCCTCGAATTTTACCCAATTTTCAATCTTCTTCTTGGTTGAGGCAAGTAGATTTGCTTTATATATTGAGAATGAATGTATTATTATTGCTTCTTGTTAATTCATTGCTTAGATTTTTCCCTAAATTCCAAGCTTGTCATGGTTAATTGGATTACATATGCTAAAATTGGATAAATGGGTTGAATGGACTTTACTTGTATATGGTTTGATGAATGGAATGGAATGTGGTTTGAGAGAGAGAGAGAGAGAGCATGGAGGCTCTTCTCATGCAAGTACATGCCCTGGAAAGGCTTAAGAAGGAAGGGAATGGACCCTAGGTGAATGGGATTGGAAATACGTTAAAACAGGCCAAACTTGCTTCAGTCCAGGCTCAGGCAGCAAGCAGGCTCGCTCTAGCTGGCTTAACCCTCGCTATAGCGAGATTTGCTACTGTTCTGGAGCCCATGCAGAATGCATTCTCGCTATAGTGAGACTTTGGCTCGCTATAGTGACACTGCATTCTGCAGACAGCAACGTCCATTTCGAACGAGCATAACTTTTGATTCGTTCGTCAGAATTTGGAGTTCTATATACCATTGGAAAGCCCTTGAGACGTAGAATCCAATGGTTCTGGTTTCATCACGATCGAAGGTTGGAAAGTGATGTAAATACTTGGATTATTAACCCAACTTATATTTTTATTAGAAATGAGACCGGTAACCTAGGTTTGAGCCTTAGATGTTGGAAACCATGAATTTACTCTCACTTGACCATTAATGGAATTGAAATCGAAGCACGTGGCTTGTTGTGCTTCGATGGGTTGTCTAGGTATTCGTGTATTACATATGATAACCGAATACGTTTGGAACTAAATCGTTCGATACTTAACATGATTGTACACCAAGGGATTTCCCTAAAAGTATCGTCGATCCAAATTCCACACGTTCTTTATTAGAACTGGTGGAATACATGGATGACACCATTTGCTTAGGATTTGATTGTAATTCTTCCTTGATTTATTACTTGTATCCGTTGTTTATATTCCTTGTACACTCTCTTGACATAAAATACTTAACTAATTATGAAACATAAATTCTTATAGAATTTAGGACTTGGACCTGACTTAGAGTGTACTTAGGAACCTGTGTCATGTATTGATAAACATGACTGGTTAGCAATGAAAGGGGATTATCACGTGGTTTCCTTGTCTTGTATTGTCTTGGATGAGATAATCCGTATGATCTTGTCTTGTACATGGAACTGGCCAGACTTGCTTGTCTTGTTGTCCTTGTGCAAAATCACTTTATTATTGTTTGCATATAATGGCCATCTGCAGTTTGAGATTTTATTGACGAACCGGTTACTCGGTTTTCGGGGTGGGCAGCTGGCGTAGGACGACGTCCATGGCGTTGAATAGCTGGGAGCGGGTTAGGACCGTGCTGCTATTCCCAGGACCGGGAGCTAGAATCCTACTGGAGCCGGACTTTGGTATCAGTAGTCCGGATTGGATTGTTACTGGTACCCCGGGAGGTGGCTTTGGACATCCTCAGAGTTTCCCTCTTGTTCTTGTATTGCATTGCATGGATAGTGGTTATTGCTAGATGATTGCTAGGATTCCTGTTATTATTTCTAGTGATTAATATTCTCGCTTTATGCCTAGCTTCATTTTCCTTGTACTCACATGATTATTACTTGTCATTAATCTATACTTAATGCATGTTATGTTTATTATGTTTTGCTTATCTCCTGCTCAACATGTCGCTGACTCTATTCCTTTGTGTGTAGATACATCAGGTGACTTCTACTATTACGAGGAGCAGGCCGGTGAGGAGATCGCAGAGGATCTCCAACCATCAGAGGAGGCGCGAGAGTGGCGTGCCGATGACGTAGAGTAGCATCATCACTCCTGGCACTAGAGAGAGATTCACATGGGATTTCATTAGATTGCATTCTTTATTTATTTCTCTCGTTGAACCTTTCTTACATTGACTTGGTTTTATTCTAATGGCCTTATTTATTGGGTTGGCCATTGTAATAAATTGACTTCTTAGTCTAGTTTTGTTTATTCTAGATGCAATTTGGAAATATATAAGATTGATCATTCATTGTTTTGATATTCCATATGCCTAGTATTGTTTGAATTCCATAATTCATAAATTGTAACGCCCCACCCTATACACATGCATGATATTGTCCGCTTTGGCCCACTGGCCTCACGGTTTTGTTTCTGATGGGCCTCAACCCATCAAAAGGCCTCATGCAAGGTAAGGGTGTAAGCTCTACATATAATCCCAATCACTTTCCTCTCTATAGTCGATGTGGGACTCCGGGGCGTCACATTCCACCCCCCTTAAGGCTGCACGTCCCTGTGCAGTAGCCTGCCAGCCCCTGTAGCCTGCCAGCCTTCTTGGCCCGCCCACATGGAAACCCGCCCACTTGCACCAGACCACGGCAGGGGACCCACACTCGAACTAGTCGAGAGTCGGCTCTGATACCATTTGTAACGCCCCACCCTATACACATGCATGATATTGTCCGCTTTGGCCCACTGGCCTCACGGTTTTGTTTCTGATGGGCCTCAACCCATCAAAAGGCCTCATGCAAGGTAAGGGAAGCTCTACATATAATCCCAATCACTTTCCTCTCTATAGTCGATGTGGGACTCCGGGGCGTCACATAAATGTCTTGAGGCTTGAAATGTAATATCCTCACAGCGGACCTATGATCCGTGGACCCAAAGGATAAAATTTTAATTAGTCCTAAAATCTCACTCTCCGGATCCGGTTAACTCTTTAATCGGGTTCGGAAGACGTGACACCTGCCCAATAAAAAGAGATGCCCAATAAAAAGAGAGTATGATGTAGTAAGGGGGGAAATAGAATGAGATAAAGGAAAGAGAAAGAAAAGAGATAAGAGAGAGTGAATCGGATGGATAAAGATGGGGACATAATGGAAATTTCCGAATTTGTATAAATAATACTTTGGGTCAGACTTGGATTTAGAGGGGTTTTGAGGGTTTGGATCAAGATGAGCTAGAAGACTAAAGTTTAGGAATTAAAATATCTACCCAACGGTACCATAATCTCAAAAATCTAAAATTACGAAAAAACACCCAAAATTCTCTGGAAAATTGCTAACTACCCCACCCTACTATACCCAAATGAGTCCGGATCTAGACCAAACATGGCACACACGATCCTAATAATTTTTTAATCCCTTCTATTGAGTAGATGCTGATATTTCAAACGTAATAAATTTTGTTTTAATACATTCCATTAAATCAAGTAATTTTTTTTATTTCTTTATTTTTTTTAAGGTGGTGGAGAAAAGAAAAGGAAAATGTGGATAAGATTGAAATCTATCTCAAATCAATATCTCAAATGTTGTTTTTTCCCTATTCTTTTTTCAATTTTCTTTTAACATTCTTCTTATTGAGATACTACTAGATTTTCAATGCAGGAAATTTTGTGGGTATGAGGTTTTTCCTCTGTGAGTAATTGTGTAAGGAAGAACATGTCATTTTAACAGATTCTTCATGGACTCTTAGACTTTTTTGGAATGGAGGGAGTCTTCATACATGTAAATGAGCACTGTCTACTGAAATTATTATCGTTTGATTGTGTCTTCTTCTTCAATTTTTTTTAATGTTGCAATAAAATCTTCATTATAAGAAAAATGGGTGCAACCAGAGTTAAGAAAATGATGATGAAGAGTTAGTTTTTTCTTTCTCTTTCCTATTTGGCTAAAGTTAGGCCCATTAATAGCCTTCGTGCTTTAATTATATGTCTGTTTTATTTCTTGAATCTTAATTGCAGGCTTCCAAATTATGCATGTTTCGTATTTCCTTATTGTAGAACTTTGTATTTACTTCTCACTCTATGTTTGGAATATGAATTTGTGCATAGCATTTAAAATGTAAAATTGATACTGTTTTGTTATGTGAGATAGGAAAATGTAAAACTCAAACAAAAAGTGTCATGGTTGAGAAAAGCAAAGTAAACAATAACTAAAAGGACGATGCTATAAGGCATGAAAAAACTTTCCATTATCTGTTAGAATATGTTTTCCTTCTCCACAGAGTCGTAGGGGAAGGGGTTTTTTTTTTAAGCAATACAGGTGCTAATATTCAAAAGGCTAAAAACATAATCCATATTTGTATAAGAATCTGACATTTTATTTTGTTTATTTTTCCTGTTTAGTTTATGTTAGTTAAATTCTCACGGTTTAGACCAATGCCTCTTCAATCGTCACCCTTCAAACCCCTCAAGAGTGCGATAAGACCAATAAGCATTCATTCATGGTTCTCATCGAACCATTTTGTTCACTAATTTCCAAGTTTTTATTCAGTTTTTTTTTTTTTTGTAAAATTAATTGTGAGATATGATGATATTAAAGAATCAATTCAAAGGAAAAATATTTCAGATTTTATCATTCAGAAAGTTGTTTTAGTCTTTCTTGGCACTATTTTATCTACCCCGGTTAATAAACCATGCCAAGGTGGGAAAAATAAAAGATTTTAACTATGCACTATTTACTCCATTATGTGGTTCATGATGTACATATTGCCTTTTAACTCTGAAAACTTAAATGCCATGTGCTTTTTCAATAATAAAACTTGAACTAAGACGGGATGAAAAAAAATGAATAGTGTATTTTACAATGGATCAAAAGAAAAGGAATCAAGTGTATTTTACTTACTACCTTTTGGTGTTCAATACTTACAATTTTGTGGGCACTTTAAATATTACTTCGCCATCGGCTTAAAAATCAATTTAAAAGTCGCGACAAAAGGTATTAGCTACCTTGCTACTTTTGTTATTGTTGCTGGCTGCCAATTGGTGGTTGTGTTATAACTCAAATACCAAATTGACTACACACGAGAGAATTAACACTCTCTTTTTTATATACTAGAAACAATGTTAATTGTGCAAATAGTTTCTATTTATTCTATTTATTTATTTATTTTTATTTTTATTTTTTGGTGGAACTAAAAGATACTTGAGTAGTATTTGCATTTGAGATTTAAGAGTTAAAAACATCAAAGGGCTTCGGGAGGTTTCCAGAAGATATGAGATCATTTTCTTTGTACGGATGTAACCCTTTGTTATTATTTTTTAAATATTAACCCTTTAATCTTTTGTACACTGACCTTAAATATTTGTAATTTGATGTTCCTTCAGTTATATATTATTGATTATGGCCTTTGAAAAAGGTATAGGGACCTCCAAAACTTATAAGCACATACAGGTACTTCGTTTACTTTATGTTTAGTTTTTTCTTTTTTAGAAAAAAGTAGCAACTGAAAAGATATCATAAATAAGAAAGTAAAATGTACAAACTTAAACTCATTTTATGTCCGTCCTGTTTTTTTCTCTCTTTTAATGAAAGTTACCATTAAAAAAAATTTTAATGTTCTTTTCCCTTTTGGTTCATGTGTTTGTATTTTATTTAGTTATAATAATTGAGTTTTCAATCTGACATAATAGTTGTATTGATTTTGATTTATGCCCATGTTGGAAGAATAATCACAAGTTGGATAATGTGATAAATACTACTAAATATTGATTCTCTTCTGATATTAGTAATTCCTAAAGATAATTCCATAAATGTAATTTAGTGGTAGGTCTTATAGATTGCAATCGTAAAATTATTGTTGTTCTGTATAATTTTTAGTTTCTTAATATACAACTTTTGTGAAATTTTTTTTATTATAAAAGGGCATTTCAAGGGCATGAATATATTTATTTATTATTGCTCTCACTCATGAGGTTTAAATTAAAAAACTTTGATCATTTTATAACACATTTATTTCTTTCATCATTGCAAGTGCTTCTTCTTTTTGTTGTTCTTCTTCTTTTCATATATTTCAATGAAGCGTCATGCCTTTCCTTAAAGGGAAAACAAGAATCTCATAGAAATTGCTTGTTATGTTAGCATTACTACTAACTTCAGAGTCAGTGACTGAAGTGATCGTTTTAAGTGTAAACACCTAAAATAAGTATTTGATGCTTAGCTGCAACAAATTCAGTTTGTCTTTGTTCGTTTCGATTTTTTTTTTTTACTTTGATCAGACTCCCATCATCTATATAGAACAGAGCAGAAGAGTTGATCTAGAATACCTAGGTTACATTCTTATGTATTTCTTAATAGGAATGTCCAATTCTTTTGAAAGATTTGTATTTGTAGTTTTTTTGTTTTTTTGTATTTTTTTCCCTATGGATATCTCTATTTGTGAGCTTCCATTGAACTGAGCTTCTATGATTACTTTATATTATCCTTTTTCTTACAGGGTATAAAATATAGCACTTTGTATCAAGCAAAAGAAGATGCTGACTCTTGGAGAGGTATTGCCTCTTTTTACCTTATAGTCGTCTGTCTTATAAAATAAAACAAAGCACAGGTTAAATACTAATATTGATCAACATATGCTTTTCAAATCTTACCTGTCAGAGTTCATATCATAGTTCCACCATTGTTGATCCCTGTCGCTTGAGGACAAACCAAATTACTTTATTATTTGTGACGGTCGGTGTGAGATGTTATTCTTCTTTGTAAGTTAAGACTAAAACCACCATCTCAGTTTTGTTATTCTGATGTCCTTAGGTAAGATATAATTAGTTTTTCTCCTTAATAGAATCTGATTTTGTAGTGAACATATAATATTCATGGTAATTGCTTAGAACAGTAAGCTCATCTGGTTCTTCGTTTTTATTTTTAATTTTTTTTATAAAACTACATGTTATCAATTTGACTATGCTTTTGACTGGACTCTAACTTTAGCAGGTCAAGTCTACCAGGAAACTGATAAGTCGACCTAGCAGGTTAAATAAAATAAATTTAAATTTCTTTGTAAACATTCATGATAAAATATCTAGAAATATGTAATTTATATCCTCAAAAGTTATATAAATTTCATATCGATTGTCTTTTGAGATCTGATCATTTTTCTCACTATATCATGGTTTTATTGTTTTCAAATATCTAGAAAAAAAGTAGTGTCAGCTGTAGTTAGAAATTGCATGGGCCTTGCAACTCATAATCACTCTTTTTCTGTTGAACTTTTATTTTTAAATGTATTGAAGCTTCTACTAAATTTTTTTTAAGAACTTTATTTTTTAAAGATTTTCTTAGTAAAACTATGTATTCAGTGCACGTGCATTGCACGTGCAGGACTCTGCTAGTAATTTAAAACTACGTAGTTTACATTGTCTTGAGTGTAGCATTATTGGCTTGGTGATGCATTTGTGTGTCAACTTTCTATATTGGAGTCCCTACATAACTATTTTTGCTAAAACCATTATTATATCGGGTCGGGCTTCGGGCCGGGTTCTCTACAACTGAATCCAAGCCCGACCCATAAATTAAAAAAACCAAGTTCAACCCTAATACTATAATTGAAGGACCAAGCTCAGCCCAAAGTGGGCTGGACCCTGGGCGTGCTTGGGCCGGCCTGGTCCATGAGCACCCTATCGAAATGGTATAATATCAAGTTCCACTTCAAGAGATAAACTCGCATTTATAGCAGCTCTTGGGTCTTTTGATGGTCTGAGATTTCGGTGCAATACCATACTGATATATAATTGTTTATCAAAAAAAGTGTCAAAAGTGGTTAGATAGAGCGGGAACTCTAGTCACATGGGTCAAGCTCGTATTTAACATGGGTTATTATGCTAGTTTCAAATTATATAAATTCCTTTATGCTAAATATATCAGATTGGGTCAGACCTTTAAATATACTGAACCCTATGTTTGGCCTATTTTGCTATTTTTTTTTCCCAGAAATCAGGTTCCGATTCCAGCCCAGGATCCTAGAAGCATACCCAAATCTAGCCCGGCCCAATCTGGTCGGTCTTGGTTCAAACTGGTGGTGCACAAGCAGTCCTACAAACACATTTTTTAATAACCTGGCCCGAATTCACCAGTCGTTTTAATAGATATATGAGTCCACAAAAATGCATGATTTGTGAGAGCCTGCAAACACATATAGTTTATTGGTAATGCACTCTCTCATTATAAGAGAGGTCCAAGGGTTGAGTTCTTAAGATCCATCATAGTTGGTTGAAACAGTGAAGATGACATGATTAATGTGTAGATAAATAATACTTGATCTCATCTAGTTATCTTCATCTGCGTTTATATTCATCATTAATAAAAGTCATGGTAGTGTTTGGGTTAGATCATTTTATTAGAAAAGAAATTGCATTCATAAGATACTTGGATCTAGGCCTATCAATCTGGCCCTATGACGAGGGGCTTCGCCCAGCCCACCAAATAAGGCCTGATTCTCAAAATCCTTGCCAAATAGAGGGCCAGGCTATGGCAAGCCCTAGTCCAGCCTTTTTTTTTTTTTCGGGTTGTATATATATATATGTGATTTGCTTTAACAAAGTTTGTTTACTGGCACCATTTTCACAATGTCTATACGTGTGATTCATTTTATGATGTTTGTTTTAACAATATGTATAAATGTACAAAATAAGTATTTCGCAATCATATAAATAAATATGGATGTTTTTCACTTACATGTATTAATTTCAATACAAACAAACAAGCCCATTTGACGGTGAATTCCCCATGCATTTCAATTCAATCCAAATAAACAGGCCCATGTAAATCAATTACTTTGAATTGTTTCAATTCCATACATACTACCCATTTAATTCATCCCTATATATTTCAATCTCATGTAAACTAACTGGTCCATTTCAAACCATGTAAATAACACATTTGAACCCTATGTGTTCCGATTTCATGCGAACAATACAGGCCCATTTGAATCAATTACTTCTAATGTATTCAAAAGCCATACAAACAAACAGCCCCTTACAATTCATTGCAAACAAACAAGCCCATTTAAATAGATTCATGGTCCTGATCCACTTTGTTCCACCCCAGATCCAACCAATTGGCATCCTTAACTGAAGTACAGGCAAGTGTGGACTGGCAAGAAAATCCAACAGATCATGAGCCTCATTTGTTTATGGAAATCAACTTGTTAGCTAGGAGTAATCAACGGTCTAATTTCACTGAAGAAAATTGAACGGCCCATTTTCTAACTCCTTCAATTTTGGGCCAAAACATGATTGGTTGTGGGTTTGGTCGATTGTTGATGTTGGACCCACTCCACTTGGATTGAAACATGTCCAAGGCCAGCTTGTTTAGTTATTACTTATTAGTCCTAAATATTCGAGTCTTTATACATTTTTTTTTTCTTTTTTCTTTGCTATTGAAGGGCTCCCAATCCTTATGGCTGGACTAATCCTTCCTGGCCCAGAGGGAAGTCAGGTAAACACCCCTGTAGATCCAAGGTGGTAGAACTAGTGAATTCAACCTTCGATTCCTGAAGAAGGGGGAACCGGGAGTCAATACCAAGACCTCTAACTCTGAAAGAGGGATGAACCATGGTCCTAACCACTCGGCCAACCCTTTGGGGTTAAAAGTCTATATACAGTTCGTACGCATTAAAGCTTGGTTCAAACCAGGCCCATTTACCAAAGAGACATGCGGTTTTGTGCCTTCTATGTCGGTCCAAATCTTATGCATATGAATGGTTGGGCTGGGACCATTTAATGTTGGACCAAAAAGTCAGTTTTGGGTCAAGCCCAGAGGTTTGAAAGGACTCCCAACAAAAGCACGGTGTGGATCGGGCTCATGCTGATGCGTCGCATGCTCCATAATTTCAAAATAGCGCCTGAATTCTTGGATAATTTCAAAGAAGAGGCTCATGAATAGGGATGGCAATTCCGTCCGGTCCGATCCAATCCGATCCGATACCCGCTCCGTTTGGATATGGATTTCGGAGATTTTTTTCGGAGATCGGGTCGGATTGGGATATGGATTTTGAAAAACATTCGGAGATCGGATAGGAGGCGGATATGGAGATATCCGATCCGAATACTCGTTTGGATATCCGAACCGTATCCGACCCGTTTGGATACCCGTTTAACCCTTAATTGCAGTTTTCCTCCTTATCTTATATAATATTATATATATTACACCATATATATATCAATATATTACAGAGAACACTTCAATAATTGGGATTTGTATGACTTGTGTAAGTGTGTTGAAACTTGAATGACTTTATTTTGGAAGTTTATTTTTGAATATATTTTGAAGAGGATTTTACCCGAAAAATCCTTTAAGACTTGTAAAAAGCCAAAAACACCTTCAACATCTCATAAAGACCATAGTAGTCCTAAAGGCCCAGTTTCGTAAATTTTTTCAATTCTTTCGCTGAGCAGGGATATCCCTGCTCCTTTTACCTTAAACAGACCTCAAAACCCTTTTGCCCTTTACCCCGTTCGACTTCTTTCTCTCCCTCCGTCTTTCTTCCTTTCTCTCCCTTATCCCCTATGGGTCGGCACCGGCAGCCTGCAGTTCTTCCTCTCCTCTTTTCCTTTCTCTCCCTTATCCCCTATCAATTTCATTAAATCAAAGATCCTTAATTTGAGTTTCTGCAAATCATTTTAGGGTCACTGGATTGAAACTAACTTCTTTCACTATCTCCACAGTTTCCCTAAACCATTCAGGAATGAGCACCAGCCCTCTTGGATGGGTTGTGATTAATTTCATGATATTGGATTCGGGTACCCCATGATCTTTCAAGATAAACAAATTGGGATTCATTTTTCTTTGGATTTTGTAATGTGAAATGCACGGCGAGTGTTTGATTGATAACAACACATTTTCATTGGCGTGGACGATGGTTTTGAGGAAACCATTGGATGGGATGATGCAATTCTTTAGGTTTGTGAATAGTAGGGTGGGGTCTGAGACGAGGAGCACTGCAAGGGTAGCTCCTTAGAAGCCCAAGTCATTGAAAACCCACATGATTTCTCAAGGTAAGAGAGGGTGAGAGATGATTGAAGAGTGGAGGGTGAGAGATTTGAGATGGATTGGAGAGTTGGGTGGTTTTGAGGAGAGAAGACAAGGGTTTTAGAATCCTTAATTTGCTAGAACTCTTATTTGGATTAGTTTTCTGTAAAGAAAACCCAACATGACAGTGTTTTGGAAGGGGATACCCCGTCCGTGTTAGTGCTGTGAGCGGGGATATCCCCGCCCACCAGAGTACTGTGGGTTCTATCTCTCAAGGACTGGTTTCAGTTGGGACGGGGATATCCCCGCCCAAATTAGTGCTGTGAATAGGGATATCCCTTCCTCTGTTAGTGCTATGAGTGAAGATATCCCTGCCCACCAGAGTACTGGTATCAGTTGGGATAGGGATATCTCCACACACTAGTATTATGGATGTTTACTTTACCATACATCCACAAAAAACAAAAGAGGGCATTCACAAATCATGTCTTGTGTTGTGCCCCTGGGCCATGAGGACTGGTTGGTTTTGTCAGCTCTCTTTGGCTATAACCACATGCTGATTATGGTAATACCTTATCAGGAATTTGCATACCTAATCAAATCACATTTGCTTCCATGGTGAGTTTCTCAGTCTCTCAAGTCTCAAACAATCACTGCATTTCTCACTCGGGAAAACTCACTATCTTGATGAATCATGATCATGAGAAAACAAAAGGGCAATGTGTTTCAAAAAAAAAAAAAAAGTGAGCTGGCAATGAGTTTCTTGTCCCAAGCAAACCCAGACCTAGTTAGGTCGAGTCAGAACTGGATCTGGATCCAGACTCAGATCATCTTTCAAAAAACTGAAAATGAATTGGATAAAAACTGGTTCCATCTCAGGCCTGATCCTCAAACCCTTTTTTGGTTTGGGCCAAAAAAAAGTTAAAGGTAATGGCCAGTTTGTTTCCAAGAGGAATTGAGTAAAAATAGAGTAAGTGTCATGTAATGGATAAAGTTAAAGAGGAGTAAGATGAAATAGAATGAACAATGGATTACTTTGTATGAGTTTGGATGGTTGGTGTAAGATAAAGACTCTCACATTAGTCAAGTGTGCAGTTTATCATCTAAACTTATAGAAAATGGGTCCCACATTTGGCCATTTTATCAATGTTGATCAGAATTGCACGATGGACGTGAGCTCACACTTGGATTCGGAGCACCAGCCACTCAAACATACATGGCCACTAATACCCACCTTCGCTTGGTGTGTACATCACCAAAACTAAGGGTGTAACTGTTCACAGCACTGATATGGGCAGGGATATCCCCGTCCCAACTGAAACCACCTTGAGAGACAGTACTCTGGTGGGCGGGGATATCCCCGCTCGCAGCACTAACAGAGGCAGGGATATCCCTGTTCACAACACTAATTTGCGCGGGGATATCCCCGTCCCAACTGAAACCAGTCCTTGAGAGACAACACCCACAGTACTCTGGTGGGCGGGGATATCCCTGCTCACAGCACTAATAAAAGCAGGGATATCCCTGTTCACATCACTAATTTGGGCGTACACTGTCTTCTTCTTCCTCAGACGTTCTGGAATCTGATCTCTGCAACTGAAGAGGTTCTAATCCGAACCCAGATGAAAAAGACCCAAATTTCCCCTCAAAATGATGAATCCAAGCACAATAGCTTTTTAATCCTTCCAGATCCCAGAAAACCCTTCTACTTTGTAATCAAGAAAACCCCAAATTTCAGCTGGGAACTCTAGATTCAATCCTTAAAACCCATCTTCCGAAAATATCAGATTCTGAACGTGGAAAAAGCACATGTTCTAGAAAACCCAGCTGCCATATCAAAACTCCATTTCCTAATGAGCTCGAAAACACTCAGATTTTGATCTTTCGTAGCAATTTGAAAGAGAAAAGCTAGGACCGGCGTCCCAATCACTTATAAGAGTGGAAAAGATCGTTGCAGTAGATTAAAGGAAGGAAAAGAGGAGATGAAGAACTGCAGGCTGCCGGTGTCGACCCATAGGGGATAAGGGAGAGAAAGGAAGAAAGACGGAGGGAGAGAAGAAGTCGAACATGGTAAAAGGCAAAAGGGTTTTTGGGAGGAGCAGGGATATCCCTGCTCAGAGAAGGAAAGAAAAAAAAAACCAAATAAGGCTTCTGAGACTACTGTGGTCATTATAGGATGTTCATGGTGCTTTTGGCTATTGACAAGTTTTAAAGGATTTTTCGGGTAAAATCCTCTATTTTGAATTATATTGTCTTTTTAATGTTTTTAATGCTTAAATTATATTTTGAATTGTATTGTCTTTTTAATATTTTTTTAATGATTTGGATATCCGATTCTCCGTTTGGATATCCAATCTGCGTTTGGAGGCGGAGATGGAGGATAGAATGAATATCCGTTCGGAGATCGGAGCGGATATGGAGACGGAGAATTGGATTCGGATATGGAGGCGGATATGACAATATCCACCTCCGATCCGGCAAATATCCGCCTCCGATCCGACCCGGCAAATATCCGCCTCCGATCCGACCCGTTGCCATCCCTACTCATGAATAACAAACCTAGTTAAGTTCCAAATTGTTTTGATGAGCACTTTCAATTGTGTCTTGTCCAATCAAATTGAAAGTTTGCACTTTTGAGTGAACTGTTTTTAACTGGCCGTGAAAAATATCCTCGTAACTATGGTGTTTAAGTGGGTTTCGAAGGGGGGTATTGAAAAGTATCTATGATATTCCTACTAACGTCTCAAATGTGCATGTTGTAAATAAATACTCAGACGGATTCCACTTGAGGGGGAGTTTTGAGGAGTGGGCTCTACCCCCGCTTTAATTTTTTTGATATGAATGATTAGCTAAAGAAAATTAATATGGCATCAACTAATCAGTTGCGAGTTTGAATCCTAAAAGGCTTGGTGCACCGATCGAGTTTTACCCTGGGGACTCTACCCTTGGGGAATGTTGAAAAGTATTTCTGTTATATTTACTAACGATTTATTTTTACACAACGAAATCCCGGTTTGTTCGGTGCAACGTAAATGCCACAAAAAAAATGGTATTTTTTAAACTGTCTTCCTGTGAAAGGGCAAAAACTTGAGTCCGACTATTTCCTAGGGGTGTAACGGTTCGGTTAACCGTTCATTTTGGAAGAACTGTTAACCAAACCGTACGTGAATTATGTTTTTCAGTTTTAAAAACTGTATCCATAAAAACCGTTAAAAACCGTAACCGAATCGTATCCGGAAAGCCGTTAAAAATTAATTTGTTAAGTGTATACTTAAGTTAAGAATTATATACATATTTTATTTTGGTTCTTTATTTTTTTATGAGTATAACGGTACGGTTAACATGTTAATAACCGTGAGTCAATACTCAAAACTGTAACCGAACCGTGAAGTGCGGTTTTTCGATTTTAATAACCGTAACCGAATTGTGAAACACGGTTATTAACCGCGGTTCGGTTCGGTTCAGTTAGACGGTTTTCCAATTTTCTCTTACACCCCTAGGATTTCCATTTCTCATGCCACGACTTTATACAAACAAGCCCTAAGGAAATTTGATATTCCTTTCTTCATCAAAATCGGGAAATGAACTTGGGATAGGATTAATTTCTGGAAATATCTTTCAAAAAACAAATATATCTTTCAAAAAAAAAAAGTGGAAGGAAATACAAAATACTCACATGAATTGATCCGTTTGCATCTTCGAATATGGAATTCAAAGCATCAAATTGAGAATTATACTCTGAATTATCTAACTATAATAAAATATACAGTCAACCAACATTTATCCAATTTCAAAAGATTAAGAAGTATATAGTTCGATCCTCTTATTTCTCGAACAAAAAGGCCCTAGAATCAGGATCCTAATCTATACAGATACAAATGGTCCAATGGAAGAAGGATAGGATTGCATTCCACTCTTCTTCAGAGTCATGAAATGAAATAGTGTTGCCCACTGAATTGTGGAAGAAAACACAAAATAATCACTCACCAGAAAAAATGTGCTTTGGCGCACTTTCTATTTGATTTTGAGATGTGGCCAGAAAGCTGGAAAGGGATTAGAGGTGTCCATTGGCCAAAGCTTGACCAAGACTGCCCTGTTTACCTATCAGATATAACATTCAGACCCAGATCCATCCCACAAGCCTAAAAGCCAGGCCCAGGACAGGCCAGTTTAATAGTTGGGCTTGCAAACTAGGCCTCCCCCACCCCCCCCCAAAAAAAAAAAAGCCCAAACCTGGCCCAATGGGAACAGGTCCCCAGGACAAACTGATCAAAATCTTTAAACATGGGGTAGTGGGAGGACCTGATTGTATACCCATACCACTGGACTGAAGTTGAACCACTTCTTGTGCCATAATCAAATTGAAGGAAATTAATCACATTCCATGTTTCGGGCTGATTCAATATTCCATCAGTTGATATCCATTGCCCACCACTAAATGCTCCTATCCCACATGGCTGATCATTCTATGTGGGCCAGGTGGGAAGGGGATGAAACCGTAGACAGAAAAGATCAGCATGATTAGATTCCAATTATCACCTTACATGATAGAGACATATCATCCCATGCTACCACAGTAAGATGCTGACACCAGTACTTTGGAGCTCATCTTTGTATGATCACACCTGTTATTTATGTCATTAAAACTGACCCAAGTTTTACCTGAAAATGGAGTGGGCTGTTGGATTGATTACCTGCAGAAAAGATCTATCACTCGAAATTTACTGAAATTAGACTAGTTCTCATACAAGAAAGAAGAAGTGAGAGAGAGAGAGAGAGAGAGAGAGAGAGAGAGGAAGAAGAAGAAGAACTGCGCCACTCATGTAATCTGAATGTCAAAATTATAAAAGCTCTTTTAGCCTTCTACTAAACATGTACATGGCCCAAGACTCACTTTATGTGGATCTCTCTTTTGGGTTGTGCTGGTTTTGTGTAGAAAATAAGAATATATTTCATTCATGATCAATCTAATGTGCATATTATTTCAACTACAGTAAATTCTGGACCGGTATTTATGAAGAGGGATGGATATAATATTTTAAGAGAGTTTGATCAAGGGAAGGTGAGCTTCGCTATAGTTAAATCATGGTTCGAAAACTCTTCGAGTTGACTCTCTTAATTCTTTCGAGTCATCTCGTTTTGACGAAGGACCGAGTCAGAAATAAAGGAGACTTGACTTAGTTATTTGATTTTAATAATTCTTTGGATTCTGAACCATTTAATAGGTAGACCTAATTTTAGAAAATCAAAGTTTATTTATAAGTAAGTATACATGAGGTTTGAAGTTAGCAATTAAAAAATGATGACTAAAATATAATTTGAAACTTATGTTTGATATTTTACATTCGATATTTGAACTAACAAATTATATAGTATGCAATATTTTCCTATTATTTTCCTTATTGTAGTGTTTTTCTTGCATATATATAAATTTATAAATTTGAGTTGATTTTCTTGACTGCATGTAAATACTTGTATATTTATATTAAAAAAAATATGACTCTTCCAAGTCTCCGCATTGACTCTATCTGAGTCGATTTTTTGCATTGGACGAGTCGATACCGATTCACAAGTTTTCCAACCTTACGTCAAATTATGTTTGATGTAGAAGATGACAATGGATCAATTACAACTTGGGAATGAATTAAAGAAACATGTGATTAATTTCAAAATAAGAGCCCCTTCAGTTGATTTGGAAAGAAATGAAAATTGTTTAAAATCAATTACAAATTCTACTTTCAAATTATTTTTGAAATTATGAGAATGATCATTTAGCTAACCAATCCATTTTTTATCAGATGGTTTCTTTTTCTTTTTTATTGACCCAGTTTGGTGAATTTCATATTTGTAATAGTTATCTGAATTGGTTTTTGATGTAATGATCTAGAATCTACTATGATTAAAAAAATTTAAAAAAAAAACCTAAAAAATATTCAAGTAATTAGTTTGAAGATTTTCTGGCAGACTATATATGTAAAACATTAAAAAAAAACATGGAACATAAAATCCAACACCAATCTTTTTCTACAATTATTAAGAAATGCACAATCATCTGTTTGAAAGAATAAAATGTGACAAATTAGTAATGCGAAACAAAAGTAATTAATATAATTAATTTGAAATTAATAAGCACAAAATGGCTCGAAGTTTTGAATAAAAGATAAAAGTAATAAAATAACAACTAGTAATGGAAACTCTACAATTTGGAAAAAAAAAGAAGTAAAAAGGAAAATAAATCTATTGAGGTATTGCAAATTGAACAAATTAAAATAAGGAATCAAAATAGAAACCCAACTAACTATCTAGGTTAGAAAAAGGAAACAAAGACCTAAAATATATTACAATATTTTTTAATGCATAAATTAAATAAAGATTAAATTAAAGTCCAGTAGTCAGATTAAATAAATATAAACATGAATTGCTAATATTCAAAATCATAATGAAACTATATAAAAAATAAGATATCAAATTGAATGAAGAAGAAGGAAGCCCTTAAAATAAAATTAGGTTCTAATTACTCCTACGAAGTAAATAAAACCAAATGTCAGAAAACAAAAATACATATAATAATAGGTTGATGTGGGGTCCGGTAAGAGTAAAAAAAATATTAAAGGTAGTTGTTAAATTTGAGTTGAAGGCTTTATGTTATAATATAATAATTGGTTTGTGTGTGGTCCAGTGCTGATAGTCAAGATTGAAAGTTAGCTATCAAAATTGAATGGAAAATCTTTCGCTATAATATACAAAAACTGGTTAATATGTACTCCGATGAGATAAAAAAAATTAAGGAATTAAAATCCTTCCTATATGATATATAGCAATAGGTTGTGTGGGGTAAAAAGATTAAGTATCAAGAAGTAAATAAATAAAAAACTATGGTTAAGATGTAATTATACTTTAAGACTATTAAATCAAGAGCTAGAATCATCTATTGGAGCGGATATTTTGGATTTCACTTGTCGCTAAATAGACCTTTCAATCTACCCTCCTGCTATTAATAGATCGATATATTCTGAGTGGACCCACGAGCTAGACCGCATATAAGCAATATGCAATATGTAGTGATCAGCTCAGAGGAGAACATTGTCCCCACTCTCAAATCATCTGCTCCTTATTTTTAGAGTTCTAGACATTTAGATAAAGTGTTTTTTCCCCTCTAAAGCGTATTATAATATATTAAAGCTAAGCATTTTGGTACTGACTTTTACCATTGGTTGTTATTTTGACCTTTTAAGTTATTCAAAAAATGTAACACTTCTCCCGCCACTTCTAAATTAGTAACTACCCACTCATGCAACTCCCAGTTTATTTTTTATCCCGTACAACCACTAACTTTTATCTCATGCAATCACTTATATCCACTTTCTACAATACCTCTATTTCTACCCAACTTATATTGATTTCTCTACCAAATTTATATTCATTTCTGCATATTATCTTGCTCTCTTTGTATCCTCCTGGATTCTTGAATCAGTTGTTATTGTCAAGGTTTTTTCTTCTCTTCTTTTCTTTTTAGAAAATTACTTTTGCATATAACGTATACTTTCATATGTTATGTCTGCTAAATTGTCTAGAGTTAATTATTCTTCAAATTTATGATATTTTCTTTTGATCATTGATGAATAGAAAATGATTTTGTTCAATTCATTTCACATTTTATTCCTAACTTATTTGCAGTAATTCTTTCCCTCTTCCGAGATTGTCCAGTTGTTCAATCAAAGTCTCCTAAAAATATTGAGTCTTAGCGTGCAATGATTATTAATTATTTTTCTTCTTTATATCTATTTTTATTATATATAGATGTTTAATTAGCCATATATGGACATACTTGTGCTTGGCATGAATTATTGTGCTAGTACATATATTAGTTAGACGAGTATATTAAACTAAAGTGAATCCAAAATTGTGAGAGGCTCATGTTACACTCGACATACACGTGGCCCACTATATGCATGGGACCCACTAGAAAAGATGCTTCACATTTGATGAGAGGACTTCAGCCTTCAAGGATATAGTGGGACCCACCTGAGATGCATGCCAATCATTGAAATAAAGGGATTGAAACGTCTTGTCATGGCCGGCCCCCAATTGATGAACTATTTGATGGATGGTTCAGATCTAGTACACTGTAGGAGGCAGTCGCAGCTGTAGCAGAACAAAATAACTCCCACCTTCCAGTTCACTAGCTCAGCTATAAAAAAAATTTATGTCTGCACGTGGGCAGAAATAGAATCAATCTGAGCCTGATCTACTCCTAGCCCATGTAGGCCTAGGGGCTGGACCCCAAACTTATTGTAATTTCCCATAGTTAAGGGTACGTGCCTATGTATACTAAGGTCCAATCTGTCCTGATATATTTTTCAACAAGGCATGATAGATTTTGCAAATGAAGTGCGTCTGGGACTGACTTTTCATGCCTGTGAACTGAATTTTTGGCAGCAATTATGAGGTGCCACTATGAAGTAGCCCAGACTTGAAAGAGCTTCAGCCCCACCAAACCCAGCCCATATCCCACTCAAAGCTTAAAGGCCGCAGTCATTTTCCCAAATTTGTGTAGAAATAAGTAGAACTTAAAGAACCATGAAGTTTTAGCTGAGTTCCAGACCATTGTGGTTGGCCTGAATCCATTTTCTAACCAAAATGCTAAATGCAACAGACACATGTATTAGATTCCATCAAGTGTTATGTTAGTCAACAACAAGAGAGTTGTTCAAGTCGGTTGGCGACCTTGCATGTCACCTGACTGTGCAGGGATCAAGTAAGGATTGATCCCTCCTATTATGTGAGCTATTTTTTCCACTTGACCTTGTATATCACCAGGCTGACCAGGGATTGCGCTCCCACTGTGTGGACTATTTTTTCCACTTGTGTTGACTTTCCTTTTCACCGTGTTCCGCTTCATATTTGTGTGGGCACTCTCTTGTGTCCCAGCCACCTAATTCTGAAGAAAAGCATTTGGAGGATTAGATACTCATCCTCCAAGAAATTTTTACATACCCCAAGAAGAAAGAGAAAAAAAGAAAAACACCCTAGAAGTAAAGAATTCATTCAAGCTGGGAGTTTCAATCCTGGAGCCAGGACCAGGTCTAGCATCAGGGCTTCAAGCCAAATAACCTACCTACCCATTTCAACCTTGTCTTATATACAAATCGAGGATCCCTGCTTTGCAAAATCTAAATTGCCTGCAGCAATTGTTTCCTTGTTTTCCATAACCAGTCACACTTACAACTAGCTACATGTAATTAGATTTATAGGAAAACTGATAGCAGGGATTGAAACAGGACCATATATGTGTGATGTCATTCTATTACGTAGCTAACCATTTTGGCTGTGATGGTCAATGAGCACATCCACTGCACATTAGAAATAGAGATAGAGAGAGAGCAAAAAAAAAAAGAAAGTGTCCTTTTCCTCTTAAGAAAACTATCAAGTGAAACAAATACAAAAGAAAAGGAAGGGGAAACAGACCCCCAACATCCTCCTTTTAACTGCCCACTAAACACCCTCAAAAAAGACTCTTGGCGTGGCACATCTAAGTGGGGTGCATCATCATCATGGCTCTGCCAAAGTCCAACACCCCCATCCGAAAAATCATCCCATTCATCACCCTAACATCATCCTCTCATCCTCACCTCACCCAATTTCCCAATCAAATCTCTCCTCTCCTCTCCTCTCCTCTATCTATCCCCTCTAAAAAAATAACAACACATCTCCATACTCCATACACTTATCTCTACAACCCACCTTCTCTCTCTCTCTCTCCTCTCCTTTTTGCATGTTTCTTGTAGCTCTCTACAAGTACCAATCCCAACCCCACCACCCAAAAACACATCATCATCCACCCACATGATGATGCCTCCAAGACACCGATATCGCCGGACCACCTCACTTTCGGCGTATACTGAACGTCTGAAATGTCACACTCCCGGACGCCGGAAAATCCTCCACCCTACAGCTCCTAGCATCATACCCCACCATCCTCAGCGCCGCCGCCACTCTCGAGCACATCTCCACACCACCGTCGCCGGTGCAGATGGACACCGACATGGTCCCCGGCCGGAAAACCCGCACCACCTTCTTCAAAACCTCCCCGAGATCCCCGCCGGCGGACGCCACACACTCGAAGCTGGCGTAGCTGTAGCCGTCCTCCGGCGTGACGTGGATCGTCGAGTAGTGGGGCCCATCGACCCCATTCATCGAGTACCCACACGGGTCGAATGCGAAATCGCACACGAGTGCGCTCGGGCTGATTTCTCCGATTCCGGTAGCCGCCGTCATCTCCTTTCCTGCAGCGTCGCCTGTGCTCCGGTCCCCATGTCTCCGGAAGAACTTTCTAGCCAGTGCAGCATCAAGTTGGGTCATGCACACTTCAATAGTGAACATGTTGGGCCCCACAAGGTGGCCCACCATTTGATGATGATCATCATCACTAGCCGTGTACACGTGCCAGGCGTGTGATGTCTTGGTTGGCATAATGCAGGCCTTCCTATAGCAGAGGCTATTGGGCAAGCTCTCCTCTAAGTACATCACTTCCTCACTAAAACTAGTGTGTGGGAAAGGCTGGGCCTCCGGGAAAATAAAGTTCCCTCTAGTGTACTTACACCCACAAACAGTGAGGCCCAGTTCATCAGCATGGCCCAGCAAGCAAGGTATGGATTTCAACAATTGGGTCGTCCCACAAGTCTTGATGATCATCTTCTTTGGGTACACAAATAGACTAGATTCAGATAATACATAGGCATCAAAGAAGCAGTTGCCGACGGCGGAGACGACTGTGCATTGGACGGCGTCGAGGACCTCCTGTAGGCCTGAGAAGTCGAGCCGTCGGAGGCCCATCGGATCGTCTCCATAGAAATGGAGCTCTAGCCGTTTCTCAAAGCCCTCAAATCCAGATACAGCCATAGATATATAGAGATTTAGATGAATGGATATAGTAAGATTTGCAAATAGATAAGAAGATAAGAGAAGTATATATTGTGAGTGGTAGTAGTCAAGAGATGGAGAGGTGGATTAGATAAGATGCAAAGACAAAGGTGGGTAGTAAAGTAGAGTGAGAGAAACAGAGAAAGAGAGGAGGGAGTTGGGGTGTAGAGATGGAGGGGAGGGATTTATAAGGGAAGGGAGTAAGGAGAGAGAGATGGCATGCGTGTGAGGCAACCAAGAATAATGATTGTAGGCAATATAATGAGTGGGATGATGATTACATTTGTGAGATCTTCATGAGACAGGAACGGAGAACGGAAATTAAGCCCCACGCCTATTGTAGTGGGCAACCCATATGTATTATGTATGTATAAGATATTAGCTGATAAACAACTACAGATTGGGATTTCTATGTAGAGTAAATGTCCTTTTTCATTCATTTTTTTTTTGGGATGTGGGGTGTTAATTTATACTTTATATACTTCTATACAATTATTTTTTAGTGTTTTTGTTTTCTTTCTCTTGATCCTTTGGGGTCATGACTTATCTTATTGTGGACACAGTTGCTAGCTAGTTGCTACAACATGAGATTAGCTCTTTATTTTGATCATAGCTTGCCCTACAGACCACAACAACAAGAACAACAATACCAATTGCTTTAATGATAATGTTTGTTGCCAATGTTTTTGTCTTCTGAGAATTGGAGTTGTATGGTTTTGTAGGGTGGCAGATGGGTTGGGCTAAGCCGAAGCTTACGGCATCCGGCCCATTTAGTTATCGGGTTTAATATTTAGGCATGGTCCAGCCAACAGGTCTGAGAATCATTTTGTGAGTCTTATTTGTGTAAAGTATGGTGGTCCAAGCCAGGAAATACATGATTTGGCATATAGAAATTATGTGCCCCAATATTAGGCCCCACCCCATCCGAGATGCCTAGAAGCATAACCCAAATCTGTATTAATGAACAGCATGCATATAGCTTAACTTTGTATGAGGCTTATGGTTCCCAATTTTTGAAATAGAATAAGTTCAGTAGTAAAGTTAGTAGAGGGATTTAGCTAGGCAATGTTGAGTGCTCATTAGTATGGTGAATGCTAACCAAGTGGGCCTCCATCTTTAGATTGACCATGGCCCAAAAGTGACTTTGACTAAGGGAATTTAATCATCCTGCTAAAGGGGTTGCTCTTGGACTGAGGAGCATAAGTTACCTTTTTTATCATTCAGCTGAAAGCTGTTGATTAGACAGATAGGATGTTTTGCTTGAGAATGGATGGGGTTTGCCAACCAATCCAAGGTCAACCAGATAACTGTCCAGAACAATCAATTGTGGAGCCCACACTTGTTATGGGACTGTTGGATCTCTTGTCGGGACAGCAATTACTTTCAAATTTAAATAAATTAAATTTAATTACATGTTTTAGACATAATCAATCTAATAATTGATTTTAGTCCGATTGAAATGATCTTTGTGTAACATTTCACTGTGGTAGTGTTCAATTGAATGATTGAACTGATAATAAGTTGAGTTCCATCATATAAGGGAAGATGACTGGTGGAGGTTGAAGGGGTGCTGCTGTGTGGACGGTAAAGATTGAAAATTATGCACGGACATAGCATCAGCCCCATGGATGGTGAGGAAAGCAATCTTAAACTAATTTTCATCTAGAGTTTTTTTTTAATAAAAAATAAATAAAATAAGAAAATAGCATTGACTCCTTTCCCCCACCCAGCCACTTTTCTCCACAGAGCTCAGAACTAATGTGAATATTTGTCTAATTCCTTATCTGCTGGATGTGTAGGGGGTCCTAAATGGTACTTGGCTTGCTTGTAAACTCATACACATTACAAATTATTGGGTTTCCATGTTTTTGACAAATAACAAATATAGTAAGATGAGGGACAGAAGGGGCCTACAAAGGGGTAGGAACTAGCTAGGAAGTCTATGGGACCTTTTTGGAATGGGTTGGGTGAAAATTTTCTATTGATGGATTTCCACCAAAAGTTAAAAAATTTGGAGAACCAGGGTGTATTCTCATCATTGTTGATCAGCGGGGGGGTAATCGATTTAGATTTTAGGCTTTCTTTAAACGAACTCACCTCATCTGCCTTAGTTGCAATTTGTTGGTAAGATATCTGAAAATTGCTTCTGTGGGGATGTTTCTGTTCTCCCAAATACTATCCTCTACCTAAATTTACAAATGCTCACCTTACCAAGATTTTAGAAACTCAAATTTAATACAAGTCAAATGTGGAAACTTACAGGGTTATTTCTTAAATTTTCACTAATCAAACAAGAAATCCCAAATACTTGGTGGGGGCAACAATTGACATTGTGGAAACATTCCTCCAAACAAATGCTTTTGAAGTAATTAACAAAAATCTCATCTATGTTGTTCTCTTAACTCTACACCATTTTCTACCTAATAAGGCTTTTTTGGTTGAAAAATCTGCTACAATGAGAGAGAGAGAGAGAGAGAGAGAGAGAGAGGAGTTTTTATATCATAAATAATTCTGCATTTGGTGAATGAACTCTGGTTAATTCCTTAAATTCCAAACATTTCAGTGAAATTCTCAAACTTGCCATTTCAACTAGCTTTTCCTACATGTTAGAATTAATCCAAAGTTGTCATTAGAATTTTGCACTTGGAAATATCCAATTTATCGCCAGCTAGGCGCACTTTTAGAAAACACAGGATTACCCTACCAAACAGTATTAATTTTATTGTTGGCCTAACTCAGCATTATAACATGTTTTTACAAAAGAAATACTCATCATTAACAGGACAGTATTGATTTAGTATTAACTTGATTATCAATTAATAATGATTGGTAGCTCTTCTTAACTTGCTTATACTTTCAAGCAAAGCTTAAAGCAACAAATGATTATTTCACACATACTGTCTTATTTTTACACTTAATTTATTTTCTTTACTTATATAGTAAGTGTTATTCAAAACACTAAACAGAACCATACTAGCCCCCTATACTTCTTTCCCAATCAAAATAATAATTGCAAATGCCCCAACTTTTGAGGCAGAATTACATAAGCAGCCGTCGATTTCAATGCATCCCTTGAATTAGGGAGGATCCGTACTGAATTCAGAGTCATGGCCATCATCTTATTTTGTAGGTTTATGTTTTTTCTTTTGTGATCAGTGGCATTTCATCATTTCTTTGAATTTTTTAGATCTTTCTGTTTATAGTTTCCCCATAAAAATTCTTTTTTTTTTCCCCAAAAGCAGGAGAAAGCCCGTCAAATTCATCCAACCCCCACCTGACCAAACAAAAGATTTTGAAATTAAAAATGAAGTTAAAGAAATAAAAAAGAAAGATTGTTAGTAAAATTTAAAGTTTCTAATTGAACCCATTATTGAGTCATGTGTAATGAATAAATCTTATACACCTTAAGCTATATATTGGACAATGTATTTAACCAAGATCTTATGTTAAAAGTTAGAGATTAAAGAAGGAAGAAACTCAAAAGGTAAATCCAAAACTAGACATTGATCACTTTTCCCATTTGCATAGATTACTAAACTATATTGAGCTTACCTGTTTGAGCTTAGTAATGGAGGGTAGGCCTAGTATTGATATGGTTTCTTAATTATACTTTGATTAAACAAACTCATTTAAGGTAGGCCCATGAAGAGTAGGATTAGTGATGAAACAGTTAAATGAATTTGATCGTGTACAACCCATTTCAGATTACACCTTTTGAGGTAGGTTTAGCGATAAAACAAAAAAATCAATCTAGATTCGAGCCAACCCCATTTAAGCTTAGCCCTTGAAAAGTAGAAAAAAGTGATGAAATAGTCAATCAAATGAAGATTAAGCCTAACCCATTTTTCAAGAGCTTGATTAACTCTTGAAGGGTAGAATTTAGTGAAGAAAAAACTGAAACAGTTGATAAACAAAACAAAACATGAGCCAATCAAATTTAAGCTAAATCCTGTAAAGGGCAGGTAAAGGTAAAGAAAAATCAAAGGAGAACAAAAAAAGAAAAAGAAAAAAGATAATGTGGAGAAGGGTAGGAATGGTAATGATGTGAAATTGTGTCTTAGAAACAAAATGGCAGTTTTTAAGGGCACGGTGGAAATGATTCAAAATGGGCATGATGAATGTGACTATTATGGTGGCCTGCACCCCCATTATGATGGCCCTTGGGACCTGCACGCGCACGCATGCACCACACGCACCACCATACCACACCACACCAAGCACATACACCCAAATGGATACACCCAAAGTCCAAACACCATATCTCTCTCTCTCTATCTACACCATTATCTTCTTATGGTCAAATGTATTCCTCTACGTATATCGAATAAAATCTTAGTTAAAAGCATCAAAAAATCAATTGCACTAAAAAATCCATATCATACATACATACCCCACTTCATCAAAAGGTACAAACAAAATCTCCCAAAAACACTTGCACACTTCACTAAGTATATACTCCTTGTAAAAACCCTCCTCTAAAGTCATCACTCTTTTGACCCTAATTCAACCCATCTTATCATCACCTTTCCTTTTTTCCAATCTTTTGTCACTGGAAAAAAAGAGGTTTTTCATGGACAATCCAAACCCTAACTTGGGGCCCACTCATCACTTTTGAACCCCACATTTACACCCACAAACATCATGCAAGCCTTGGACCTGTCTGGTGGGACCCATGAGTCACTTGCCTCAGCTCCCAACAATCTTGTGGTGGGACCCATATGGGCGTCCCTATTACTCATGATCCTCTATGTGCCCTAACTTCTTGACACATGTGGCCCACCTCTTTTGGTCCCCTGGTTTGTCCTAGACATGTGGTCCCCATGGCACTTGTAATGTCTAGACACTTGCCAAGACATGAACAGTGCAGATGGCTTTCGCCGCCATACAACCACGCACGCTTCCAAATAGAAGAAATTGGGATACATGAACATGTACCTACTTACTTATAATGAATGTTACTACATGGCACATACAATGTACGCATGTTGGACTGTGCTACTGCTGGGTGCTGCATAGTCATGTTGGGTGACTAAAAAAAGTTGGGTATGGATCATTTTTTAGCCTGTCTTAAATTTGAGTCTGGATCGGGCTGATTGAGATTTGGGTCTTGGATAGGTTAAG
Organism: Litsea cubeba; assembly: GCA_012931725.1. Lineage (NCBI taxonomy): Eukaryota > Viridiplantae > Streptophyta > Magnoliopsida > Laurales > Lauraceae > Litsea > Litsea cubeba. The sequence goes on along the minus strand of CM022953.1, from coordinate 18,400,960 downwards.
TGGGTTTCATACTGGACATCTGAATACTCAAGTCCAAGGGCAGAACTAGGTGGGGGCAAGTGATGGGCATGGTAATTGGTACCCCAGGAATTTTGGAAAGCCCATTGTATTTATTATGTAAAATCTTATGGTTTTTTTTTTACTCTGTGTCAGGTATGAAAACTATTTTTCAAACCAATAGAAAAACAGGTCTGTATGTGGATCTAAGACATTGGTTTAAGTAAGTTTAAAATCCAGATTTAGGTGACCCAAACCCAGATCTTACCACATCCCTAATACACATTACATTTTGGACAATATATAACAAAAAATCATTCAACCACTTTTCAAGTTCGGTCCCTACTTTCATCTTGATGTCTGACCAGGTCCAACACACCTGACCCATATTACATCCGGACCAGACCTGGAGACCCTAAAAAAAAGCTAGCCTGCCGCACACATCATCCCCTCTCATGTGACGTCAATGGTTAGAGATAGAGACCACATCCTTGTAAATCAAAGCTTTAAGAGCCCCACCCACACTGTATCATTGCTCATGTGCCACACACAAATATTCTTCATGGGAGTAGGATTTTATGCATATAAGTTAGTGCCCTTATGCCTATCATCTCTCCCTGTCCCCACACATTATTCTTCATGTCACCCAACCCCTCCTACCCTAAACCCACACATCCTATTGATGCTCCCCATGAGCATCATTTCTCCTGTGACCTCCCCCCCAACTCCATGAGGCATGAACCCCCTTCAATGGACAATGGTCCATATCTCTCGATGCACACGCAGGCATCATTTCACTTGTGTGTGCCCCTCCCAGGCTCCCTCAACAACACCCACTCCCCTTAGTCCTCTCCCCCAATGGCTTTCATATCCTCCCCACATCATTCCCACCTATGCATGTAATGTAAGCCCTTGAGATCTCTTTCATCATATCCCTTGGTGCTCACACACACCCATGCATCATTCCTTATGCGTGTGATGTTAGGCTCCCTTGTAACAGTTCAGTCCCCACACCCATAGTTTAAAAATAAAAATTAAAAAAATATATATATTTTAACCTAAAACTCGGCTCAACTCGGAGGTCATGTGCCGAGTCGACTCGGTCAAGTCGGGCTCGTACTCGGTCAGTCCTTGAAAACTCTTTGTCCATGACCCAAAACTGAATTGAATTCTGAATCCTAACCGGATGGAACCCACTGATGTCCATCCTGAGTCCTGACCCAGTGTGTAGATTCTCTACTGGGTTGGGTTAGGTGCTAGTTTCAGATGGAATGGATGATGGCACTGTACTAGGGTCTTTGTGCCTTCCTGCAGTGGTAGATCATCCAAACTCATTGCGAATGTCTAGTAGTTCTTTTGGATGATCAATCAAGGGCTTATAGCTCCCTTAAAGAAGCAATCTCAAGGAGTCATACTTTGCTTAAAAATCTACTCCACCTAGAATATATTCCTCATCACTTGACTAGCATGACTTTAGGTGGAAGATTTACTTTGGTGTTTACCAACTGCTTAACTTGGTATGGGTTCATTAGATTTCTATCACTAGCTACCACTTGTTCGGATTTAATTTGCTTTTCAAATGCTATAATTTTTAAAGATTTGGATAAACAAATACATGATTATCACTGTAGGGGTGTTCATGGGCGGGGTTGGATTGGGGTGAGCAATATTCAGGCCTTGCTCAATTCTTAAACCATATTTCCAAGCCTGTCCCTAACCCGACTTAGGCCATAAGCGCCTTGCCCTAGCCCGACCCATCTAGAAAGTTTTAGCCCGAGCCCGATTTGTTAATGGTCTTTTTTTTTTTAAATAAAAAATGGCTTCTACTAATTGACAAAAGTTGTAGCTCAGCTGGATGGTATATCTCTCAGTGTGTAAATTCACGTGTTAGCAATATATTTATGTGTGTGTCATTTGGATTGGGCTGGGCTTCGGATTCCCTACCACCGAATCCAACCCCGGCCTGTATATTAAATGGGCCAAGACTTTAGGTCCAAGCCCGACCCAAAGCAAGATGAGCCTGTCCATGAGCACCCATATGTTTATGTATGAGATGCTTGGGTCAGAAATGAGCGATCATGGCGGAAGCCCAAGCCCAGACCGAACACAAACAAGCCCAAGCTGAATTTCACTTTTGGTTGGATTGAGTTGGGTCATGAAGGGTTCAGGTTCAACCCAGCCAAAGTTGGGTCCCTACATGTTACCTGGAAAATACTAGTCTATACAGTGTACACTCACATGTGGATGCATGTGGTGGCACGCGTGAGACAATCCATGGCCCGATTTGAGTAGGTGGGGCCCAGTGAGCACAATGAGAGTTTGGAAGAGATACATAGTTACACACTACATCCCTTATAATGAGGGTGTGATCTTGTCAGGCATGGATTTGCAAACATGGAGGCCATCATGTCCCCTCTATTCCATACTATGTGTCCTCAGAAAGCAGGATTAGTTTATAAGCAACTTTCCACACTCCAGACTCTACTCATTAAGGAACTTTTTGGTTGCAGAGACAAAGGCCCAAGCCAAGACTTCAAATGAAGGCTCCTCTTTCCATTCACCCAATTATCAACAGGATCTGCAATCCTTCCCCTTTTTCCAATGAAGGAACTAAGTTAAGGAGTGATTAACCTTTTTTGCTTAGGGTCGACAAAAAGATGCTTGTGCCCTTATCTTGCAACTCTCTTTATGTGGGCTCTTATTATGTGCCTAGTGCATGAAAATCTAAGCCTAAGGTAACATGAAAAGATTGCCTCCTCTTAAGTAAATTGGAGAGAGAGAGGGGGTTTGAATCAACAAATTAATTCTTAATCCTCTTTGGCTTTTACAGAGATTAAGAAATTAATACCTCAACTTTATCCTCAAGATTCTGTAACGGGTCGGATTAAGCGAGCAATTAGTCTCAATCCACCTCAATATAAGCGGGTTTGGCAGTGAGTTTAATGAAGTTGGAATAAGAGTTTGTGGATGCCAACTTACATCACACTTATTCAGAGTAAGCTTTTGGTTTCATTCTCTCCTAACTTTTTTTAATGTTGATTGATGAAAATAGCATTTATAGGACAGAAAAATATCCTGCCTTAGTATGTTTCTTACTCACATTGGAAAGAGCAAGGGATGACCCATTGACCCATCCAAATCCCAACCATCACTCGGCATCCAACTTGGAGTACAACTTGTGTGATTAGGGTCAGATGTAGGTTTAGGCTGACATGTGCCCAACGGGGGTAGACTCCAGCACAACCACGCAGGTGCGGCCGCACCTGTTAGACCATGGTGCTCTTTAAAAACTCCAATAAAAATTATGAGTCCATCACCAAAATACACTTGAAAATCCTCAGTTTGCCTAAAAAAAAAAACAATCTATTAAGGTTCATACCACTCAAACGAAAATTATGGGTCCGCCATTAGTACCCAACCTATCTAACACGCGAACTTTTCCGTACTTGACCCAAACTGTAGGCTTAGGTTCAGAAACTACAGCGGACATGGATTCATATATTTAAAGGGAAATTTTGTAAGAGATGAGTCCTGTGTGACCTTCATCCTTGGTAGGGTTGTGTTTTGTCACCTCTTTTATTGGTTGCTATTGCTGCTTTGGGTTTGTTCTAAATGAAATTCCTGGATTTGAGATCAATAAGAAACAAAATACTTACATCCAACAGTGTATATGAGGTAGACCAGGATCTGGCCCCTTAGGGCTTAAATGACTGAGGTTTTCAGGTCCAAAATGTAAGCTTATAGCTTTGAGCCTTTGATCCTTCATAAACCATCAATAATGAGATTTTCAGGTCTTCCATATTCTGAAGTGGGAGAAATGATCAAGTCAAATGCATCATGACCACAGGATCCATACAACACACCTTGTGGAACCCACATCACCCACCTATATGCATGGTGGATAGTGGCATAAAAATGGCACATTGTTGATTGTATGTGACTTAAATCTCAATTTGCTTCAATTATCATGACCATTCAATCAAATGAGTAGATGCACTGAATTCTTCGAGACATTGGTTGTAATGAAGGTAAATATCTAGCCATTCACAGTCTATATCCAACCATCAATTATCCATGTAGGTAAGTGGGCCCCACAAAATCAGTTGGACTATTATATTTGCTACTGGTTGGACTTGCTCATTTCTCATTGAGGTCGAGCCCATTAGATCAACGATGCTGGGAGATAAAATGGGCTCTGCATACGGCTACTTGGCCCTAGCCCACTTTGAGCTACACATGGGCTGAACTTATATTTAAGATGCCATGAAAAGACAATAATCTCATCAGAACAACATTTGGTCTTAGATGTTGATAAATGGAGGCAAGGAGATTATACCAAGAAGATTGAGGATTGGATGGGGGTCCAAAAGCATAAAAGGATATGCCACCTGGGCTCTTTGCCACCTTTCTTGCATCTATTTGCTGGAAATATCAAAGGGGTGGATCATAGATGGAACCAACATTGGTTGGGTGGTGACAACCTTGAAGGAAAATGTAGGAGCCTCCACCCTGGCCCAATCAGCCTACTCCATTGGAGTGGTAAAGGGAAGCCATGGTTGAGGTTAGACTCAGGAAGCCATGCAATGCAGACCATCTGTGGGCCCCATATGATCTCTATCGCTCTTTGTCACTCCCCCTCGAAGAATATAAGATGAAATGAGGGGAAGGAGAGAAGAGCAGGCAAAGCAATTTCTAAAAAGCACAAAACCAGTTTCACCAGATTGATATTATCAAAGAGAAGTGGTTTTCATGGCCTTGTTTCTAAGGTTACTAGAGTAAAGGGAATGAGGAGATTTTGGGATTAAGCCTGTGGAGTGAAACCATGGATCCATGAAAAAAAAAAAATCCTTGAGACTGGCCATGACAGGAGTGGAGGAAGATGTGTCTTTACATTAGCTAGGTTTTGTAATTTTTCTATTGCAATCCATGATGCAAAAAGAGCAAAAAAATGAAACAAGACCAACACACACACACACAAAAAAATGAAACAATTTTTTCAGTCAACTGAAGTGCCTGAAGGTGGCCATGTCTATAAATATATATACACAATAGTAGTATTGTGAATAGAAAATGATGATTCTCAGACATTAATTTTATATCTGTCAATTAGACCTGGCGACGAATTGATCCAAGCAATCAAGTAGTTTATATTTCTGAATATTTACATTTCCCTGAACACGATTAAGAACTCTAGTTTTGGCTGTTTCAATGCTGCCATCCACTTTCTACCTAGTAATATACTATTATTTTTGTTACTTTTCGGCAATTTCTACTTAACTACCTGTGTCTGTATAACTTCAGAAACAGCAAACGACCATGACATGGAATAAGACAAGAACATAAAACCCATGGTCAAAAATCTTCACAATGTTCTTGCCAAAATTGCTTAATTTGTACCATTAGTGTAGTTGCATGTAATAGTTATGATGTCTTTTGAAGTTAGTATAGGAATTCAAGTGCCCTTCTCTCATTATATTGGGTTTTACAAATTATATCAATTGATAATAGTTGCTCATTTAGAAGGTACCAAATGATAATTGTTTTGCATTTACATTCAATGTTGTGAAACTGTTTGAGCATTAATAATCTGAAAATCAACCAATAATTGAGTGATATATAGGCCTTTCTAGGTGGAAATATGATCCTTCATAGTTCTCATTTCTTTCCCTTTTTCTTATGCTTGATAGACTGTGACTTATATTAACTTACAACATATTATGATTCCATAACAAATAAATTACACATTTCCAAGTCAGTCTAGGGACATCTCATTAGCGAAAGAAACAGTACCCACCCAATTTTGTCACACAAAAAAGAAGAGAATACATTTATTTCATGATTAATTCATACTGACTGAGCCAATAGTACATGCTACATTCCTTCAGCAGCTCATGTATAACAATAAGTGGAGTTTTTTTATTTCCCAAACGACCTAAAATATGGATAAAACCTGATACACTTCTGTGTGTTCTCAAGTGAACTATTGAAAATGGGAATATCGTTTTTTTTAACACCAAATAATGCTCAGCAGCAGAAACCTGAAAAAGGCAAATGCAAGGGGCGTCACTGCAACAATATCTACAACCCATCCTAACTGTCATCACCTCAATTGTTAATGCTAATAAATAACAGATGTTGAGATTTGACAATACAGAACATGATTGCAGCTTACCTTCATTGATTCATTTCAATCAAGTCAGATAAATACTATCCAAAACCGCAAATCCAGCTGCCACACCACCTTCATTCGATGATGAAACCTTGGTTCGCATTAGGTAACCACTTTGGTTATTCACAATCACCTTTTCTTTGTTCCTATCAATTCCAACCCATCATATTAAATTTTCAGAATGTTAGCATCAAATGGCATCTGTATAAATTTGATGAATGTACACATATGGCAAGCGCCTTGAACATTTTTGGCAGGCAGATTCTGCTACTCTCAGGAGACCGTGGAAATTAGATTCTGCTGCCCAGGAGACATTGAAAATTATTTTAGGTGTTTCTTTATCCTGGTTTTCCCTCCAAGTCCAATAGTCCCAATAACTGGAATTGGTTTGAGTCAGATGTCAGTGTCCAACTTAATGTGATTTCTTGTTACCATTCAGCTCCAAATACAAGGGAATGGATAACCATCCCTTCTGCCAATATATCCAAAATAATTGCAATATGTGATACATTCAAACACCCAGATTTTTATTACCTTAAATAAGCTCCGTATATACCAAGCTCTGATATGGCAAGGTCTTGGTGGCAAATGCCATCTCGGACCAGAAATGCAGAAGAATCTTTCGGAAAAATTCTTTGCATCAGAATATAAGCAGCAAGTCCGTCACTCCCTTCTTTCTGCAACTTAATTAAGGTTTCTCTAACATTGTCACCATAGATATTGTTCCCTGAAGGTGGATGATCCATCAGCGTAGTAAGAAAAATGAAAGGAGCGAAAAGGATTGGATGAGTTAGATTATTAACTCACCTCCTCCTTCTCTTTGGGGTTTCAGGACAAACAATTCAGGTCTTTCCATTGCCTCCTGCAAGACCCTTGCATCATCCAAACTCCACAAACCCGCAAAACATTTCCGTAGTTTTTCAACATCATCCTTGTTTCCAAGAAACCTGGTTAAATACCACCAAGCATAAAATACAATGGTGAATGGAAAATGCACTCTGATGAGAACATATAAGACCGATCAAGGTTGCGCCAACCAAGGCTAGAAAGAAACAAGCATAAAGGTTACCATAATATAATTAATCCACCATAAATGAAAAGGTAGAACATTGATCAGAGGACTGATCCCTATATTTGATGCACTCATTGGCAAGGATGACCCAATCAAGGAATTAGTGATTTTAAACAGAAGCAATTTGAAATCAGGAAATTACTACATCTATGAGTACCATAGAGGAATAGTTTGTCAATTGTTGTAGGTTTATTTAAATATTAGTATTCTAAAAATTTACATATAACTCAAGAATTAAAATACAAAATAAAAGTTTGGAAGTTATGGATGATTAAATCTTGAAGTGGCAACAAAATAATTATAAACACCAAAGAAGGCCCTTAACGTTGGAGTCATTTCAGCCCAATCACTCACAAGTATGTGAGTTGACAAGTTGAAATGATGACTTGATGCAACATTCAGCTAAAGGTTCTCCGCTTAATGTTTCAGATTGGGCTTGAAGTAGTGGTCTGAACCATATACTTAGTCCATTGGCTTGAAGTATCAGGAAAAGTCTGATCTGACATTCATCAGCATGACACAAACATAGATCGCCCATGTAATGGGTAACTACCGTCGCAAAGGTTAGCATAAGACTTCCCCTATTCACCAAATTCAAGTATGAATATGAAAACCGAGTCCGACATCTTTTTTGATGAAGAAAAGGGTACCAATCCTTGAACCCTTGACCTCTTGTATCATATGTGCTCCTAATCATGCGACCATAGAGGCACAAGGAAGATTGGTCAACATCTTAACTGAGAAGAAAGTGAACACTTCTGTGCTCAATCCATACAAGTAGAGGCCCAGGGTTCAGTGATCTTAGATTGTTGATCCAACATCATGAATGGAGAATGCCCTAAAAACTTTCCACGCTGCAATACAAAAAGATAATTAGGGGAAAAAAAGTTCATCAACATTCCAAGAAAGCCCACAGATTCGTAACAAGATCTTCTAATATTTAGAAGGACAATGGGGGACTCTCATCCACAGTGGGTGTAACCAAATCAGTAGACTGGATCACCAGACCATGGCCCCCTTGAACAAATTGTGAACATCAAGACAGTACAATTCTTGATGCATCAAGAACCACTATAGTTTCACATGCATCTGATACACATACAAACTCATAGTTTCATCTCTCCATAATTTAAGCTTGTGAATTTAACAAGGCTAGAAGATACTATAAATCCAGAAAATAGCAAACAGTTTCAGAAAAACATAGAACGCAGGAGGATAAAGACAACAGTATGAAAGAAGTAAATTGGTCACCTTTCTAGAACATTTGGTTTCGCCAACTCTTGCTGGATCTTCTTGGTGCCCACCAAGTGATAGGAAATAGACGGGCACTTGATGGCAGATGACTGCTCCATCAGCAACCTAGCTCTCCACTCCTAGTGGGGAAAAAAAAAAAAAATAGTCTCATAAGAAGGCAAAATTATGCTGGAATAAAACATGACTGCAGCAACATTCTGATGGACTCCAAAGCTTTGTTCTCAATGCATACGAGAACAGTAAAAAAAAAATGATAACATAGAGAGGGTATTGCATACTGATTCTGAAGGATAATCATTGGGAGAATAGCCCGCTCTGAAATATACAACTGCAACGGTATGATGTCCTCTGTATTTAATGGCGCCATATTGTCAATGAATAACCACAAAAACAGAAACTAAATTAAGTGTCTCAGCACTGATAGAAATAAATATTCTTTTCATTCCTAACTACAACAATAAGGAAAAAACTGGAGGGTCAGAAGTTACATACACACAGAAAGTGCCATCCGGCAGAAGCTTCCCCTCTACGTCTATTTCCGCCAAAGTTCTCCTAATAGTCCTCACACCATGCGTGCTAGAGTTAAGGAAAATACCTTATCATGAAATTTCCTATAATCACTAATCGGAAAGCAATCTTCATGTATCATGTACACATGTTCTTGACATGACATAATTCACTAAGGGGCTGTTTTTTTTTTTTTTTCATAGAATACATAGGAATTCATGGTCAAATAAGCTCCACCAAAGGATTATTAAAGAGTGAGGGGTGAAGGATAAGGTAGAGATGAAGATGGGACCTTGATTTTCCTAGGATTTGAATTACTAGGGTGATGGCTGGGTATTCATTTCCCATCTTCCCTTGATTCAATCTCCATTACAGGGGAGGTTATATGATGGTCATTTTCTGGATATTCACCATTGATTCTTCATTTTTAACCACTCACAGAAATAAAAGTCTTAGAATTCCTAGGAATTCAGTTAACATGAAACAAACAGGCCCTAAATGACCATAAAAGTTTAGGATGTTAAAGCCCATCTAAGGAAAATAATATGCATGGGGAAAAAAGGTATCTTAATGATATTTCTAACAATTCATCATAACGATCGATGTCTTACTCCATCTATCTAGGCCTCGCCATTTCTAGTGATACCAATGAGAATATAGTATACCAATACGATATAGGATTAATATAGAGTATTTGACGATACCATTTCCTTGTCTCTACAAACAGTAAATGTACAGCCCATCTTTTTGTGATCTTAAGCATTCACTATTACATTTATTTTTTCATGTAGTATTATATTATTATTTTAAGAATTTCCTCAGCCATTCCCGTAAATAGCCTTATCGTAGGTCAAACCATAAAAACCTATCCACCAGTTGGTCTTAAATGCCCAGTTTGACCCTTGATGATGATTGTCCAATTGTAAATTGCAAGCACCAGTAGGATAACTAGAATAATAAAAAAAGGTAGGCACACGGACACAGTGCCCACCAGATGAACAGCATATAGTACTGAAATGAAAGCTCACCTGCAGCATCTCACATTAGAATAAAGGGACCAAAAAGAAAAGAAAGAAAAAAAACATCCACTCAAATCTACAATTATTCTTGATAAGTATTATACGACACCTCAGATTGCAAAATTTTCAACCCAAGATAATTGGAAAGAGATGCAGAGTTACCAAGAAAAACTTCATATAAAAAATATAAAGGATATCTCTCCTTCAGTTCCATACAAAGCCAATGTTGGTCATACATGTTGCGCTCTTCAGTTTGGACCACAACCATAACTACAGCACTGTATAAAATGTACTGAAGTCAGTGCAGTCTCACAGAGGCCTCACTAAGATCCAACAAGAGAAGAGACATGGAATTATAGTTCATAAGCTCCAACCTAGAGTTACTGTACTCATTCCAAGCTTTAGCTAATGCCTCTGCAAATCCCCTGACAGCAGTATTTTGAGGGACTCTACTGGAATCTAATTGAAGTTCCTTCCCATAGTGATTAAGCAAGCTCCTGCAATGAACAACAATCAGTTAGACCACTACTACAACTCTAATTTCAAATGTTCATTGAACAATAAAAGAGTACCAAAAATCCCTGCTAAGAGCGAACACACACGCGCATGCGCGCAAGAGAGAGAGAGAGAGCGAGAGAATAACTAGCAAAAAGGATCCATCTGGTATCATACAGTTACCATCCTCCCTACATTCTGACGTCACTAATTGCAAGTGGCATGAGCATTTGAGTCTATGCATTTTTTTTATACAATAAATGAATTCAGAATTCATTTTGAACATTGGAAATTACAAAAGAACAGGAGAGAGACTGGGAAAGAAAATAAGCTTTCCCCAAAATAAAATTTTTTGCAATATTATTAAAAACAACTAAAATTATCTTAAACTTTCAAATCTTAAGCTGGCAAGGCAACCAAAGCAAAGTACCATGGTTAAAAATCAGAAAAAGGGATCATGTGTAACTCCCGAGTGTGCATGCCTGTGGGATGTTTGGGTGTGTAATTGTGCGTGCGTGTGAGTAGACTAGGGGAGGGCCAACAATGGCCCCCAATCAGATAACGTACACTTGATTAAAGAGCCGCAAAGTTCGACAACCTTTACTCCACACATAAAGTGCATTTTCTGTGATTTAATCCAATTTTATATGTCAAATAATTGCCAATTTGAGGTGAGTGAGTTCCACACATGCACAGTGGCTGTAAGTTAATGTGAGAGTACCGGATTTATCATAAGTGAGCCCCAGATAGGAGTTCCTAATTTTTTTTTCCTTTTTTTAACTTTTGACAAATTCTAACTAGAAAACTACTTAGGGATCGTTTGTTTGTTACACGTTATGTGAAAATGCAATTTACGTGTAATTTACATATGTGAATGTCGCTTATGTAAAATTTACACATGTGAAACACGACACCATGTTTGACTGGAAGCACCATTTTCACATGAGTAAATGTTGTACAATTGGGATCACATATGTAAGATCTTCATATATCTCAAAATCTATGAATATAAACGTTCTAGGGACTAATAGGTCAACAAACAATTTGAATGGTTCGGATTAAAATTTTGGGGCCCATAGGAGTTGGAAAAAAATGCATAGAAGTCAGTGACATGGTTCGAAAGCACAATCTGTCTGGGGCAGAACCTGTACTCGCACCTCTTTTAACCAAGAGGTGTGTACTGGTTTCAAACCTTTTAGATGCATAAATATTCATATGAAAATGGCCTCATTTACACACCATTTTCAAACATCATTTACATATTACAATTTACATGCATAAATGAATGCAAACAAATGTGATCATGTGTAACCGCTATGTATGTGCAACATTTACATACATGAATGACTTGTAAATGTCAACAATAACAGCTGCACAATGTCAACAATAACAGCCATGGGCTGTTGTCAAAGATCACAGCTGAAAATCAATGTCAACAATAACAGCCATGGGCTGTTGTCAAAGATCACAGCTGAAAATGGGTTGTTGAGCTTAGGATGGGTTGTTGAGATTAGGATTTAGTCAATTCTTTCACCATTGATTATTGTAATTAATCCTTAACTTTGTCTATAAATACTAAGCAATCAATGATCCCAAATCATTGAGTTTTCTTGCCATTATTGGCTTCTTCTTCTCATTACAAACTCTTACATGGTATCAAAGCCATAGTTACCTTCTCAAATTGATTCAGTCATTCTCCCTGGCTTGGATCTTCTTCCTAATTGTGTCTGATCATCCCTGATAGTGTCTGATCATCCCTGATCAAGACGTGGCCCACTTCAGATCATCTTCAACATCTCTCAAAAACACCTCCATCCTGGTAGACCAGCATTGCTGGTATTTATGAGCATTTTTCTGGATTTTTTCTCCCATCAGAGGTGAGGTTCCAGCAACATTTGTGATATTTCCATTTATTGCCTCTGTTTTCATCAAAACCGTCCAAATCTGTGGATTTTGATCCGATTTGAGTGAAACTTTGGTCTGGAGTTGCGAAAATAACTTGTCCTTCCATCCCCTACCTCTAATCTTGCTGTTGATCCTCACATGGAATTCATGTTCAAATCGACACACTGACAAAGTGCACGATTTTTACCGATTTTGAATTCTGTTGTCACTATGGCCCATCTGTGATGATCACAACATTAACAACGATCATTCCCAACTTGGTCGACTGATTATTCTGGGAATTGTAGTGATTTTTTCTGGATTTTTGGCATCATCTTTGAGGTAGTTTTCACCTCTTCTTCATCCGACTATTTTCTCAGAAGGATTTCATCAGATCCGTCCAGTCTTGCGGATTTTCATTAGATTAGTATGCAACTTGATCTAAAAGTCACTCAGAAGTATCACTCAGAGGTCTGTGTTCCCTGATCAAAGACTTGATCACTCTTTGGGCCCCACGTGTTCACTCCAGAAGCCAAAAAGGAGGTCGTCAGCCTGTTTTGCAATTTCTTTTTTTTGTCTGTTTTGGGTTCTCCTGTTCCAGCAACAGATCTGAACCATATTTCAGACTTCTTTGGCAGTTTAGTTTATTTTCATCTGATTGCTATCCCATTCTCCCTACTCCTCTCTCTTGGTGTGGTTAAGTGCAGAACAGTTTCTTTCTGCGTGGTTGAGTGCAGAACAGCACTACTGCTTGCTGACTTTCTGGTTTATCTTTTCCTGTGACACATTCTCCTACTTTTGTGATTTGATCACTTCGGCACGCCTTGATGATGCCCACACTTTTGATACACCTATGGAGTTAAACAGCAAGATTAGTAAGGATGATGGACAGCCCCTGGATGATCCCTCTGTTTTTCGGAGGATAGTTGGTAGTTTGCTCTACTTAACTATGACAAGGCCGGATATTTCTCATGCTGTTCATACGGTTAGTCAGTTTGTGAGCAATCCTCATAAACCACACCTTGCTGTTGCCTTGCGCATACTCCGCTATGTTAAAGGCACTCTTAACCATGGTCTCTTCTACCCTTCGGGTGCTTCTCTACGCTTATCCGCTTATGCGGATGCTGACTGGGCTGGTTGCCCGGATTCTTGGCGATCTACTACTGGATGGTGTATGTTTCTTGGGGAATCTTTAATTTCATGGAAGTGCAAGAAGCAAATCACAGTTTCAAAATCTTCTGCTGAGGCTGAATATCGGGCCATGTCATCCGCAAGTGCTGAAATCATCTGGCTCCGCCATCTTCTCTGTGAATTCGGGGTCTATGTTGGTAAATCAACACCTCTTCATGGGGACAACACAAGTGCTACCCGCATTGCCAACAATCCAGTCTTTCATGAAAGAACGAAGCATATTGAGATTGATTGCCACTTCATTCGTCAGCATATTGTTACTGACAAAATCACTCTGCCTCATGTCTCTACTCTTGACCAGTTGGCGGACATCTTCACAAAAGCTCTTCCCAAACCACGTCATCATGATCTCACTCGCAAATTGATGTTTTCTCACTTACCACATCAATTTGAGGGGGAGTGTCAACAATAACAGCTGCACAATGTCAACAATAACAGCCATGGGCTGTTGTCAAAGATCACAGCTGAAAATCAATGTCAACAATAACAGCCATGGGCTGTTGTCAAAGATCACAGCTGAAAATGGGTTGTTGAGCTTAGGATGGGTTGTTGAGATTAGGATTTAGTCAATTCTTTCACCATTGATTATTGTAATTAATCCTTAACTTTGTCTATAAATACTAAGCAATCAATGATCCCAAATCATTGAGTTTTCTTGCCATTATTGGCTTCTTCTTCTCATCACAAACTCTTACAATAAATAGATTGATGGATAGATACACACATAATAGCCAAACTCGAAAGTCCAAAGTCCAAACTACAAGCACTTAGATCATAAGCAATATTTGAATATGAAATTCTACTATGAAACTTATGAAAAACAAAAAGAAAAGGCAATGAATAGAACGGATGCACAAAATCTCAAATTTGATATAAGGTTATAAGATACTAAACCTGTGAAGCTCAGTGACAAGACAACCAAGTCCCGGAAATGAAGATGAAATTGTGTTGAGCTCTATTTGAAGAAGTTTGTTGGTTTGAGCATCAAGCATATAATCTGAACGATGCAGGCCTAAACGTATATCCTATTACAGAATTGCATTGAAATAGCATCACAAACCATTTTTTTTTTATTGATAAATATTTCATGCTCCTCTTACTAGTTGCCCACTTGCACCCACTACGACAGCATAGATATCTCAACGAACAATTAGGGGATTACCTCTGTTTTGTTGATTTCCAGCATCTTGGAATGGATATCTAAGAGTCTACCAGTGAAAGCATCCACCTTCTTAGTTCTGCAACAGAAGAATAAATTTCACAAAAATTGATGTGCATAATTAAATATAAGATTATAGGCTATTAAAAATTCAAGGCAGAAGGTTCAAGATTACTGCCTGTGTCTGTTTTTATATATACAAGAGAAGTTTGATGAGGAATGTTTTCCCAAATTTCTACAATGTAATAAATTACAAGAAAAACAAACTGCTGAAGAAAAAGATGACAAGAAGCATTAAATGAAAGCAAGAACAGAACCAAACATTAAACTCATATAATATTTTTTCCTTTTTTAATTGAGATTTGAGACAAATAAAGATGCACCAGTTAAACACTAGAAAAATGATGGTGATTCACTTTGCAATTCCAATTCTCTTTGTCAAGCATGTTGGGTGGCTGGAACAAGTGGGGCTCCATAGAGGTCGGCCTATATAGGAACTAATTAAAACTTCCTAGTTTTATTCTCTCATGTCATTACAGGCGACAGGCGCCAATGGCAAGATTGATCTCCCTGCCAATGTGAGTGTTGCAACACCTGTTTGAAAGTAAAAACACAGAGGAAATGAAATGGAGTTAAGGAGTTTATGCAATAAAGAGAATAGCACTGCTAGGCCGGTGATCGCCGGAGAGGGTCCCGGTATTCCAAGCCGTTGATTATTGTTCCCATTTCTTTGACTTTCAGCATGTACAAACTGAAGAAGTAAGGGCATGTTTGGATCGTCTTATTTTTTTACTGTCTTATCTGTCTGAAAAAGATCTGTGAGTTTAAGATCTTATTAGAGCTGCGAGTTTAAGATCTGATTAGTTGTTCTGTAATAAGATCGTTTGGCAACACCCGAATGCTATGAGATCTGAATTGAATAAGACTGTTTGGTAATGCATCTTATTCATGTCTTAAGTTAAGGGTAATTTCTGTCATTTTTTACAAAATGGTTTCAAGCCTGAAAAACATCAGTAACACTCCAAATTTGTTTCTTTTTAAACTCGGACAATGCCCAGTACACTCTATACTTTTTTTATAAAATATAATTATTATATATTATTATGTTTTTTTTATTTAGTTATATTAATTTCATATTTTATTATATATATTTTATAATATTATTTTTAATATAATTATATATTTTATAATTCATTTTAATATATTTATTTTTTGATGTTTTTATATGATTATTATTTTATCTTAATTGTAATTTTATGTTTTGTTATTGTTTTTTATAATTATGTGTATTAATTTATTTTATTTGTATTAGTTTTATTATGTTTTTATATTATTATGTTATTTTTTATTTTTCATTAAATAATATGTTATTGATGATTTATTTTAATTTTTATTATTTAAATTTTTATCATATTATTTGTTTATTTTTATCTAATTTAATTGTTTTTTTTGTTTTTTTTTTGTTTTGTTTTTTATTTTATTATTTATAATTGTGTTATGATTGTTTTTATCATAATGATTAATTTTATTATCGTAGATTATTATTTATTTTTTCTTGTTTATATATATTTTTTAATTATATTTTTATTTTTGTTTCATTTATGTTTTTATATATATTTTTTAATTTATTAATTTTTACATAGTTGTAATTGTGTTAATATATTATTTTTTACTTATTTGTTTATATATATATTATATTATATTATGAATTTTTTTTCAATTAATAGTCGTTGAATATTATATTGTTTTTGTTATATGCTCATTTTATTTTTTATCGATATAATATTACTTATTTAATTTTTTGATTAATAAGTGTTATTATTATGTTTTTAATCATTTTTTTAAATGTTATATTTATATTATATTATGATAAAGTGTTTGTATTAAATTTATTTTTATTATTTGTTTAATTAAATTTTGTTTTATATTTTTTATTTTGTGATTATAATTATTTGAGGGCTGCAATCGTTGATATTGGTGAGGGTTATTACGGGAATTTTAAAAGTTTTGAACTGTCTTACCGCTTAAGATGTTGGGGTCTTAATTCCAAGAGCTGGATTTCGAGCTCCTAGAATTAAGATAAATATCGTCTTAAATAACAAGTCGTCTTAGCGCTTAAGACATGTTGTTATAGCGCACCAAACAATCTTATTTATTATTTTGTCTTAGCGCTTAAGACACAAGACATTAAGACCCAAACTTAAGACGATCCAAACATTACCTAAGTGTTTCCTTTTACAGGGTATTCCCAACCGCTAGATGTGGGCCTTCCAGGGAAAAGGTTCGCTTCATTGCAACGTTCCTCTGGAGAAGGAGTCGAAGTTGTTGAGAGATATTTTATCCCTCAACAATACCCCAAAGAAACGAGTCATCTTTGGCTATGGTCACCGTGGTGCGCCCCTGACTGTTCTGTCATTCAGCAATGCAACTCTAAAAGCAATTTAGTAATTTCCCAGTGCCTGTAGTTTTCTTGTTTTTTCTCATTTTTCAGTTTCATAGTGTCTCATCATGGACCTTTTATAATTGTACTATAACTTCATCATTAAACAGGCAGTTACATTTCAGTGGGGAAATCACTTTAAAGATAAACAAATGGCCCAGACTGTCTCCAAAAAGAGAATGGGCACTTGAAATTCCAATTCCAATGGAAAAAAATGGACAAACTTATTTTGTGGACCAAATCAATAATATAAATGTAGTGTAATGTCCAAGGCCCTAACTTTGGATAAGGATACATTTTGACAACATTTCCTGAGTTCCTTCTGTAATAGGTGTAAATGTACACCCAAAAGAAATCCAGTATTTGAGTCAGAATCTCATTAGGTACTTTCCATACATTAAATTCTTTGTAATTATATGGAACTCCGTATACGGTACTTATTTGTCTCAAAGCCGACAAAAATCAAGAAGCATAAATACCTATAAGGCTATATCACAGAGCTCATACACAAAGCTCAAAGGTAAAGAAGGATCACTCGAGTGATAGATATTAAAGAAAGAACACGGACAATCAATCCCGAGAAATTTGCTATCCAAGCTTACATGATCAACAAGCTCACTAAAAGTAGGATCTAACTCACAGGCTTCGTTGAATATAGGACATAACTCATAAGCTCAAAGCCAACAAAAAAAAAAAAAAGAAACACAAATACCTATAACACAAATCTCAAGACCCAGAGCTAAAATGTGAAAAAATGATAGCAGAGTAGAGAAAGAACCTGGACAATGAATCGTGAAGAAATTTGCTATCCAAGCTCACACAATCGACAAGCTCATTAAAAATAGGAGCTAATTCACATGCTTGTCTCCAGTGGCTTTGCGGAAAAACCAGGGGTCAAAAGGGAAAAAGGAGCATGAACCAGACCCACACCAGGAACCGTTCCGGATCGCTGCAAGAAAAGAATCAGTGATCACAAATAAAAGGAAGGTAGCCTCTACTTGTTATATCGATGGCTCCAGCAACAACTAAGTTACTAAAAAATACAGAGAACTTTAGAGCTTAAAAGTTTCCATGAAATAACGTCATTCAGAGTTCTACCCATGAAAAATACACATCTCAGATCTTCTAAACAATCTCAAATCCTCAATAACCCTAGTAAACTAGTTACCAGCAAACAGTATGCATTAAAAAAAAAAAAAAATACAGACAGTAAGAGTACTAATTTCTTTTTTTGAATGTTTTCATTGATGAGGGAGGCTACTAGAGTACAAGAGAGATATACTGTAAAAGCTCGAAAACACTAAGAGAAGCTAGAAAGCATAAGGCACAGACAATCCAATCAACACAAACTCTGCTCCTGCCTCCTTCCTCAGCCAAGGAATCCACCATGGAATTAGCAAGCCCTTTTAATAATGAATGAGCCTAGCAAGGTTGGCAGTGTCCTCCATCATATCAGCTAACCCCCAAAGAAGCTTACATTCACCAGAAGCTCACCATATCACACAGAGAATCACCTTCCACCAAGAGATTTTGGATATTTCCGCGATGAGCTTCACGGAGGCCAGTCCTCAAAGCTAACAATTCTGCCTGATCGCCTATGCATCTACCTAACGGGCCGAAGCAGGAAATGATACTACATCGCAATCACGAATAAAATTGCTGATACCTGCGGGACCTGAGTTCCCAACAGTGCTACAGTCAAAGTTCAGCTTGAAGAAACCTTCTGGCGTGGGGATTCCAACAGACAACTATGGAAGATCAAATAGTATGGGAGAAAGCAACCTCCTCCCCAACTCGTTAAATTGGTATATGGGGAAGTCCCAAAACTATCAGGATTGACACCCAGTAAACAACATGGAAATTCGCCTCATCCACCAAAATTTCAACCAGGGAGGATTTTCCTTCAAAGCAGCACACATTGTGCTCCTTCCAAAGCACCCAAATAATGGCCATAAAATCAACCTTCAACATGATAATGCTCCCAGACAACTCGACCGTCAACTCCAAGCCTCAAATAATTGAGGGAAATTAGCAGGAAGCACCCATTTGGGGTTGAAACACTTCTGCATTGAGTTCCATAATGATACAGCTATCTTACCCTTAGGAACAAATGATCAATTGATTCTGTATCTTGAAAACACATACAACAAGCATTCACATCCACCGTAAGGATTTTACCATGGAGGGCTAACCATCCAAAAGGTAGAATCCACCGGGGAACCTTGACATTCCAAATTCTGCTTAAAGGGAGAAGAAAAACAGGCCTTGCCGCAAGAGTTTAATATAGGGAACAAACCGAGAAGAAGCCATCCATCGAAGCAGTCCACACCTTCCAATCAAAACCCACCACCGGAACATAAATTCTGGTGATCACGTCCAACATGTAGAAGAGCTGACCTGACCCTCCTTTCCCTCTATTAAGTCCCTTCTGAAGACGAGACCTCAGACCATTAAATTACCTAATCTGTCTATATAATGGTAACCATTGCACTATGAACCCTAGCACAAGCTAATACGCAAGGAGAACTAACTCACAACGAATGAAAATATCAATCACCTGTGCCAATGTGGTATCGAATTTTCATCGTGAAGACTTCTGTGACTAATTAAATACCCCTTCAAATGCTAGACTGCCAAGAATTGAAGCAGCAACTTCCCACCCATTCCTGCTCACACCATACATACCGTAGTGGCTGCATTATCGGCTGTAATTGTTGAGGCTGCTACTTTATTTTGGAAATAGTGTCGCTACAATCTAAACCCTATTAGATCCAACCAATTTTAATTTAAAATGTAGTTTTTCCTATTTCTTCTCCTTAATAGACTTTCCTAAAGTAGTCTATACCCTTATATGGTTCCAAATCATTAAAACAACACAAGATTGGTTGCTACATAAGATTTGAGTTCTTTTGACTACTTAAAAAATTCACATCGCTATGCCCCTACGTATCGCCCGCTGTGTAGCGTTTTGACCACTTGTCGCTAAGCCCGCGACAACTGCTTATTTTGATCATTGGCCTCCATAACCATTTACACAAAATATCTTGGTTCATCAGTCTAATGAGCCTAAAACCTAGACTACCTTGTTAGAACTGCATACCGAATCCCATGCCACAGGGCGGAACTTCCCATTCCAAAGAAAATCCCATTGAAGTTTTTCGATACGAGCAACCTTTGCCAGACATTTGAAAAGCGACATATAATAAAGATAGAATGTTAGATATGGCAGCCTTAATTAGGGTGATCCGGCCCCCAAATGGAAGGTACCTTAATTTCCAAGTGGCCAGCCTTGTTTTCCATTCTTTTTGCCACCAGGTCCTAAATGAGCTTTGGATGCTCTTCCCGTAGTGGCGGACCCAGGATTTTCATTTGAGGTGGGCGGACAATGGGCATAATTTTAATTTCTTCATTATTTTGTCGTCTGAGGGGGGCAAGGGCTTTTGCTTTATGGAGGCATAGGATTTTTCTTCGTGGCTCAGCTTGCATGTTTCACGCTTTTTCCAGGTCTGCCAGGGGCGAGTGTTCCCAAGAAACAGTACCTCGGTCCCGCCCTTGTCTTCCTGTACACAAAGGAGAGTAAGATATTTGGCTGAAGAGAGCTTGAGTTGCAACTCACTCTTGGAGGCAATCAAAGTCCAAACAAACCCCTAAGAGCTCACTTTTGAAGAAATTAACTCGCATCCCCAATATTGGTTCAAAACATAACAAGGTAGCCTTCATGTTCCTCAGTCAGCTCGCAAAAAATCATGGTGTCATCGGAAAACTGAAGGTGGTTAATAGAAGGAGCTTCTCTGGCCAGTTTTAAGCCTGAAATAAAACCAACCTTCCCTGCAGCATCAATCATCCTGCTAAGGGCCTCCCTGATAAGCACAAAGATGCAAACCCCATTGAGCAAGAATGAAGCCTTTTGGGGATCCATTGATGATAATAGAAAGGTACGTTGAAGATACGCATTCCATGATCCATCCCCTCCAAGTAGCACCAAGGCCCATCCGCCATATCATATATTGAAGGAAATCCCAATTGACCCTGCCATATGCCTTATCAAGATCTAACTAGAAAACCAAGCCAAAATTTCAAATCCTGAATCTGGAGTGGATGCATTCATTAGCAATTGGGACTCTGTCAAGAATCTATTTGCCATGAATGAAAGACCTTGATTCAAAGAAATAATTGCCAAAAGGACTTCCTGAAGTCTAGTTACCAAAACTTTAGCAAGAATCATATAAATGTACCCAATCAAACTAATGGGCCAAAAGTCTTTGAAACTATTTGCACCTGTTTTTTTTTTTTTTTTTCGGAATGAGGGCAATGAAACCCCTATCTATTTGGAGAGTCTGCTTTTGGCGTGGAACTCAACAAAGAAAGCCAAAAGGTCTTACTTTAAAACGCCCCAAAACCTCTGCTCCCTAAAATTGAAATTCTAGTAGCAAGTTCTCTGACAATATGAATGCCTCTTTGAAGAGCAATAGCTGACCTAACATGTACCAAATGCATCCACAATTTTTAACCCCAATCTTTTCTCAACTACATACGAAGAATGTGACATAGAAAGTTAAGAGCATCCATTGTCATGAAAGTTGTCCGTTCAACATCTGAATTGTATAGTGATCACCTATTTGTATCCCAGACCATTCAAATTGATAATATACTTCATTTTCTAAATGAAACATACAATTTACAATTTGAATTGGATGATGTACTGGTTGATTTGCACAATTTTCCCAATTCTGAGTAGAAATTAAATGTAAAGTTTCAGCCGAAAACAATGACTTGCAAAAAAATCTACCTAAGTTTTAACACTCATCCATAACTACTAATGAGTAATTAGAGCACCGGTTAGGCATCTCCCATTAGAAGAACTAGGTCCCAGGATCCAGTCTGCAAGGACTTATGTACTAGTTTCTATTTTGCCTGAACCAATAATGTAACGTTTATTCATAAAAAAAAGTTATCAACCAGATCCCGCTTATCAGTTTTTAATTTGGTTCATGTTAGTCACACTAAAACCAAAGCAAAAGACTCTACAGCCAATTGAGAGAATTGGAAGCAAGGATAAGACATTTGATGATTCGAACTTGCACAAGCATGACTTATTTTAAACGTTCTGATCTAAGAAATTGCTATAGTATCTCTCAGAAGAAATAAAAACAATTTTGATCTGATAAGAAAGAAGTGTAAAAAATGATGACTTTTATCTTAACAGACCAATATGAGAAATGATCTTCAGTAGCTATCAGCCTACCAGTTAAGTAAACAAGTATAAACAGAAATAGTCTTAAATCAGCAAACTCTATTCACCGCTAACAACGGTGACCCATGGTGTCGACCTAAACACCTGAGTGGATATTTAAAATTAAATGATGTTACAATATACAACAGACATAAATAAGCATACAAGTCATCAATCAGTACATATGAATGTAGAACATCTGCAAGTGTTGCATTTACCATCTGCATTAGTACAAACCTACACAAAATCCCCTACATATCTAAGACAATACCCACGTCAAACCTTTCAATTCCCATTGAAATCAGTAAGAGTTTCACTGCAATAAGTTCAATTGAGTCAACTCTTAGAGCCACTGGAATAACAGGCCTGTCCTAACAAAACTCATTCCACATCAATCCACCAGACAGAGACAAAAACAACCAAAATAACAATAAATTAACAGTGCTAATGACTCAACTGACATACTGCACACATCAAAACCATCAGAAAGAAAAATGGGGGAATCTATTACTAAGTCAAACTTTCACAATTGATAAGCTCACATGCACTACATAGACAATCTCTTCTTCTTCAACTTTGTTATCAAATCAAACTATCATGAGAAGGGAAGAAAGAAAGAAAGAAAGAAAAGAACCTGAACACTTTTGTCCCCAACAACAAGCCCATGAAGAGAGCTCCAGACCAGAGCTTCTGAAACCAGTTGTTGAAGCAAGTCAGGGGAGATATTATTATCAGACCCACACAGTGGTTTCTCATTACTTCCATCATACGTTTCTGACCCATCAGATTTTCCACACTTCAAAGGCTCCATACAAGAATGATAATCTAAAGAACAGGGTTTGTATATGGCCCTGGGGTTTTTCTTGAAATGGACTTGATAAATACTGGTGGTGGGAGTGAATGCAGAGATGGGTTTTGGATGGGATGAAAGGCAGATGTTATTGGAGATAGAGAGAGAAAAGGAAGAAGACCCAAAAACCATTCTTCTTCATGGGGTGATTGTGACTCTCTCTCGCTCTCTCTTGTCCCAGAGTGGCAGTGTCTTTCTCAGGGTTTTTTTATGCTATATATGTTCTTTCATTTTTCTTTAAAAAAAGTTGTTTTTTCTTTAATTCAGAGCAAGCAAACTTTCCAACCATGGAGTTCCCCAATAAAGTTTTTTTTTTTGTTCTTGATTGTTGTTGAGACTTGAGTAGGGGTTTTCACGGGTTGAAATCTGCGGGTTTCGGGTCAAACCTGACCCGATCAGTTTTTTGTGGGTGAAAATCCACCAAACCCAACCCGTTTGCGTTACGGGTCACTCGGGTCACAGATCAGACGAAGGTTTTAATTGGAAACAACATATCCTTCGGCACCCACCTGGCCCATCACATTCACTGTTCTCTTGTCAATTAGTACTCCCCACAATATTCTAGTGGATGAGCAAAAGGGGGATAACCTTCAAACTCAATTGGGCATTAATGATTGTTGATTGTTGATTTGGGTGCTTAGTCCTGGACCTTAATGATCCGAAACCATATTTTTGGGATGGTCCTTCAGTTATGAATGGGGGGGAGGGGTACCAATTGGGCCTCCCCCATGAGGGTGTCCGGCCGCGCTCGGCTTTTAACCGTAAAATGAGAGTTTTTCTTTTTCATATGAACCCAAGGTCGGATTCGCACAAGATTTTTGCAAGCCTTCGAATTTGAGGGCTAAACTTAGAGAATACTAAGCCCAACGTTAAGTTATTTTTATTTGATTTTTATATAAACAAGCAATGCATAATTCTTTTGTGTGTGTGTTTATTATTATTTTTCTTTCAACAGCTTATCTACTTACAATTTTTGTATATGTAAGTGGGTCTAATGTTCAACTCCAATGGCCTTCTCTTGGATGGGCCTGGGCCACAACCTAGAAGATAGAGCACTACATAGTCTCAATAGCATGCTGTAGAACAAAATTAAGAGGTGATTTTTCTCTTTTTTTTAATATATAGGATTCATTTGTTTGTTCAGCATTTAGTTTTATGAGAATTCAACACAATGCGATCTATCAAAGGCCTAAAATTGGTGAGTTTAAAAATAAGGTTCACCAATACTATCAAATACTTTCTCCTAGATTGTAAATACTTGCCTAGATTGTGCAGGACCTCCAAGTGCTTTGGGCCACCTTGGGACCCACCTATATATATTGAGAGTAGGGATCGCTTATTTTTGACTTCGTTTCGGTCGTTCCTTACTGTAGATAGGTGGGCTTACTTTTGATAAATCCAAGTCATTCACAGTCACAGCTTCAGTCCATGAGTTGGCACTCTCCCAAGCTTTTAACCAATTGGACCACTCTCCACCATGATATAAGATTTAGTTGTTTTTTGAATTTTTTAAATATTTCTCAAAATTCACTAGGGTCTAATGTATAAAACTTTATGTCGCAATGGAGGCCCCCTATCTTCAACCCGCTCAATGGTCTGGGGTCCACTTGGGGACCCACATGGGAATGAGGATGGAGGGGATTTGAAGGACGCACAGGGGCCCTCCTCTCCACAAAAAATCAGTCATATCCTTGATTTCTATCCTCTCCATTTGGGCCACAAAAATTTAACGGCACTCGATCCAATAGTCCAATTTAATCAGATGGGGCCAGATTTTGGTGGACAAATACAATTCAAGAGGGGCATGTGTGTAGTTCATCTGGGTGGACCAAACAGTGGACCCCACTCTAGGAAGCGGACAACCCTCTCCCATCAACTCGAGCTGAGGAGAGGGCTAACCGTCTCAATGTTTATCATTTACATGAAAATAATGAATGTTTCAACAAATGAATTGAGGCCCACAGATCTATAGTTGGGTTTTTTCTCCACCTATTTTTCAAAATCTATAATGAATTTTTTTTTTTTTTATATCTCCCAAGCCATTGCATATAATAATTAAATGCACTGGTGAGTGAGATGGGTAATACTCTTCGAGCTTATGAAAATTTATGCATGTGTCATCGAGAGCAAACAAAGAAAACAATTCTCCTGTGCAGGCACTCCAGCGAGAGCATGCATCCAAATCATCACCAAAGGTGGGAAACTCTTGAATTTTATCAGGTCCCATGTTATGAAGTGCGCACTATCCATGCAGAGGAAAATCGTCCATGCAAACAAAAGACCCTTAGGGCCTGTTCACTTACTAGAATTCCTGACAGGAATTCAGGCTGTCTGGGAATTCAGAATTCCTGTCAGGAATTCTGTGTTTCATTACCAGAATTCCCACAGAATTCCTAGGCATTTGAAATTCCAAGCATTTCAAATTTCAAAAAACCCAGCATTTGAAAAACCACTTTAACAAGTAGGATTTGGAAATCTCACTTGGCACATAAATAGGATTTGGAGCTCAGGTAGGAATTCAGGCCATGAATGAAACAACGAATTTGGAATTCCAGAATTTGGCAGCATTTCAAATATCAGGATTTGAAATTCCCAGACAACCACCAGACATGAATTCTATGAATTCTAGTAAAGAAACGGGCCCTAGGATGGAGTCTTGATTGTCTGAGGCTTTAAAACGGAGAAATCCAGAGTTGGAGGAGTAGAACTCTAGAATGCTGCCCATTGAAGAAAGCTACATTTGCTTTAAATTCTAATCTTCTGATTTACAAGTTCAAAATAATTAAAGAATAATGTAACAGTACATGACTTGTGTTAAAAATGTCCGATTTACAAAGTAATTCTCATAAAGAAAATTTTCCAAGTGGTTGTAATTAGAAAACAAGTAAAAGATTAATTTACTCCATTAAAACAACATCTTATTATAGTGTAAGAACTGACATACGCACAAAATGGGATAGTTAATCTTTAAAAATAATAATAATAACAATTCAAAGTTTAGGCTTAATTTCCATCTTTCTTGAGTTCTTAGGACCTTTTTTTTTTTTATTCCTTTACCTATTTTATAAAGCACACTAATACGTTTGATATGCCTATACACATTGACACATTAATCATTAATTTGATATGCTCATTGCTAGTAAAAAAAAGCTTTACTACAATTTGCTTATTGCCTGAACAAATTTTTTGTACAAAGTGCCCACTAATATTTAAGACTCCTGTAGAATGCTCAACCTACTCAACTACAATATTTTTAGGCATATGCTTTGTGTAGGAACAAACAAACAAGCAACAAAACTACACCCCCAACTAATATAGTTTGCATTCCCTTTCAATCACCAATGCAACCCTAGTAATGGAACAATTTAGTTATCATTAATTTATCAATTTTCTCCATGGTTTTGCAATTTCAGCCATGATCATTACCCATTTTATGACTAGTCCAAAACATAAAACGTACTACCAAAAAAATGGCTTTTAGCATCGAACTTTCCGCAACCTGTCTTCATTATGCTAATTTTCTTTCCATTACTTGATAGCCATGCTGCCCACGTCCAGAGTTATGACTAATCAATTAATTACTATGTACCACCACCTTCTCTACATACAGCAATGAATGCACAGGTGTTAAGAAAGTGATTCCAGCTGGCTGTTAGGGCTGTTTTTGTAGGAGGAACTTGAAATAAAAATAAAAGAGGAGGAGAGGAGAAGAAGATCCAATAACAATGATAACACTAGTTGCTACCAGGTGTATGTTGCTAGCAAGTGAAAGGAGAAGATCTGAGTAGAATTCACTTGTGATATCAAATTGATGCAGTTTGGTTCTTGAAACCCCCAGTCACACAGTTACGGCTTTGATTGCTATAATAGGTGTAGGAGTCACACCTTGGGGCTCTAGGAGTCACAAGTTAAAACAAGTGTATTGAAGGAGAAAAAAGAGCAAGTTGCACCATGCATGAAGAGGAAATCTCCAATTTAAATTAACATCATCTTAATGTTAATCCAACATATTTTTTCATTTTGTAGTATTCACCGTTTATGTCATTATCTATGGTAACTTTATGAAGTATTTGTCAATTTCTTTGCTTCTTAAAACCAGACTCACATTGGTGTCATCTAACCAACTGCCTTATTTACCTTGTGAGATATGAGTAAATCACATGATGTATTCTCAACTTTGGCCATAGATTCTGACAGAGACTTTTTAGAAGAAGAATAAGGTAATGTACAAGTTGAGTGAGTATGGTGGCAATGATTTGATGGCTAGTGATTAGCTAGCCCTTAACATGGCTAGTGAGTATGGTGGCAATGATTTCCAAAGGGCTTCCATGACTTGTATCCTGGAAACTATTTCTTTTTCATTTCTAAGATTGTTGAGGCAAATTGACTGATGATGGGCAGATATATATGGTGATTCTCAATGTGGGCAACTTTTATGACCCACCTATGATATTTCTGGATTTTTTTTGGCAGTTTTTGTTTTGTATGCTTTTATTGGAAAGCAAATGGCAGCAAGTGGTGAGCTTGGTCATGCAATGGAAGCTGTCAAATGGGGCATTGACTACGTCATAAAAGCTCACCCTGAGCCCAATGTCTTGTACGGGGAGGTGGGTTTCTCGTCCCCTGCTTTTCACACTCAAGATTCATCAATCTTTTGTTCTGTTTTGGTTTATGCTCTGCTTTCCTTAGCTCTCTCACTCTCTTTTCTATAGTCAAGTTTTTTTTTTTTTTTTTTTTTTTTGTGTTATTCAGTTCTGATTCAAATGCCCCCAGATGTGAACCCATTATCTTATTATTCCCTTGTCTCTTTCATTTGTTATTAAAACATGATCTCTCAATTTAATGTTTTTTTTTATGTAGGTGGGTGATGGAAACACAGACCATTACTGTTGGCAAAAACGCAAGTCAGCCTATCCATACTTTTAAGTTTATAACATAAGCCCCCCTTTTTTTTGTTCTCCCTCACTATCTTATTATATCCTATCTGGCAGTTTTTAAGGGCCTTGATTGAGCATTTTCCACTTGCTTTACCTGACCCAAGTAATCTGCATTTTGGGTTAGTTTTGTTGTCCACTGTATGCTCTTGTTTTTAGTTTTTGCAGGCTGGCATGTGTCCAATGTCATTTATTTAATGTCGCTTGTGGGTTTGGTTTGGATGTTGATGTGCAGTGTTTTGGCGATGATGAATACAAGGACAAGGAGATTGTCCAGAATTCCCCCAGAAGTTAAGAGGAGAAATAGAGTCTGCTTTCATTGACAATGAGGATGTCAAGGAAGAGGGCTGTAGGAAATTACAGGAGATCAATGACACCACTGCATATTACATCCTTCCATCTAAAACAAGAAAGACCCACCAAATCCAAATTAGCCACAGAATGCAGCAAGGAACCAAGAATGAGTAAGGATTTCAAAGTGACCCCTGAGCAGGTCCACTTCCAAATCCTTTGATCAGCCCGTCCCTGAATCATCGTCTGAAATTCTTAATGGCTGTTTTGATTTTGAACTTCGATCATGGGGATATTCAGTTCATATAATTTGGAGATTTTCTTTCTTCTATTTTTTGGCTAGACTAAAATAGTATTAAGAATGTTAATGTAGTGAATGGTTGTTGGTTCGTTTCTTCTAGACATATACTTATCGATCATGTTGGAATTGGTTTATTTGACGTGAAATGAAATTTCAGTTTAGATTCTGTAGGTGCAAAAAATAATGACCCACAATAACGGGGGAGCCTTAGAGGACTTATCCAACAATGGTGATGACTGGGTACCGTCCGAAAGCCTGAAAGAGAAGAACACACGGTCAGAGGACCCTGGCCTGGGCGACGCAAGGCTCTCCGATGCCAAAGTCAGTGAATGAACTGGAACAATGGAAGGAGAGGAAGAAGAGAGGCAGAGTAACAGCTCTCTGAGTTGTATTGTGCGTACCTTGCATGTGAAATGCAGTCCTTTTTATAGACAATTTGGAAGATATCTTGGACGATATCTTGGCATGGGTCTCATGATTCGACTGGGAAGTCATGATCAGCCCACGATGCAATTAATGCGGTCCAATCCAGCCCACTCTGCATTAAATGCGCGTCGGATTAGCCCACGTCGCATTTAATGCGCGTCTTGTTGGGCCAGATCGTGTTGGACGCCTTTGGCGGTAGGGGTACCATCGGATCCGCCCTCGGGCCCTGCCCTGATGTGGCCTCAGCCGCTGGATGCCGCCATGTCAGTGATCTGGCGAAGATTGTGAGCAGCTGGATGTCGCATCTGTCTCGCTAGCTCGCGCCCCTACTCCTCCACGTGCTTGATGACGTGGGGGGGGGGTGAGGGGCGCAAGTGGAGGTTCTTTCTTACTTCGGCTTCCGTCCCGGCTCTTTCAGCCGAGGTGGAGCTCTCTGCCGAGATGGGCACACGAGGTGGCCGAACTCGGCGCTAGTGGCCCGGAGCTGCTTGACTTCGGCCGGACCTCCTGTCCTGGCAGCCGGGGTGAGCCTGGTGCCACACGGATGGCATGCGGATGGCACGTGAGAGTGCTTAGACTCATCTGATGGCTGTGATTAGCGTAATCCTGTGGCTCTGGAAATCTCCCCACACAATTGCCCCCTAGCTTTTGACCTCTTAAGCGCCCTGGCCTTTAGTGGTCGAAAGCTAGAAGACTCGTCTGGGGATGCGACGGTCATTGCCTGGTGTCGCTTCAACTGTCCTGAAGCAATGAATGCTCTGTCCTGTCTGTACTGGGAAGCGAGTCGACGGCTACACGCGTCGCCTCTTCACTGATTGCGCTGTCTTATTGATGGAATGGGCGCAGATCGCGAAAACCGCCCTTTCGAATTTCGAAAACAGCGCGCGCCGAGGGTTTGTTTTCCATAAAGAGGGTCGTTTCCTTCCCTTCTTATTTCTGATTTCTTTTCGCCTTCGCCTTCGCCTTCGCCTTCATCTGTGGTTTCTGCTCTGCTGCTCAAGATTTCTTTTAGCGAGGACGACCATAGGGCGTGTCTGGACCTGTACTCGAGTCGCCCCTTCTGTCTCTGTAAGTTGCTTCGCGCCTCTGTGTAGCTTTTTCTTAGGGTTTCGCAACCTTTAGGGTTTATCTTTTGCTGTCCCCTTCTCTAGACATGGGCACCCCTAGGTTCAACTTAGATACTGAAGAGGGCATAGCTAGATTTAGGGCCGCTTTCGATATCCCGGAGGGAGTTCTCCTCAAGCCGGCGGACTCCGTCGACTATGCCACGACGCGCTGGTCCTGCGGCTGGATACCGTTCCCTCTGATCTCTGTGATCGAGGGCGGGGTCAGATTTTCCCTGCACCCTCTACTCAGAGCTTGCCTCAGTACCTGGTCCCTTACCCCGTGCCAGCTAATGCCCAATGGCTATAAGGTCGTCATGGGCACGGCGAAGCTGAATGAGATTCTAGGGACCGACCTAGGTGTCTATGACATCGAGGACACCTATGATATCTGCAAGGCCGGGGAAGGGAAATATTATCTCCGGGTGCAGCCGCAGCGAAGAGGCTTCGTCCTGGCCTTGGAAGATTCAAGTAAGAATGCCGAAGAAGCCCTCTTCTGTGTTTCGGGGGACTGGGAGTTCGGCGCTGGCGAAAGTAGGAGGCTAACGGTCCCGCGCCGCCCCGGGACAGTCCCAAGTAAACATCGCTCCTTTTCATTCATCTTCTTTGCTTGATTTCGACGATGCCGAGCTGACTCCTCTATTATTTGTTATGCAGAGGCAGGTGCGAGACGACGCCGAGCTGCGAGTGAAGGCTGGAGGAGGAACCCCGACGACATCAACAAGGTTGAGAGGTACAAGGGGCACGAGACCAGGTCAGCTTGGAAGCTGCTCGGATACACGCCGAGATACCGCGGCCACTACCAGAGGACCGGGGTACCCGAGGTGGACGAAGCGCACCCTGATCGTCCAACCGTCTCCCTTGCTGTACCTGCCGGGATCCCTTGAACGATCCTGCCGCGAGACGAGCTGCGTCTGGGTCCGAGGCGTCCACTTCCAGTTCGGAGCCGCCGAACCTGAGGCAGATAGTGGACGCTTACTCTTCTGATCAGGAAGAGGATATGGCGGGAAGGTCGAGGGAGCCAGTCATCAAGGACATAGCGGCCAAGTTCAGGCGGGGGTCTTCTTCCTCTACGACGCCATCTTCTGCCAGCACCCGAGCAGCTTCGAGCTCGGGAGGTGCTGGCGGCACTTCCGCTCCTGCTTCTGCTCCGGCTCCTGCTTCGAATGCGGGAGTTCGGCGACGCTCGCCGGAGCGCCCGAGGGAGGGGTCCCCGCCCAGGAAGAAGTCCAAGGCGGGGGAGAAGGACTTGGGGGCCGAACAGCCTCCGAAGGGCAAAACCCCTGCGCGGGCCCCCGGAGCCAAGGCTCCAACTGAAAAGAGTGCACCGGCTGAGAAGAGTGCACCAGCTGAGAAGAGCGTGCCGGCCGGCAGGTCGTCCGGCGGGACGACTCGCGAGCTCACCATCTCGGCGGGGCAAGGATCCGGGTCGTCCTCCGGACCCTGAACTGCCCCAGCGCCATGGAGGCCGAGGATGGAAACGCAGCCCGGTAAGCCTCTGAACGTCGAGGATCGGCTGCTGGGGAACGCCGATGTCATCGGGGCTCTCGCCAAGGTCTGCGCTCTGCCGCGGGATATGGAGACGCACGAGAGGTTCGATAACGAGAGCCTGATGGTCTCAGCGATTCAGGCTAACCTCCTGGTAAGTGTTTTCAGTGTTTTCCTTCCAAGTGATTTGACTCGACTGCCCCAGCTTGACCCATCTTTCTCTATTTGCAGAACGTGCAGAGGCTCCTGACCGTGGTGGGGCGGAGTGATAGGAACGCTGCACGGGTCGCTCAGCTGGAATCCGAGAGGGACAAGCTGAAGAAGGAGCTGGAGGAGCTGCAGACGGGAATGGAGGGGATGAAGAAGGCCAGCGCTGAGGAGGCTGCTCGGATGGCGTCGGCTCTAGCTGGTGTCGCCGAACTTACGGCGAAGGCCAACCAGCTGAAGGGCGAGGTCTGGGCAAGGAACAAGAAGACCGCCGAGCTGGAGTCGGAGCTGGCCAGATTAAAGGCTGAATCGACGGCTGAGGGGACGAGGCTGCGCGGGGAAGTGCTGGCTGGTCGAGCCGAAACAGCGAAATTGAATACGGCGAACGCCGAGCTGGAGAAAGAGAAGGCCTCTCTTCTGTCCGAAGCCCAGTCCGCCTTCCAGGATGGGGTGGATCACGCCACTGAGCTATATGAGAAGCAGGTGGAGGAGATCACTGCCATCCTGTTCGAGGAAGGATGCCTGGCCGCACTGAGACGTGCGGGGGTCCCTGAAGATCACCCTGTCTACCGGGACCTGCCGAAGTACTCGGACCCGGCTCCTGAGCCGAGCTCCGCTCCTGCAGCCGAAAGTGCCCCAGTTGAAGCTCCTGTAGTCGCTCCTGCTGCTGACGACGCTCCCGTTGCCCCGGTCTCGAGCGATGCTTCGGCCGTGCCCCAAGGTGAGGGATCCTCTGCCCCTGCTTCGGCTGAGGTACCGGTTGAAGCCCTTTCTGCCAGCGACGTTCCAAGCAAGGTCGCGGTTTCGGCCGAAGCCGCTGGTTCAGCAGATATGGTGATCGACCTGGTGGAGTCGCCGAAACCACAGTAGCTTGTAATATTTTTGCTTTCTGCCTTGTAATACTTTCTACTATCAATGAAAAACGGGCTCCTTTACTTGAATGTTTCCTCTCTTTTGTTTTTGGATGTGACATTCAAATAGCATTGAATGCCTTTACTGCGACGCATGACCATCGAGGTAGAGAGAGTCACACGGTCTTCATAGCTGTCTGTGCCGATTCTCCGTATTCTGGAGATCATAAATAGCAGTAAACATGGTGTTACTGCCGACGAGGGAAACGGGCGGACGTCTCCACGTGGCGCCCTAGGGATCGCTGGTCACCAGTCGTGCACCCCAAATAATGCGTGGGAGACTTCGCCCCTTAACTTCCTTCGGAGATTGAGCCCTTCTTCTTCCTATAAGTAGGGGCGATAGGCTCGACATGGGCGATGAAAAGAACAGAACGTAGGACAGTTTAAATCACATAGACGTAGGAGCCATGCCCAGCGGGTGTTCAGAAGCAGTCGATCCGGGGGGAACCCCTGCGCCTGCGGGTGGCTTTCTCCAAGGGGGGAAGCCCATCGTGGTCTGCGCGCTCTCTGAAGGAACTCCCCGTGGACCACGCGCTCTCTGAACGCGGGTTCATGGCCGGCCGTCCCTGGTTTGGTTGTAGGAGAGATCTTCTGCACTGCGACCGGGGGATGGTGGCGCATTCTCGTCCGACACGGTCTTGAGCGACCGCCGGACGGAAGGCGGGATTGAGGCCCCACTGGACCTGGGGTTCTTCAAACCTTGGTTGGTCTTACTGACCGGAGGGTGTTGAAGAGCTAAGCGAGGTCCAGGGCCTCCGAACTGGAGCGGCTCTGCAATCGCTTTGGTCTGACCAGCCAAAGTGTATTGTAGAGCTCGGTGAAATTCAGGATCACTCAGAACCTCCAGTCTATGATCCGGCATCTTGGAGTCTGCAGCCCGAAGAGTCGGTGAAGATCAGAGTCTCCCAGTTTTTCTTTATTTTCTATTTTTAAAGGACTGTGATCCTCCTTTCTGTATTTTTCTTTTCTGTTCTGTAACTCTTGTAATAAAGCAGTTTACAATGAATAAAAAGGAAGAACTTTGTGATCACTCAAACTGTGTACAGCGCTTTTGCGTTCTCTTTTACTTTCCATGTACTGTTCTGGAACACTTAGTGTTTTTGTGCTGCTTTTCTGTGTTTGAGTGCTGGCCCAGCTCTTTCTTTCTGAGATACTGACCTTGGCCGAAATGGCTGGCTTTGGAAACAGACCATGGCCGAGATGATCTGCTTGCGCCGAGGTGGATTCATCATTTCGCTGACCTCGACTATGAGAGCGTGAGTTCGGCACGGTTTTTAGGGGGTGTATAAACCCGGACTTTAGGAAACGGCCGAGTGTTCGAACTCCAGACCATTTCCAGGGCGGTAGACCCTTGTAGAGGGGTAAAAACCCAGAGTTTAGGAATCGGCCGAGTGTCCGAACTCGAGGCCTTTTCCAGGGCTGTTAACCCTTGTAGAGTGGGATAAATCCCTGACTTTAGGAATTCGGCCGAGTGTTCGAACTCGAGGCCTCCTTCCAGGGCTACGAACCCTTGGAGATTGGGATAAATCCCTGAGTTTAGGGATTCGGCCGAGTGTTCGAACTCGAGGCCTCCTTCCAAGGCTACGAACCCTTGTAGAGTGGGATAAATCTCTGAGTTTAGGAATCCGGCCGAGTGTTCGAACTCGAGGCCTCCTTCCAGGGCTGTTAACCCTTGTAGAGTGGGATAAATCCCTGAGTTTAGGAATTCGGCCGAGTGTTCGAACTCGAGGCCTCCTTCCAGGGCTACGAACCCTTGTAGATTGGGATAAATCCCTGAGTTTAGGAATTCGGCCGAGTGTTCGAACTCGAGGCCTCCTTCCAGGGCTGTTAACCCTTGTAGAGTGGGATAAATCCCTGAGTTTAGGAATTCGGCCGAGTGTTCGAACTCGAGGCCTCCTTCTAGGGCTACGAACCCTTATAGTTGCCGGAGTCAGTGAAAGACGATAGATTGAAGACAAGGCGAAAAGCTGCTTTCATTGATTCGGGATTCATTACATCTTTAGAAATAGAATTTCTTTAGGTGGGATGCATTACACGGTCTCGGCAGCGGCTTGCCTTCTAAGTCTTCGAGCTTGTAGGCTGATTTCCCTGCTAGTGAGACCACCCTGAATGGGCCATGCCAGTTCGGAGCCAGCTTCCCTTCGTTTGGTTCTTTGTCAGCTGGCAGGGCCTTCTTTAGAACTAGCTCTCCCACGGAGAATCTTCTTTCTCTGACGTTTTGATTGTATGCCCTGGCTAACCGCTGCTGATAGTCGGTCAGTCGCAGGGCTGCTGCTTCTCGTCGCTCGTCTGCCAGCTCCAGCTCCATCGCCAGGTTTGTGTCGTTTCGGCCTTGGTTGACCAGCTCTGTCCTCAGGGTGGGAAGGCCGATCTCTAAAGGAATGACCGCCTCCATCCCGTAGGCCAGAGAGAAAGGTGTTGCCGAGGTGGATCTCCTTGGAGTCGTTCTGTATGCCCATAGCACGCTCGGAAGCTCCTCTGTCCATCTTCCCTTTGCCTTGTCCAGTCGCTTCTTCAGACCGTCTAGGAACACTTTGTTAGAGATTTCTGCCTGGCCATTACTCTGCGGATATGCCGGAGTGGAGTAATGGTTCCTGATACCGTGCTCTTGGCAGAAGTCTTTGAAGGATTTGGAGTCGAACTGAATCCCGTTGTCCGAAATCAGAGTCCGGGGGATGCCGAACCTCGTTAGGATGTTTTTCCAAACGAAGTTCCTGGAGTCCCTGTCCGTGATTGAGGACAACGGTTCAGCTTCTATCCACTTTGTGAAGTAGTCTGTGGCGACTATCAGCCATCTCTTGTTTCCTGGAGCTCGGTGAAGAGGCCCCACAATGTCCAGGCCCCATTGAGCGAAGGGCCATGGGCTAGTGAGGGGACTCAGATCTTGTGCTGGCTGGTGGAGAGAGTGGGAGAACTTCTGGCACTTCTCGCACTTCTGCATGTAGGGCCACCAATAACCCTGGCTTATTGCTCTGTAAGCCAGTGATCGGCCTCCTATGTGACTGCCGCAGATTCCTTCGTGGATCTTGTACAGGAAGTCGTCCACTTTACTCGGATGGACGCACTGGAGGTATGGACCGGTGAAGGATTTCCTGTAGAGTTTGCCTTCGGGAGAGAGCCAGAATCGAGCTGCCTTGAGTCTGATCCGGTGAGCTTCAGCCTTGTCCTCAGGGAGCCGGTCATCCTTCAAGTAGGCGACGATTGGATCCATCCAGCTTGGGCCGAGATCAGCATAGAGGACGAGCCGGGATGAATGGAGTTCTAAGCTTGACCTTGATACTGACCCGACCTCGACGGTCCTTTTCTTCCCTGCTTCGACGGCGGAGGCCAGGTTTGCAAGCGCATCTGCATGCGTGTTGGTATCTCGGGATATTTGCCTGACCTCGGCTTTCTGGAAATGAGACAGCAGTTTTTTCGCAAGGGCTAAGTAGGCCGCCATCCTGTCGTCCCTGGCCTGGTAGTCTCCGGCGAGCTGGCTCGTTACCAGTTGGGAATCGCTGAAGATCACCAGGTGTCGGGCTCCGAGGATTTGGGCGCTGTTCAACCCTGCTATCAGCGCTTCATATTCTGCCTCATTGTTTGTGGCTTTGAAGTCGAGGGTAAAAGCCTGCTCTATGACCAGGCCTTCTGGCGACTGGAGGACTATGCCGGCACCAGCTCTCTTGGAGGTGGATGACCCGTCGACAAAGATCTTCCATGCCGAGGTGGGAGGCTGCTCGACCTCAGTCAGCTCTGGCTCGTGCCCTGTGCCCCCCAGTGCCGTGCCGAGCTGGGTCGGAGCCGGGTTGGGGGAGACGAATTCGACAATGAAGTCTGCCAGAATCTGGGCTTTGATCGCGGTTCGGGGGCGGTACTGTATATCGTACTGCCCCAGTTCAACTGCCCACTTTGATATTCGCCCTGAAAAGTCAGCCTTTTTGAACACTGAACGGAGTGGATGCTCCGTGATCACCACAATGGTGTGGGATTGGAAATAATGGGAGAGCTTGCGAGAGGCGCTGACGAGGGCCAGCGCAAGCTTCTCCAATAGGAGGTATCTGGTCTCGGCATCAAGCAGGGTCTTGCTCGTATAATAAATTGGTTTTTGAATTCCCTCGTCCTCCCGGATGAGGACGGAGCTCACTGCGTTATCCGAGACCGCAAGATATAATACAAAATCTCCCCCCGAGTCGGGGTGGAGAGTAAGGGTGGTGACATCAAATAAGTTTTGAGTGCGGCCAATGCCTGGTCGCACTCAGGGGTCCACTGGAACTTCAAATTTTTCTTTAAAAGCTGAAAGAAAGGCCTGCACTTATCTGATGATCGGCTGATGAAGCGATTGAGTGCTGCAGCCATTCATGTAAGCTTCTGGACTTCTTTTGTGGTAGAGGGGCTCTGAATGCCCTGGATTGCGGTGATCTGGTCCGGATTAGCTTCTATCCCTCTCCGCGCCACCAAGCTGCCGAGGAACTTGCCAGAGGCTACGCCGAAGGCGCACTTGGAAGCGTTTAGCTTGAGCTTGTATGCGCGTAGGATGTCGAAGACTTGGCCGAGATCCGCCAGATGGTCGCCGGAGTGCACTGATTTGACGACCATGTCGTCGATGTACACCTCTACCGTTTGGCCGAGCTGAGCATGGAACATTTTTGTGACGAGGCGCTGATAGGTCGCCCCCGCGTTCTTTAGCCAGAAGGGCATCACCTTGTAGCAGTAAGTACCGCGGGGGGTTATGAATGACGTTTTCTCCTCATCAGGCTCGTAGAGCGGGATCTGGTGGTAGCCTCTGTAGGCGTCGAGGAAGCTCATTCGGTCGTGACCGGCGGTGGCGTCGATCAGTTGGTCAGTCTTTGGAAGGGGGAAACTATCTTTAGGGCAGGCCCTGTTCAAGTCCGTGAAGTCCACGCATACCCTCCACTTGCCAGTTTTCTTCTTGACCACCACCGTGTTGGCCAGCCATACCGGGTACTGGACTTCCCGGATGGCTCCTGCCTTTAGCAGGTTGTCGACCTCTTCGACGACCGCATCTGTCTGCTGCAGCCCTGTCCTTCGGGCCCTCTGCACTACCGGCTTGTGGTCGGGGTCCACATTCAGCTTGTGGCACATGACCTCAGGGTCGACCCCAGGCATTTCGCTTGGGCTCCAAGCGAAGACGTCGACGTTCTGCATCAGGAACCGTGAGAGTTCGGCCCTTTCTTCGTCTGGCAGCTGGGTGCCAACCAGGAAGAACCTGTCTGGGTCTGCCGGGCACAGCCTAACCTCGGCCAGGTCTTCGATGCTCTTCTTCTCGGGATCACGGCCGATTTCATCTAGGCCTTTTTCGAACTCGGCGAGGTTGACGCGCTCTGGCTCCTTCACTGCTGGGACTGCGGCCAGCACGCACTGCCTGGCTTGCTGCTGATCTCCCTCCACTGTAACCACTTCCAACTTACCCTCCTTGTTCTCAAGGACAAACTTCAGCTTCTGGTGGAGGGAAGAAGGAACTGCTTCTAACTTGTGGAGCCACGTTCTGCCCAGAATGACGTTGTAGGGAGAAGGGGCGTCCACGACCAGGAAGTCGGCCGACACGGAAGCTCCGCCGACCCGGGTTTCCAGGGTGATCCTACCCTTGGGATAGACTGGCGTGGCGGATAACCCTAGCAGGGGTGCACGGACCTCCGTGAGGTCTGCTTCCGAGAGGTTCATCTTCTTGAAGCAGTCGTAGTAGAGGACCTCGGAGGAGCTGCCGGAGTCGACGAGGATCCTCTTCACTGTGAAGTCTCTCAGCTTCATTGTAAGGAGCAGGGGGTCGTTGTGAGGGAGCTGGATTCCCTCTAGGTCTCTGTCTGAGAACGAGATGGCGGGTCGGTCGCGGCGGGCTCTCTTGGATGCCGGAGCGAGCTCGGCTTTCATTACTTCCTTCCAGTGCGAAGCCCGCCTGGCTTCGGCGCGGGCCTGGGAGCTGCCCCGAGACGAGGGAGCGGGGGCTGAGGACGCCAGATGGATCACGTTGATGATCTTCTCTGAATCCTCACTGTCTGGATCCTGGGCTGCGCTCTGGTGAACTCGGCCCTCGCTGCCGCCGGCATCTCCTGCCTTGACGAACTCTGGAATGTGGCCCTCCTCGGCCAGCTTCTCCAGGTACCACTGCAAAGACTTGCAGTCCTCGGTCCTGTGCCCGTTACCCCTGTGGAAGGAGCAGTAGAGCTTGCTCCGGCTGCCGGAGGTGGGCTCGTGCTTCAAGGGTAGAGGCCACTTGAAGAACGGCTTGGTCTTTATCTTGGCCAGGATGCGGTATATCGGCTCCTTGAAGACGACGTTGACGCTCTGACTGGCGCTGGAGGGAGGTCTGGGCTTCCAGGCGCCCCCAGACCTGGACGACGCAGGCTTCGCCGAATTGGAGACCCAGGCCTGCTTGGGCTCCTGCTTCTGGAAGGGCCTCCCGCCTCTCTGCCGAGGCTGGCTGCTCTTCTGCTCGGGCTCCGGACGCCCGTCCTCTTCCCGGGCTCGGATCTCATCTTCCTCCCGGGCGACGAAGCGCTTTATCCGGGACATCAACGCTGGCATGGACTCTGGGGGGTCCCCGACCAAGTCCTTCGAAGGTCGTGACCGGGGATCAGGGCATGTTGGAAGGCGTATATTGCTATATCCTCCCTGGTGCCCTCGATCTGGCTGTAGACCGCCAGAATCGTTGGGCGAACTTGGCGAGGGTCTCGCCTGTTTCATTCTCAGGGCGAGGAGGTCCCCTTCTTTCTTGGGGACGACGGTGTAAGCTTGGAACTTCTTTAAGAAGGAGAGCTGGAGCTCCTTCCAACTGAAAACTGACTTCTCTGGGAGAGAACAGAACCATTTCAGGGGGAGGTCACCCAAACTGGAGGAGAAGATTTTGCAGTTTAGGTGACCCTCATTCCCCCAGATGGACATCTTCTGGGAGAAGTGCCGAAGGTGAGCGGATGAGTCGGATAGTCCGTCATAGGGGACGAACCGTGGGACGGAGAACTTTCTGGGCAAGGGGGTGAGCCCCCCAGATCAGTGTGGCCACAGATCTGCTTCTGGTCCCGCACGTCCAGGTTGTGCTGTAGAGCTAGCCTGACGCGTTTGTCGAACCGCTCCTGCTCGTCGTCCTTCTCTGGAGTCTGGGCTCTTGGCTTTCGCTTGGAGTGGTTCGGGCTACGATGGCTATGAGTTCGGCCATCGCGGCTATGATGACTCCGGCTGTTGCTCGAGCCTTCGTCACGAATCTGGCTCCGCTTATGGTCCAGATGGTTTCTGAGATCTTCGCGGGGAGGCTGGGCTGCCCTGCTGGGGGCGTCCCTCTTCTTCCCTTGAGGCTCAGAGACCTGCCTCAAGGAGGCGGTTTGCGCTGCCCTCAGCTGCTCTTGCCTCTGGAGGAGAGCAGTTTGGGCTGCGACAACCCCTCCAGTGGCAGGGGGTTGAGCGTGGCGCGTCTCTTCTACGGCCACGGCTTTGTCCTTGCGAGGACGCTCATGCCGACGCTCATCGCGTCGGGGTCGCATGACTTCTTCTGCTGAGATCGAGGTCTCGAGTCCTTCTTGAAGGGGGACCTCGATAAAAAGCTGCGAGCCTAAGCGGCCCTCGCCTGCGGATGTGCCATGCACCGTGCGGGGCCGCCCCTGAGGAGGGACGTCCGCCGACGGTGGTGGCAGCTCGAGCGCTGCTCTCGAGGATTCTACGCCCTTCCTAGCTTTCGGAGGCATGGCTTCTGGGAGATTGAGGTTGAGAAGGTTGGGAAGGTTTGGGAAGGTTGGGATATTACTTTCCCACAGACGGCGCCAATTGTAGGTGCAAAAAATAATGACCCACAATAACGGGGGAGCCTTAGAGGACTTATCCAACAATGGTGATAACTGGGTACCGTCCGAAAGCCTGAAAGAGAAGAACACACGGTCAGAGGACCCTGGCCTGGGCGGCGCAAGGCTCTCCGATGCCAAAGTCAGTGAATGAACTGGAACAATGGAATGAGAGGAAGAAGAGAGGCAGAGTAACAGCTCTCTGAGTTGTATTGTGCGTACCTTGCATGTGAAATGCAGTCCTTTTATAGACGATTTGGAAGATATCTTGGACGATATCTTGGCATGGGTCTCATGATTCGACTGGGAAGTCATGATCAGCCCACGATGCAATTAATGCGGTCCAATCCAGCCCACTTTGCATTAAATGCGCGTCGGATCAGCCCACGTCGCATTTAATGCGCGTCTTGTTGGGCCAGATCGTGTTGGACGCCTTTGGCGGTAGGGGTACCATCGGATCCGCCCTCGGGCCCTGCCCTGATGTGGCCTCAGCCGCTGGATGCCGCCATGTCAGTGATCTGGCGAAGATTGTGAGCGGCTGGATGTCGCATCTGTCTCGCTAGCTCGCGCCCCTACTCCTCCACGTGCTTGATGACGTGGGGGGGGGGGGGGTGGGGGGCGCAAGTGGAGGTTCTTTCTTACTTCGGCTTCCGTCCCGGCTCTTTCAGCCGAGGTGGAGCTCTCTGCCGAGATGGGCACACGAGGTGGCCGAGCTCGGCGCTAGTGGCCCGGAGCTGCTTGACTTCGGCCGGACCTCCTGTCCTGGCAGCCGGGGTGAGCCTGGTGCCACACGGATGGCATGCGGATGGCACGTGAGAGTGCTTAGACTCATCTGATGGCTGTGATTAGCGTAATCCTGTGGCTCTGGAAATCTCCCCACACAGATTCTCTTTCACTTTCAGAGCTTTATGGTTTTAGTACACAAATTATATCTATATTTGTTTTTCTCATTCTAAAAAAAAAAAAAAATTTTTGCCGCGGCCACTTGCTGCAAAAAGAAGAACGAAGTAAATTATGGAGAAAACTTTATTGCTGCAAACCGTAGCAATAAATACTTTTTACAGCGGTCATGCCCTCGACAAAATGATATTAATTAATTAAAAAATTAAAAATAATTTAAATATCAAACAATTTGTTGCCTCGGCACGACCGTGGCTAAATGTTTACTCTTTTGCCGCGGTGGCAAAGGTCGTGGCAACAAACTTCTTTCCACACCAAATACTGTCTCGGTCGTGGCTAAAAGTTTTTCCGCGGCAAAAACGTTTTTGCCACGTAATTTGGACTTTTAGCCACCAAAACTGACCGCGGCAAAATCTTGTATTTTTGGTAGTGCGTACAGCAACTCTATGATCCTCATCATCAATAAACTAAATCTGAGATAATAAAAAAAATTGGTACAAAATCTGTTGTAAATTAGTTTGTTATTCGATCTATTGCATGGAATGCATATTAGAGATAAATCCCATATCTTTGTTTTATCACTTTCCTACTACCATGAGCCAGTAATCACCCTGATGTGTCAATCTATCCCAATCCCAAATAAAGGAAGTCTTAGCTTGACCATCCATAGTTGTGCCTAAGCACATATTCAACAAATACAGAAGAATTAAAGGGATATGCTCCAATAAGAGTTACTCTCACCTTACTATGAATGTGAGGCATAGTAAGGTGAGAGCGGCCTCACATCACATTCATAGTAAGATCAGAGTAACTCTCATACGAGCATCTCCCATAATTAAAACTAAGATTTCTATCACATAGGCTATATCTTAGCCAATTCAAATTGTTTCGGACATTCAAAAGCTAACAATCTGCCATGCATAAAAATTTACATTTACATTGCCTCTAATCAAATTTCAAATCCACTGAATACCAGTTGTACCATGGAACTTACTCACTTTCAAAATTGGGTATGGTTATAGCATCTATCAAATGTAATACTTTGCAGAGTATAATGGAGCAAAATATATCTTTCGTTTCCAAAATACATCACTTAGGCCCTGTTTCTTTAGTGGAATTTCTGCCAGGAATTCACCATGTCCAAGAATTCCTTTACATGATGTGACAGGCTGTCCCCTGGAATTTCTAAACTCCATGTTTCTTTTCTAACATTTCTTTATTCCAACCACCTTTTGACTTTTGGGAATCAAGGAATTCCACTCCCTATGTATTTTTGTGGAATTCCAGGATGCTCAAGCCGAAATAGTCCTTGCATAGATGCGTATATCTGATCTAGATTTATTAATCTTTATCATTGAGATTACATCGCGAGAATCCACAATCAGATCACCGGTTCCATTCTTTTATCTCCATCGGATCCATTATTACACAATCTCCGTATCTGATCCATGAGGTTGTCTATTCTGTCGTTCTCTCTCTCTTATCTCCATGATTTGAAAATACTCATCATTTCTTGCCTCAAAATTTCATGATTTTTATTTTTATTTTTACAGAGGGCCGAGATTTATAGTGATCACAGTCCCACTAAAGTACTGGAAGAAGCAATAATAGACAGAGCCTGGAACACTTTGATCAAGTGGTTTCCCCACTGTGGTCAACACTTTGCTAAAGAAAATCATTGATTAACCAAGTCATCGATCAAGAACTGATCAGGCACTTTAAAATTACATGTATGTATCCTGATTGTTTTTAACCGAGATCCAGTGGTTTTTTTTTTTTATCACATTCACCATCTGTCGTTGCATTGAATTGTGCAATTGCCCCCCAACTGGACTTGGGTCCACTCTAATTAAATCTCATATGAAAAATGCTTGATGATCCACAAAATTCAACCCTTTTTCGAATGTGAATTTTGGGTCCACCACTGATCCTTTGACCAAATCCTCAACCATAGTTCCATACACTATTACATTAGATAAGATGTCGACCGCGGGACAATTATCACACTCTGACTGCTTATCATATTGTCAATTAAATAGTTTTGCAGTAACTGTCAAGGATTATAAAATTTGTGTTGGGTTTTACCACTAATAATATCACACAGATCTCAACTGATGTCTATCATACGGGTGTGTCGTTCCTATATATATATGTAGATCCTATCTTTTGAATACTCATGCAACACGATTTTAAGACATATCCATCATCTTAATCAAAGCAG
Source organism: Litsea cubeba (assembly GCA_012931725.1). Taxonomy (NCBI): domain Eukaryota; kingdom Viridiplantae; phylum Streptophyta; class Magnoliopsida; order Laurales; family Lauraceae; genus Litsea; species Litsea cubeba. The sequence continues at coordinate 18,357,142 of CM022953.1, read as the reverse complement.
AAAGTGAAGATATTGTGACCGCTCATGATACTCAAAATGTTTTGAACTATTGAATTGTCTTCCTCTCACTGTTACTGTATAGATCTTCTCACAACAAGTCCGCAAGTGCAAATGGATCCCAGATCGATCGGACTCTGAATCGCTTAGATATTGCGATTTAAAAGTTAGGTTGCCAAAAACCTGCGTTAGCTGTATGGGCTTCTGCGTTCTGCGTTGTTGTTGTCGCTGCCGTACGGACACGCGAGTCAGCGTTGATTCCGCATCGTACCAGCGCTCCTGGACCGAACTGGATCTCGGCCAGACTTGACCCAATCTGCTTGAAGTAGCCAAGGACGAGCAGGAAAACACCCGCCTAGTGTGGCATGCGTGCCGAGGAAAGGAGCATGGATGCTATCAGGCGAATCGGCTCTCGCTAGCTTCGGCCTAGGAATGTAAATGGGTCGGTTCATATTTGAATTCAGGGTGGACTCATAACCAAAGGCTTTATAATGAAAAGGTGGAGTCAGAACCGGTCTCCTTATTCCGAAATCAAAACTATTAATGAGAAGATAGGACCGAAACAAAATCGAAACCGTATAGGGACAAGTCCAAGGTCCGAACCAAGTCTAGGTAGAGAAAGATATGGAAAGAAACTTAATTTTTAGAAGAAATTCTCAAAAACTGAGGTAATACGTCGAGTCCCGGTTCCACGGGTCGAAACCAAGGTGGAATTGGAGCAGGACCTATTTAGGTCATGATTAAAGAAAACATCCAAACCCGTTTACTTATTGAAGTCTAAATAAGAACTCAAACTTAATTTTTAATATATCTGAACATCCAAATAATCAGATAATTGTGGACCCACTTACACCCCTACTTGTGCCCCTCTTAAACTTCTTCTTTTTCTCTTTTTTTTTATTGAGCCTTGGCATTAGTGCACTAAGAAAAGCAATTTTGTCTTCTTCCTTCATTAGTTCTACACAAAAGGATGAACCAGCAACGACCCTCCTTTGACTTTCTTTCTACCTCGAACTTTTCATGCCAGAAAGATAAGTAAAATATGAGACTTGATGGAGTCTTCTTCCTTCTTATAGAGGCGAAGTTGTAGAAAGCGAAAATGGGACCTAGGGCTTAAGAATGAAGCCCCCAAATCCACTACGATCCGACACACCAACGTAAGATCCAAATCAATGAAGATACTGCACTTTCGCTCTAATACCACTTAAAGGTTCTAGCTAGATGTGGAAGACTCCGACATACGGCCGGAAATCTATGATGTTTCTAACGGTGTGGAGTCTCCACGAATCTCCAGGAGCTCAGTATAATGATTATTATATTACACGACTCAAGGCTCCTAGCTCCATTATATAATTGATTCCAAGGAGCCACGCTTGCTAGGGACTTCTCCTCCAAGAAACTCATGTCCCCTAATTCTAATAGGAGTTTCCTACATAATGACAAGATCCGATCCACTAATCTATCCAATTACTACATATCTTTTTCCTATATACAATACATTAAATCTTTTATTACAGTGGGACTCTTATTATCTGTTGGCAACTGTCATCTGCTTTATCTGGACCTATGGCATGTAGGCCATATGATTTCCTACCTGCTTAAATCAAGGGCATGTACATGTATTAAAAAAAAATAGTTATATGGTGTGCTTAGGGGTCAACATTTTAAAATTTTAATTAGTTTTATTAATTGATCATAATTAAAGTCTTATTAGAAAAAAATAGAAAATAAAAGATAAATAGAACAATGTAAAATCTTAGGTGAACTACGAAACTAATACAAATTTAAGGTTGGAGTGACCGTAAATAGAAGAAAAATCATTCTTTTATACATTTAAGAATATATATCGAGAATCAGAAAGGGGAAACAATATTAAATATGGTGCATATTTCATATAGCGCAGCCATGGCATAAATTGGAACATAAGGCTTAAATTATAATGATGACGACGATGAGGACGACCACCAACAATATACTTAAAAATGATTAAAATGAATATTTTCTAAAATCTTACAAAAATTAGTTCTTTCTTATAAGAAAAGGACAGCAAAACATTGATGAATATTTTGAGATGTTTGTATTAAAATCAATATATCAGCAAACATGCGAAAAGTTCGGCTTTGACCAATATGATGGCAGAGTCTTGCATTTAAAAGCATGGTTTAGACAAACCACCCCACCCCTATATCAGCAAACATGCGAAAAGTTCGGCTTTGACCAATATGATGGCAGAGTCTTGCATTTAAAAGCATGGTTTAGACGAAACAACCCTCCCCCCCCCCCCCCCCCCCCACCGCAAACAATTATTAGGCACAATTTGCATCCTAATTTTGCATCCTTAAATCTAAGTTGCTATACAATCAGATCAACTCTATCAAAAATAACATTTTATAAGATTATAAAGGAAACAAAAGATATATAAATCTTTGGAGAGCCTCATTAGGTTCTTGTATGCAGTTCCTTTAGAACAAAGCATGCTCATCCATTACCATCACTTTCAGTTTGTAACAAGGAAAAGAATAAGAAAAAAAAAAACAACTATAAAATAAAAGCATCCCAATCTCTGATGAAAGTTTTCATATGATGGTCAGGACACATATATAATTCATGTTCACAAAGACATGCATGCACGTACGTACACATAAACACATGCATTCAAGCAAGAGAGACTAGCCCTCAACAATAAGGAACCTTTTATAGGAGTGTTGATGGTGGTATTGGTGATGGTGGTTTTAACCTGCAAGAGGCATTTGCATATACCATTTCTTTAGATTGATGGTACTCCTAGATTATTCCCTTACACTCATAAAATCATTAGCTTTATCATTTATGTTTAACTCCCATTCCCTGCTCATTTTCTCTGACTTGTGTTCATCCAAAGGAATATCACGCACTTTTTTTAGATCGACGACATCATCACTCACCATAATCATCTTGCCTGAACCACTATGATCATGCTGGATCTCCACTTGTAGCAATGCTGGTCTTGAATTGCCACGGTTAGGCGTCGAACTAGATTCCTTTTGTGGGGGACCATTGATCAGCAGTTCCTGTTCATCACCTAAGCTGCCTGCATCAACAGAGGGGGTAGTCCGAAAGGAAAATTTGCTCTTGATGAGGTTAAAGATCTTATCCCATCTGCTAGGAAGCTGCCTTTGATTCTCTCTTCTCTCCATTTCTTGTGTTATAACAGGCTAAGAAATCATACAGATTGTAATAGGCATGTGGAGGCCATGTGAGGTGTGAATGGGCAGTGTTATTTCAAGAGATGTATGAGATACTATGTGTGATTCTTTCTTGGGAGAAAGGGTGGCTTAGAAATGAAGCGGAGACAAGGGTGCAAGTAACTTCGTAGCTTTTAGGATAAATTCCTTGCTTATTTTCCCCTCTATGCTCTTGATGATTGATTCTTAATTTTATTGGTCCACTTCCTTCCCCATTATATAAGGAGAATGGATACTCTAAAGCTAGCTTGGATTTACTGAAGTTTATGAAAAAACCTATACTCAAAATAAATGCTCTCCTCTTGCAAGAGGCTCTCGCCGAATTTCACTCTAAGGGCACATTTGGTAATCGGAAAGAAATTTGCATGATTTAGGATTCCTCTCTTCCAATGGAGAAGTAAAATTCTTACCAAGGATTTGGATAGCTAATTATTCCTTGCATTCCACGTTTGGTTGTAAGTGTGGAGACACCGAAGATTTCATTAATCCATGTTTTAATAGTAAGGCAGTATGTCTTTTTTAGGGTGTCTATACTCATATACGTCTTTTCCTTGCTAAATTTTTTTCAACTTGTGATTTTTTAAGTGCTATTAAATGTGTTGTTTATCACTTACGTAGCTTAAAATCATTTCAAACCGGAATCCTGATATTAAAATTTAATAAATCTTGAGAATTTTTATCTTATCTTTTTATTTTTACTTTGATCCATTTATCTCTCCAAACATCCAATCTACCATAGCAATATGTGAACTTACGTGAGAGGTCGAGACATTAGGAAGTGGGGGTGGGATTTTGGCTTTTATACCCACCCCTTTTGCACGCAGGATTTGCATATCCGATGGGGGAGATCGGATCCCAAAATCATAACAATCGCAAATTTCAAACGCAAAAAATCAGCGATGATTTGCTGCTGTCAAACTTGGATATAGCATATAATAGTGGAAAGAGAAAGTCTTTTCCCCATAGATTTTGTTACCAAACGTGCCCTAGCTAATAGAAATTGAGACCACTATCGATTGATCACCTAAAAACCACTTGAACAAAATAATATGAAAAAAAAACACAAGCGTTGTTTAGCTAGTGATCAGATGATGGGCCCGACTCCTATTGGAGTGATATTTGACAAAGACCTGAACAAAAGAGAAAACATTAATTTTGAGCTATTTAGATTTGTACAACTGGATCCATTAGGTCATGAAGGCAAGTTGGATAAACATAACTATGATTGGCAATGTGCTCTCCATACCAGATTTGTCAAGCCCACATCAATTGTCTTCCTTGTCCTATCAAAGCCAGGAATGTGGCAGAATGGGATTACTTTATTAGGCCCTTGATTATGAAATAATCAGGCCACCCCTATAATAAAAATATTTTTTTTCTTTTTTATTTTCAGTAAGTCCGAGGTCAATTCAAAAGGAAGCGATCGAGTTGGCATTTCCTCAACCGAAATTACCCCGGCATAATTTCAGGTTGTGGTTAACATTTCCAAACCAATTAATAAGTGGTTTGCGTATGGGTAGAAGCCCGCTAACCTGTCCTGAACCCAACTAAACTCTATTTTATTCTAACTCAACTTTCCAATCTGGCCTAACCCAACCTGTGAATTCAAGGTTCAGGTTGACATAATCCAACTAAAAAATGGGTCAGGTTCAGGTTAGAGTTAGACCATACTCATTATCTTGGGAGGTTCACCCAAGCTGACCCGACAACATAACTGTTCGATACCATTAAAACACTAAAAAAAATTTACCTTGGGTGAAGGAATTAATGTAAATAATATAGAGTGTGGAGTAGCAAGTAGCAACACTTGTAACTTGTAGGACCAATGGGGTCATATTACATATAGATGTTTGACACATGCATTGTTCTAAATGTCAGCCAAAACCGAGTCGTGTCTAGACATAAAGGTTCTGGACATGGACCCATTTGCTATGGATTCTGTCCGAACCTAAAATTGTATTTGGAATTTTATTAATACATTTTACAAACACAACACTCCAAGTTAGTTTGTATGGAATTGAATTCATAGGAATTTACGATAAAATTGTAGTACTGTAGGATCGTTTAACAGGCTAGGGGCCAAAAACATAAGGTAGAGATATAAATATAACCTGACTATGCATTTAGGTTCATGGTTGGGTATTCGTTTACAATTTTCCCTTTAACTCTTTTTCATGAAAGGGTAGATTATCATCATTTATGGGTCTTTACCTTTGTTTCTTTCTTTTAGAGCCTATTTATTTACATTAAGATACATAGAAATTCACGGTGAAATGAACTCTATCAGAGGATTACTAAAGATATGAGTGGGTAAGGACAATGAGCTGAGGGGTGAAGGATATAAGGCGTGGAGATATAGATAGGACCTTCACTTTTCTCTATTGAATTATTAGGGTGATGGGGTATCCAATTCCCTATCTTCCCTTGATTCTATTTCCTTATAAAAGAAAGGTGATTTGATGCTCATTCTTAGAAACACCTTTAATCTTTATTTTTAATTACTTGTGACATGAAATGCTATGTATTCAATTCATGTATATTCTAATGCAAACAGGCCCTCAAGGATTTATTTTTTTAAAATTCTTAAGAACTCAATTCCATACAACCAAGCAGACCCTAAAAATAATTTAAAATTAATACAGAAAGTCTCAACCTTAAAACATGTTTAAAATCTGAGAAAAAAAAAAAAAAACAAAATAGGATACATAATGATTTTCTCGTTGGCCAATATAGAATCGAGTTACAATTGACACTTGTCATATCCTACTGGAAAAGGGATCCTCATCCTCCTAAATAAATGTACCTATGCCATAACATGTAGACATTGTTAGAAAGCCATATCCCATGATCCCATCTGCTCCCAAATTCTGACCTACACAACCACCTTTTCTATTTCCAGGAAGAATAAAAGAAAACTAGAAAAGTGCAACTTAAAATATTTTACTAGACCAGAGTCACTGAAGTGGTCCAAGCACATGTGTATATAAAATTCCAAGGTAGATTTCACCTTGGTGCATTTTTCTTTTACATTGTTACTCAATCGATCAAACTCAAGTCACATTGGGTGCTAATGTGAAGGTCTGGATTGATGGTACGCCCATTTGCTGAAATAAAAATGGAAAATGATCTTTTATTTTGGAATTTTATCCAGCATTAAATGTCATATATAGTTGTCAGTTTTATAATATATTATTACTCACATTCTCTCTCTCTCTCTCTCTCTCTCTCTCTCCAATGGGCGTTTTCCATCCATAACTAACTGAGCTACGGTTATGAATTAAGCAGATATTTTATTTTAAACTTCCTATAAATAACATTTTCTCATGACCGTATCTTTGTAGAGGTAATTTTTCCAAGAAAGTTCTTATTAAGGGTTGTTCTTCAAATAAGATTTACAAAAGCTGACTTAAAATATGTAAGACAAGATTTCAATCATAAGAAGGATGAAAATATAATGAAAGAAAGATAAAAGAAAAGGAGAAAGGCCTTTTTTTTCCCAAAAAAAAGGGATGGAGAGTGCTTACATTTTTATGATGTGAATAGTAAATTCTTTCTTTAAAAATAACCCTTCTAGCAAACTAAAATGAAAGTCCAAAGCCATCAAATAAGACCACCCAATGGAGAAGCTCTATTGAGCAGTTGTTCGAGCAAAACATCACAGCGCTCATTGGTTCTCCCATGTAAATGAAGGCTTTTGGATTGAAGCAATATAAGAAAAAATCAAGTTTATTGGATGTTAATAACTATATAGTTTAGAAAAGCTGCAAAATAAACAATAAGAAGCTTTGACTTTTATTTATTGAACATCCATTTTGTGATCTAATAAAAATGATTATTTATTACATTACCTTAGATAAGGCAACTAGCAACATCCATGATTTTTTGACTGACTGCTGTTCGTAGCTATGTTAGGTCCATGGTAGAACCCTTGTGTGCACCTGTGGTGGAGTGATGCTCGAATGCATTCCTAACATAACCAACAGACCATAAAATTATTATTTTGTCATTTTCCATCACGAATTGATTTTGGAATAAGTGGTAGCTAAATGGGGTCTGAGATCCTACAAGCTCTCTTATTCTCCTCCGAGTGGAGTATGTGGACGGATCATCTCTATATGGCCCACTTGAGTCACCTTTGATCAGTGCAGCTCTTTTCACACACTTATTGGCATCATCCCAATTTAATGCTGATAAAACCGTCATTGTTGGATTGCATCTCAAGAATATCATAGTTAAGAGATTATTAAATTTTAAGGCTATTAAATTAAGGGTTAGGATAAGCCGATGAAGCTAATTTTTTACATGAGTATCCGTATATGTAAAGAGACATTTTCATCTATCCTACCCCCAATGATAGGAATGCATACAAGTGGGCCTCACAAGCTAAGCTTATGTAGTCTACTCCTACTTACAAATTTATCCTTTTTATAACTTAATGGACCAATGTGTCAACAATTTTTTTAGAGAATTTTGTCTTTGATTTGAAGTCTTGCCACGGTAGTACAGCGGGAATTGAAAATTCAGCATCATCTTTATGCAGGACTACTCAGAGCGAGAATTTTATAAGCTTTCACACCCATCCTCAAGTCATACTTTAAAATCTTGATTCCTTCCACATATCTAGTAGGACCTGGTTAGAAAGCCATGCCCCATCTGCTCCCCACTCTGACAAACACACCGACCTTTACTATCTTTGATTGTGTGGGGGAATAAAGCCTCTGAAAGGTACATGCGAAACAGATAAAAGATTAGCTTAAAAAGTGTTCTACAAGGCCACAAAGAGCATGTGGTCTAAAGATAGGTCCAATCATGATGTATTTAGGCCTTATATTGGAAACCATGATCTCAGTTTACACGGGTTCACCTAAATACATGCCAAAAACTTTATGAATTGACTCTTAAATCTCGAATTCAGATCCTATGTTTCAACGAAACAAAGAAATATTATTTCGGCATATCCCTAACTTTCATTTTATGGGCTCAAAGCTATCATCATTGTTCAATATAAACGGTGGATAATGGTCGAATCAATGTTAAAATGGAATGAGCACCTGCTTTAGGGCTTGGAGAGGAGAGATTTTGTTTTCGAACATCATCAATAATTAAATAATGAAAACCATAGTGCCCAGCCTGAGAATATGCAAGTCTTGAACGGATTTTTTTTATTTGAAACTCCTTTCAGTGCTTTATATTATTTTATAAAACTTTTTTCGTGAAAAAATTTTAAAATGAACTCAAATAAAACTCAAGAAGCCAAACCCCAAATAAATAAGGCTTCAATGGGATGAGATCACACCACTATAGCCTTCTTTGAGGAGGGAACAGTATATTCAACAGAAAAACTTAGGAACATTTGTTTCATACAATTGGATTTTTAGAAATTAGACGACTTACATTTATTTCTAAAAGTGGTTAAAATTAAAGAAATAAAGGTAAATATTCCAAAAATGACTATAAAATAATCTCCCATCTAATGACAAATGAATCAAGAGAAAATGAAAAATGAATACCCAACCGTCGTCCTAATAATTCATATATTAGGAAAGTCAAAGTCCAGTTTATATCTCCGCCGTAAATCTTTTAGCGTTCACCTATTCAATAATTCTTTGTTTGAGCCCATTGACCATAGATTTTTTTTTTTACTTTTTTTGGTCTTCAACTCCATGGAAACCAAAGGACCCTCACAGTGATAAGACGGTGTTTATATTAGAATAAGTGAATGATAAACTTTGGTTAAAAATAGCCCTAATTGGGGCATGTGAGCAAAAATTAAATTGTTGAAAACTAACTTTTCCTTGGAACAATGATATGATTGTCCACAAGTACCTTTTTGAAACCACTTTTCATATTCTGTGGAAAACGACAAACGTGGATTGTAAAAGTGGACTACTTGTGGCCTATGTATTAACACGATGAGGCCTACCCTCCCAGTTATAAGAAACCTTGTGTTAAACAGGTTTCTGTGGCATGCTATTTCAGTGATTGTTTGGGGTTGTAACAATTTCTGCACTTAAATGTGTTTCTAACGCTTATGTGAAGTACGCATGAAATGGATTATCTACACCTGGGCTTTTTAAAATTACTCTGCAAAAATCGCAAAAAATACATTCACGGGTTCACCTCAGAAAATGAAAACCACATTTAAAGTATCAACATGGAACATTGCTTTCGGAGGTTGAGCGTTCGGTGCTACCACACTGGGGCCACAGGAAATTTACCAGACTCCCCATATGGCCCAAAGGGCTGGGACACCCTCTGTTATCAAAAAAGGGAAAAAAAAAAAAACATAGAACAAAATAAAATAGTTCTACCTGAAGCACCATTTCCATTTTTCATTTTCCATGGAAAGTGCACGCCACAAGAGAATATTTCCCCCTTATATTCTATACTTTCTAAGCAAAAAAAAAAAAAAAATTCTATAAGTAGAAATAAACAACAAAGAGCTTTGTTTAGCTTGAAAGAAGAAAACAAAGCCTAGAGAAATAGATAGCAAAATTATCCATTAGAATGCCCATCACATTATTCTAAGGACACTTTTAACTTAACCCATACACATACCAAGCCATACAATAAAAACCCTTAACCTGGGGAGACAAAAGAACCATTTGATCCATTGATTGGTGGCTGATCTTCCCCAACAACTGAGTCTTTCATGGTACTCCTTACGCGCATGATATATTTCTCTGTTTCTTTATCCACGTCCACAGCCAATATTGGCACCGGACCATTATCAGGGTTTGCTGGCCTCCTTGTGATTGCCACAAAATTGTCATCATGCTGCTTAGTACTTTGGAAGGCCAACATGCTCCTAATCATATTCATGGCTCTATGCCAACCCCCTTGAGGCTGTTGCTGATTACCTTTTTTTTCCATTCTTGTGTCAAGATCAAGAGGAAGAGAGAGAGAGGGAGATAGCTAGCTTCTACTAGGCTCTTGATATTATATAGGGTGAAGGATTGTGGATGCTACTGTGTGATGAGATTCTTCGCGTGGAGATGAAGAATATAGATGAAAGTTAGCAAAATACCCTAACCATCCAAGCCAAAAAAAAAAAACAAAACAAAGAGAGAGAGAGAGAGAGAGAGAGAGAACACTACCCATGATCATGAGCATAGATTCCTTCCTTCTTTTACCTTCCCTTGAAGAAGTACGTGGTTGGTTGTATTTCTCGGGTCCAGATTTCCTTACACAAATTTTTTGTTTCTCTTTTTAAGAAGATGAAATCAGCAATTGACGCCATCTAATCTACCTGACACTTACATCAAGCATGCTCTTTTTTCTGAGCATTTCTTATGAACAAGAAGACAGTCATTTCCATTGTGGGAAACGGATTCCTTGTTTGGACCCTTCCATTGTGGGGGTGGGGCATTCATTTGTACTGTGGGGAAGAACTCTTTGTCAAATGATTCTGTGATCAGCGCTTTCTGTGCCAGCCCAATTGTGTTAAAAAGGTTCCCACACGAAATTATTTCAGGCCATACCGACAGGCCAACTGTCAGATGCGCGTAGGAATTGAACCATTGGATAGAGAGTCAAGTCTTTGTTCTTTGTTCCTTTTTCTTTTAATATAAGTAGTTAAACTTGTGGACCGCGGACCAAGAGTTACAAGCATCTGATTGAACTCAAACTTCAAAGGTAGGTCCGTAAAAGATGGCTCCCCCGCCCCAGTACCCTGGCACCCAAGATCAGTGGGCCCCATCATGGCTCCTCTCACCGTAAGCCGTGAAAGTTGACTCTCACAGGAGCATCCCATACTGGTGCATCCTCTCTTGCGCGCTCCTGTCTGCTCGCACAAGTGCACCCCTAGTCTCGTGATCAGTGGGCCCCATCATGGCGCCTCTCACTGGAGCATCCCATATTGGTGCATCCTCTCTTGCGCGCCCCATTCTGCTCGCACATATGCACCCACAGTCTCGTGATCAATAGGCCCCGAGTGGGCCCCATCATGGTCTCTCTCACCGTAAGTGGTAAGAGTTAAAGAGTTTCCCTATATCCCTATAGGCGCTTCCTCTCCTGTGCACCCCTGTCCACTCGAATATGTAGGGCCACGGCCCACCTTTGGCCCATCCAAGTGGACCACTAAAAAAAAAAACCTATAGTCGCGGGTCCCAGGGTTTGGCACCCATCCGAATGGATCAACTGTGCAACACGTTTTGGATGGTGAAAACTTGTCACCCATTGATCAAAGGATTAGAATGGTCATCCGAGCCACTGTCACCGTTCACAGGTAGGTAGGTAGGTAGGGGAGAGATCTTTCGATCCCCCGCCCCATCCCCAGGTGGGCCCCACGGCATGAGCAGTTAAAGGACCATACACACATATAGAGATCTTAATGAAAAAAAAAAAAAAAATGCTGACAGGAATTATCTTTAAGCAACCCAAAATTACAGCACATTATTCCGCACAAATTGTTAATGTGCAAATGGAAACTGTAATGCCTCAAAACAACTGGTGTCAAAGCCCTCATCTCATCAGTCTTACACAAACGGCATAAGTTTATTGCTCAGGTTCTACCTTCTGAGGAACATTGCAAGTACAACCCCGTCTTCTGCTATATTTCTCCATGTTCTGCGCCCAGGTAAACCACATCCTCCCAGAAAATGTATGGAGTTCATCTATGATAAATGAGAATTGAAGTCTCGCGATTGAAAACCTGACAGGTTGACATGATAGTCATTTCATTTGTCCATATTGACAATGCCTCCTCAAAATAAATTTTCTGCAAAAACGTTTTCAGTGGACAAAGAAATCTGCCAGGAATAGATAAGCTGAGATATTTATTTGGCAAAATGAGAGATCATAACATATCATATTACAGTATACAAAGAAGCATAATAGCTATTGCAAGATGATTCAGGAGTTGGGCATATTTTTGCAAAATATCAGGATATTAGTTATAGCCACTAATAGGACATTCCACTGTGTTGGATGATTGATGTATTTGAAAAAATGGGTGTAAATATTACAGTATACACAATATTTAATGGCAAAGATCAGAGAAGCATAATAGCTATCGCAAGAAGACTTAGTAGTCCGCGTGTTTTTGCAAAATATAAACATATTAGGTATAGAACATTCCATGAGTTTGATGATAGGTATATTTACAAAAGAAACAGCGTGAACATTGCTGTGAAAATCAGAATCGTATCGCAGATCATTCATTGGGTTAAACCAAATCATATTGTGAATTATAAGATTTTTGTTATTCTTGTAAGAATAAAAAAAATAACAAAATTAAAAAAATATGAGAAAGAAAGTTTAATCCACCTATTTTTCCATCTATAGTAACAACAATAGAATGATTTAAAAAACTATGATACAAACATATGAAAAACATCATTGACATATATTAATATAAATAAGGGAAATTCTAAAAAAACGCCCAGTTTTCGCCTCTATCCAATATCCAATGAATGGAATACTTTCTTAGTTGTTGAAACCGATGCTTTCATGTTGAAAACATTCCACTCTATTTAAAATACTATTAACTCACCTTTTTAGGAGATTGTGTAGGAGAAAAAATAGGATCTCATTTTATACTAGAGCTTTTTGTAGATTCCCCCTAAGGTTTGTACGATTTGTAAATAAGCCTATGAGGTTTTAGTATTTGTAAATAGGCCCTTGCATTTTCATTTTAATACCTTCTCTTTTATCCTTATATGCATAATTTCAAAAGCTTGTACTAAAACTATTTTTTAAGCCATGTAACGTTAACAATTGCACTTATTAGGGGGGAATAAGCTTACATAAATTCATTTTTTTAATCAATACATGGCTCATTTCATTCAATCCAAATTGATCATGGCGACAATTAACACTTTTACTTATAATTGGTTTTAATTTATCCAATCCATAAATGACCCACCGTTGGATTGATAAAAGTTTAAAAATACATGATTATGCTTCATATGTAGGGGGTGTAAAAAAAATATTGGGGGAACGGGGAAATGTAAAAAAAGAAAAAAAAAATTTAAATTTGCGAGGGGTGGTGTTTGGCTCTATGTAAAAAAAATATTGGGGGAAGGGGCAAATGAATATATATATATATATATATTAATTTTTAGGATTTGCGAGGGGGTATTTTAAACTTTTTCTCAGATATGGATGGGGCTTCAGTCCCCAGGCACTTGTACCTGAGTCCCCCCCTGATAATGTGCATGAGAGAGTTATTGAGAGAAACCATTGGGACTTGAGATAAAATAATAATATTTTTTTAAATAATAATATACTCATTTTTAAATAATGGATGTAACGGCAAAGCTGTCATTTATATAAGAAATCTACACAATTTTCATGGTGGCTGCCCATTTACAAAAACTAAGAGGTATTAAAAAGAAGAAGCAAGGGCCTATTTACAAAAACTAAATTGACAGGGGCTTATTTACAAATCCTACAAACTTTAGAGGGATATATAGAAAAGCTCTTAACAATTAACTCACATTTTTAGGAGATTGTGTAGGAGAAAAACTAGGATCTCAATCTATGAAATAGGAGACTGAATTTGAGAGAGAGAGAGAGAGAGAAGAGAAGAGAGAGAGATCAATTTCTTGACATGCATATCCAATTTACATAAGAGGGGCCCACTGATCAATTTAAATTGACAATAGCATTTTCAAGCAGGCCCAAATGTTAGAGTTCTTTTTTTATAGTCATCAGTTTAATGATGGGCCCAAGTCATTAAAATTTATCATTTGTTGATGAAAAATTCAAATGATAAACTTTTTTTTATATAGTCATCACTTTGGTGGTGGGACCAACTCATATTAAGATTTCTCATTTGTTGGAGATGGCAATCAAATAGCGCATACAATTTTGTTTCCCCCTTTTAAGGGAAGAAGTTGAAACGAGTCAGTCTTTCTAGCTAGAGTTTTATGAAGTCTTAAAGAAATTATAATCTTTCCTAGAAAAGATGAGAGTCCATGTCAGCAGCATCTATCAGAAATCATCTTCTTTATCTTATTGGTTCCAAAAAAGGGTGTTCCAACTTTTCAAAACGCCTGGGCGTTCTCTAGCGTTCCCCAATAAATAAACTAATATATGTCTAAATGTTAAATATGTTTAAGATATCAATGTTACAGGAAAAATAAATGAGCTTCATTTTCTTTAATTTCTTTAAATAAAAAATAAAATAAAATCACTTTAAGTCAAATAACTGTTTATAAATAAAAAATAAGAAAAAAAAAGTAACACAAAACCCCCTCAAGTACAGTTTAACATTCCGATCACAAGCCTATTTCTAATTTATCTTTACATCCTCCCCAAGATTTCACAAATTCTTAAGAGGTTTTTGTAATCACTAATAAATAAGAAATACTATAAAACAAAAGGTAAACAATAATTAATATTAGCCATTCGGCCATTGCTATTCCACCTAAACAAATTGCTTGAACCGTAAGATTCGATAAAAACCAGTATCAACTTGTAAGATTTATAACCGAATCATAAGATTCACTTGTAAATTGGGTTCATAGCATGGATACAAATCTTTTTTCCTTAGGATTCAATATGAATTGTAGGATTCTAGCTACGAATCAAAGGATTCTGACAAAAATGGGTGTAAATATCTTTTATAGGTAAGGATAAAGTTTGAACCCCCTGACCTCCACTTAAAAACATCACCACTAGAGCAACAGTTTAACTTCAAATTATAAAACTCATTTGAAAAAGGGGCAAAATATCACTTCCCAAAGAAGATTAAAGTAATTTATTAAAAAAAAAAAAAAAGGGGATCAGCCAACCCCAGATTGGTGGGAAAAGTTATGATGATTAGAAAAGAACAGTCTAAATTTCACAGAGGTGTTTAACTTACCAGTTTAATTAATGGAAATGAATATGGCGTCCCAAGAATGGCATGCGCAGAGAGATAAGCAGTCTATAATGATATTCGCCCACAAAGACGCCAGTATGCTCCAATGTGGAATAGAGATCTCTCAAATACCCAGATATCACGTACCAGTACCTTAATAAATATACGAAATAATGATGAAAAAATGAATAGGAAAACATAATAAAAACCTGGAGCCAAGAAAAAAATAATTGAACCTGCAGCCAAGAAATACTGGAAAGTATATCAGACATGGCAGAAAATGCTTTCGTAGAACTGACGACTGGAACAGCTACTAAAACTTTGGTTGGGGGGGGTGTGCTTAATTTTCATATCAAGACAAAAAAGGCACATGTAACTGAAACTCAGTCACGCATCCATACTTTTTATGGTTCAAAAAGGGTTGAGAGATGATTTCTGTTGAGCATCTGAAACACCCCAGTAGTTTCTATAAGAAATGAAATATTGAACCCATCGAATAAAAGATAAATGCAGGATTATAAGAGGGAAACAAATAGTTAAATATAAATCAGGAGTCAATAACTCTTATCCAATGTAACCATGGCCTTAGCAGTAGAATACTAGATAAAATGACTGGTGAACACTGATAGAGGTAATGCCTAGAAATATGTGGCTGCACCTTCCTTAAGGCGCAGTAAAATACTAGCTAAAATGACAGGTGAATACCGATAAAGGTAATATTTAGAAACATGTGGCTGCACCTTCCTTAAGGCACACAATAACACCTCCTGGAATACAAGTTAAGGCATAATGCGACAGAAGAATACTACTCCCAACAGCAGGGGCAGATTACACCTCAACTCATATCCTATGCAGGCTCTAGTTAAACAATGCAGCAAAATCTATCTATGCAGTACTAGTTTGTCCTATCTTACTCTTTATAATTCAATCATCTTCTTTTTGAACCATAGCACAGTTTGAAGGTGCTCATTGTAGCAACCACAAGGTTGAGGGTTCAATCCATGCTACCATTAAAAAAACGGATCACCTTCTTAACCTTCATCCGCTACAAAAATGGCATTTTGAATGAAAAGAAATCAATGACAATGAAGAAAAAGGAATACATATCGATAAAAGAATGGTAACGAAATTGAACACTGAGAAACATATTTGCTTTTCGTTTTGCCCTTTAAGTCAGAGTACAAACATTTCAAAGGTTAATGGGGGATGGAATCACGAAGAGCCAGTTTCCAAATGATGACATCACGATGTGGCCCGGATAATGACATTATCAATGCGCCCCATCCTAAACAATCAAAAGTCAGGCCCATCCAAGAGATGGAATCATAGCGGGCCTTGTCTATCTTATACATAAGATCACAATTCACAACAGCCCCCAGTGTGCTGTGACCCCATATTACAATAGCAAATGTGGAGTTTTCTTTTGTTGGCAGTGGCACGTGAGTGTGATTGGGTTGGAAGGAACCCTCTAATTTCTTAAAATTACAGATCAATCCGAATTTTTGGACTACTTAATACTTATCCACCCCTTAAAAAAATTCTGGCATGCTCAAATAAACTACTTGACTAGTGGTCAAAGGGTTTCCAACTAGATTTCAAATTTTCAAGTGAGTTTCTCTTGATAGCTTTCATTTGTTATAACCATCACCTGATATTAGCTCAAGCCAAGCATTTAGCCATGGCTTAAATGATCAAGCCATGGAGGGCATTGCTAATCTATAGATGAAATGGAACCACGATGGGACCAACCCACCCAATGATGTGCTCACCATGGCTCGTCCAATGATGAAAAATATTAGATAAAATGACACATGAATGGTGATGTAGGAAATGTTTAGAAATGTGGCTGCAACTTCCCTAATGATGGAAAACAATTTAAGGCATAATGCACCAGAAGCATACAATTTCAACAGTTGGGCAAATTAAACTTTTAACTTATATCCTATGTGCTCTAGTTAGACAATGGAGCAAAATCTGTCTATGCAAAACTATGGGTGTCCTCTATTACTCTTAATCGAAGTCAAATCACCTTATTTCTGAGCCCATAGCATTGTCAAAAGGTGCTCATTGTCACAACCACAAAGTTGCGGCTTCAACTCATGTCACCTTTTCTGAAATATAAAAAAATTCACCCTCTTGATCTGATCAGCTATGTAAGTGGCATTTGAAAAGAAATCAATGCGGGAAAAAAGGAACACCTATCGGAAAAAAAAAATGATAGCAAAAAATGTCTACAGAGAAACAGAATGCTTTCCTTTTGCCGTTGAAAGTCGAGTACTAGCATTTCAAAGGTTAATGCATCTGCAGCTTTCTTGCAAAGATAAAGGGGAAAAAGAAATGTGCCATAGTTTGTGACACCCAAATAACCTCCAGACTTTGGAGAAGGCATGAATTCACCAGGAAAAGTGATAGGGTTCAAAGTGATTTCTTTTCTAATATATATATAGAGAGAGAAAGAGTCCGACCTTAGCATTAAATTTAGAAAGGGAAGTTTGCATTAAAGAAAAACTGTATTTCATGAGAAAACAAATCAGTCCCCCACACATTGATTATTTACAAAAATAGCCCCAAATTTTCTGACATGCTCAAATAAACCCCTTGACCAGTTATGAAATGGTTCCAACAAGATTTTTCAATTTTCACCACTTCTAGTTCTTTTTTGGAAACAACTAGTCCCCTTCATTTTTATAACCATCACTTGATCATAATTATAATCACGCATTCAACCATGGATGGCCCATGTCAGTGATGGAATCATGAAGGGCCAGTTGCTAAGTGACGAAATCATGATGTGGCCCACTCACCCAATAATGTCATCTAAATGATAAAAAGCAGGCAGGCCCCACCCAAGTGTAGGAATCATGGTGGGCCATCCCTCTAGAGATAAGATCACAACAGCCCCCAGTGTGATGTGAGTGTGACCCCATATTAAGACAGCCAATGAGGATTTTTCTTTTGTTGGTGGTGGAAGGTGGGGTTGTTGGCTTGGAAGGATCCTCTACTTTTTTAAAACAATAGATGAACACCAGCATGTTGACTTCTTATTAAAACACCCCTCAACTTTTTCAGACATGCTCGAATATACCTTGACTATTGGTCAAAGGTTTTCCAACTAGATCTTAACATTTCAGGTAACTTTTTCTTGATGATAGCTTTGATTTGTCATAATCATCATTTGAAATTAGCTTGAACCAAGCTTTTAGGCATGGGTTAAATGATCAAATCAGGGTCGGTCGTGCTTATCTAGGGATGAAACCACAATGGGACCCTCCTACCTGATAATGTGATCACTATAGCTCATCCAAATGATGAAAAATATGGTGAGGCCAACCCATCATAGTGATGGAATTACGGTGGTGGGCTCAGCCTTTCTAGTGAAAAGATCATGATGAAACCCATCTTCCGAATGGTGTAATCACCACAGCCTGTCCAGATAATAAAACCAAATCAATCCCCACCCATCCAAATAATGGAATCAAAATGGAGTGATCAGACCCAATGATGTAACCTTGGTGGCCCACCCTAATGATGAAAATCATGACAATCTACCCTCTAAAGTAATGGAATCATGGTAGCCCCATTCCCCAAGCACCTAAATTATTGAATCAAGGTGGACTGAACTCTAGCAGTTAAAAGAATCACGGTAGGGCCGCCACCACGACCCAATGACATAGTCTTTGTGGACGGTCAGAGGCGGACCCAGGATTTTCGTTTAGGTTGGGCTAAACTTTTGCTAGAATTTTTTCATAACAAAAGAAAAAATGTATTCCATGTAAATAGACGCAAAATATTTAACTATATCAACTTAATAATAGGAAGACATGTATTCCATGTAAACTCCCAAAATTGGTCAGATGGCTCATCCCATCAATCATAAATAGATTGTTAAGTGAGTGCTCTCCAAAACTCCCATCAATTAGAACCGGAAAGTTGATGAACCATAAACGTCACCCTGCAAATAATGCACTTGTGTATGCATAAAGTCTATAAAGAAAAGCATTTTTAAAATAATAGGAAGACTACTCTAATGAATGGCACACACCAAATTACCAATATGTTGGGCATCCAATCAATATGTGATCAAGTGTTTATGCTTCTCTATAAAATCAATGCCTCCATTTGTTTGTAATGATCAATTAATTACACATGGGTGATCAATGGTGAATATGCAAAAGGAGACCCAACCTTCAGATGGAACTCTTGTTTTTTATTTATTTTTTGGTAAAAGGAAGGGTCCATGTTGGAGTCATAGTTTCCAAAGCCTACTGCCCAATGACAGAGAAATTGAAACCATTGAGCAGAGAGGGTGACTCTTTGCACTGATAATGGGAGAGTGTCTTGCATGACCAACTCAATGTTAGTACGAAAAAGGACTGCAATCACCTTTACCCGTGCAATTAAAAGGGAAGGGAGGATTAGTCTTTAATCGGAACTTATAATATACAGAGTGCAAGAACAACCTTTCTGTACGTCTCCTTATCTCATTTACCCAAATCAAATAAAAAACCACAACCAAAAGAAGCAACAAAAGCATAAATGCGATCGAGTCAACAATCAAATCGCCAAGTCCAACCAAAGACAAAAGGGCGACTGAGACGATATCTCTACACTTTGATTTCCCTAATTCCCTCCATTTATCAGAGAAAGAGAGACAGAGAGAGAACATATTCTTCCCAATCACCCTTTTCTCATTTTTAATAGAACAGAGGGCACTGGGATCATCACTTCAAAAGAAAAAAGAAAACTAAAACATAAACCCTAATGTGCAAAGGAGGAAGAGAGGAAACTGCACAAACCCTAGCAAGAGAGGGAGAGGGAGAGAAAGGCGACAGAGAGAGGGAGAGAGAGTCACCTGAAGCTCAAAGAGATCCGTGCTGCGCCTGCATGCACTCGAAGGAAGAAGAGTCGGGTGGAAGAGGGAAGGTCGAAACTCGAAAGAGGATGCTGGGTTTTTTTTTTTTTTTTTTGTTCTCCCTATTTGACATCGGGCAAGGATCACATATGATGTGGGGCGTGGGCCAAGGCCCAATACTATTTGAAGAGGATTTTGAAATTTGACCTGGGGCAGTCATGTAAATGTCAGTCCGCCTCTGTGTGGAATCAACCTAAGAAAAAAATCTAGAGCCAAATTTGAAAAACGCAGCGAGGCCCATTCTTCAAAAAAAAAATTTTACCAGTTACAGTAAATGTTCATTAAAGCGGGAGATACGAGCATGGATCAAAATAGCAGTTGTGGCAAGCGTAGCGGCCACTAGCCAAAACGCTACCTAGCGGTTGTGGCGATACGTAGTCGACGTAGTGGTGTAAATTTTTTTAGTGGTAAAAAAAATTCAAATCTCGTGTAGACGCCAATCTTGTGTTTTTTTAGTGATTTGGAACCATTTAAGGATAGAGACAACTTTAGGAAAGGATATTGAGAAGAAGAAATAGTAAAAACGGGGTTTTAGATTAAAATTGCTTGGCTCTATTAGGTTTTAGACTATAGCACCGCTATTTTTAAAATAGCGTAGCGGCCTCAACCGCTACTGCCTTTGAACCATGAGAACAACAACTGTACATAAAAAAAAAACAACCACTTAAGTACTCCACCTAAAGAAGGAGAAGTTGGAAAGAAAAGGAGAGGAAGGAAGTGGGGAAAATATGATGGACCTATGAACATGCAATTTCAATCAACTTATGGATTCCGACTATGAAAATATCAAACATCCACATAGTGTTCATCCAAGAGTAAAAAGGATGAAGTTAAATATAAAGTCAAAGCAAAAACATTAAGTGTAACTGATGGTAATTCTTAAAAAAAGAATTAAAAAAAAAAAGAAAAAGAAAGGGGGTAAAAAGTGTATAAACTATGCACCGTATTGTGAAGGCTAAAAAGAGATTGCGGGTGGTTTGAGTTACACAGATCGGTCAGAAGGGCATATTTGTGTTTTCACCAAACAGCTGCTTTTAAATAGTCAAAATAGAAGGGCTGATTTGTAGTTAGGGGTGGGTACCAATTAAAAATTTTAAAAAAATGTAATTAGGGCCTTAGGGGTGGACACTCGAACTATGAGCCCGACTTGCACATATTAGGGTCGGGTGGAGGCTGACTTCCCAACCCACTAATAAACAGGTCAGGCTTGGGGTTAGCAAACAAAACCCGACTGGTCATTATTGACTAATGACTTCTTGTTTACAGCCTACATATGCAACTTGAAGAAAGAAGATCAATGCTTTATTGGGACAATCTAGGAACTAGAACATGAGATTATGCAATCTCCACCTTACATAATAATCCAACGGTTACAAAAGGAAATCGTCCACAGCAAGACGTGGTTAGTAACTTGCTACTGGTTGAAAGGGATAGCACGTAGCAGGTAGCTACATTCTTGAGCACTAGTCAATTTCCTAGCTCATGACCTCTCATATTCCTAGGTTAAGAAAAAGTTACTATACAAAGAAAAAGCATGTTTGGGAGAGAAGGTAAAGAGTAATGAAAAGCTGGAAGAAGGATATCAGAGAGCATAATCTCAGCAGCAAATGCAATTGATACTCCATATTCTTCCAGCAACTCCTTAAACTTCCTACCAGATATTAATGATTTATCTTTGCAGATTGGCTCTTTCAAAACCTTGGAGGCTGTTTGCTTGTAGGGAGGAGTAGAATGAAATAAAATTAAGTGCCAAATCAATATAAAAAGAAATTAGAGGGGGTTGGAGGGGAAATCACAAAATGACAAAAATGGAACTTTTAGTTGCACAATATGACAAAAAAGATACTCTTTAAAAGCACAAAATGACAAAAAAAAAAAAAGTACTCAGAAACAACAACAAAATGACAAAAAAGGTGCTTTTCCCTTTAACTCACTCTACTTTCTTTTTATCTTAGTTTGACACTCAAGTTTATTTCATTCTATTCCTCCCTACAAACAAATAGGCCCAGAGAATGAGGACATATTGGTGAACCCTATGATTTCTCAAATCAAGCCTCATAATATAGTGCATTGGATCTCTCTTGATCTGCCTTTCAAACATATTTCTGCTGAATTAGAGGACTGCATCTCTCTTTGCAGCCTCGCGATAATAGGCCGCCCGCGATCTATCAAATCCAGCAATCTGACGTACAGACTACAGTCCCACTCCCAATAACCTAATCAAACCATATACCATTTATCTTATGGCAGCAACTACTCTCTATGGAATCTTTCAAAATCAAGCCAATGAATAGTCAGTTGAACAGTTGTGGGACGGTCAAGTTGGCCTGGAAAAAAAAAAGACCAGGTTACAGTTTGCATGTTTTAACACATTTATTAATTGGGTCAGGCTCTGGTTGGAACCTGATTTGTTAATTAATAAGCAGCCCAACCTGACTCATCACAACCTATTTGTAATCGGCACTCAGCAGAACTACAGGAGCCTTTATGTAAATTCACCAATTTAGAAAAAATAGTCTCCATGATGATAAGTACACAAGTACGAACTGAGTAAGACATTATACCTCCTTTGATTTATCTCCGGCGACGACATTTCCTTTTGAATCATATGCCTCAAACTTCTGCAACAATATGCACAACCAGTTTTACTAAGTTCTGTGAAGGAAATTATTGATAAACAGAAGGGAAGGGGTAATAACTCCAAAAGATGCAAATCATGCCACCAGAACAATAGAACACCACCAGAAGAGGAGAAGGATGAGAGGGAGGGGGGGCGGGAGAGGGGAGGGGGAGGGGGGGGGGGGGGGGGTGTGGGGGTGCGCGGGGGTGGATATGCACAGTGCATGTGGGTGCGTGAGTTTGAGTCCTTATAAAGCAAAAAAGGAAAGAGAAGAAAATAAGGGTATGCAGTGTACAAAATTATAAGAAACTAGGGACTATCATTTAAACTGAAAAGAAAGAAAGTTTTAGAGATTTGAAGTACAAGTAACTTCTGCAACTAATAATCAAAGACAGTCTTCTAGGTATAATACAATGGCACTTGATTTTGATAACCAGTGATCAATTCAGTTACAAAGGACACAATGCACACACAAGGTGTGTCATATGCCATTGATTAAATCATATAGAGCTATTAACCGGGCATCCCAAACTATGACCAGATGATCTGGCTCAACTTGTTCAATTAACCCCCTCACATGGCAAACATGTAACATGCGAAGCATGTGTGAGAAGGAAAAAATCCTCCACAGGTATCCGGACAGCAGTTAGAAAACAAAAATAGGAAGCCATTGCACCTGATCTTACCATCTGGAAATGAACAAGTGAATATTAACACAATCGTAAACATTCAACTGTTGACCAAAGCGTTAAAAGATGTCAAACTTGCCTGTTGATGTTTGAAGAGTTAAAAAAGAACAATAGTTTATCATTAGTAAATGCCTGACAATAAAATCAGAGAGTTTCATCCAATTCCATTTTGATATTATATACACTTTTTATAACAGGTATTATACACACATTTCAGAAAGGTAATAGAGAAAGACCCAATTGTTTGAGTATCTCTCAGTTTCGTTTTTATTTTCAATATGAAATTGTTTCTCAGTTTTGGTTGTTTGCTAATATTCCTGCTCTCATATCAAGTGGACTCAAGTATCCTTCATGAATGTTAATGGAATATGTTGAAGTCGACAAGAAGTTACATATATATACACATAAATGGAGAGAGAGAGAGAGAGCACTTGGTTCAGCAATTAAAACAATATTATTATTATAATAAATACTAACACTATGGTACTCCAACGCAATCAATATTCCACATGCTTTTCGTCTGGTCAAACCAGCTTCGCTCCTCTAGTCGCAGCAACATGACTCCTGGACTTCAGATTCCAATGCTCAGACTAAA
Source organism: Litsea cubeba (assembly GCA_012931725.1). NCBI lineage: Eukaryota > Viridiplantae > Streptophyta > Magnoliopsida > Laurales > Lauraceae > Litsea > Litsea cubeba. The sequence goes on along the minus strand of CM022953.1, from coordinate 18,333,299 downwards.
AAATGAAAGAAAATGGAAAAGATCTCCACTTGACTATTCTGGAGATATTCTCTAATGGGAAGTACAGCTAAAACTCTTTAAAAAATTGTGGGTTTCCAAAAAAAAAGTAGCCAAATTGGTAGGGAGTTAGATCATGGGTTTTTCTGGAGCTATGAATACAATACTGTAAGACGATTTCAGTTTGACATGTTGTGGGGATGGCTCAATGACTGATACAGAAATTGAAAGGGAGGATAGCAGAAGATCACAAGAGAAGAAACTATAAGAAATACAGTCAAGTGCTTAATCAATGTATCGGATATATTAAAAAAAAAAAGTCTTTTAAGTGCATCAGTGTCTAACTTGGTGAGACTGAAGGAGATGGCTAATGGTTAAAAGTATGAAGGAGAAACTAGAAAAGGATGCTGGCTCCACCCAGAGGCTAGATGTCATTAGCAAAATCTTGATGGTAAGTGGTAACCTTCTGGAAATCCAGATCTATTCATAAAAGGTAGTGCATTTAGATATGGTAGTGTGGAGATCAAATTGGCATTTTCAGTATCATGAGGGTTAAATGTCCAAATGACATTTGACTTTAGTAAGAATCTTCTTTCTTTCAGGATTATTAATAGTGAAAGTGAAAGTCATGATATAGTGTGGCTCATAAAAGGCAACCAAGTCATGTATCTTGCATTTCACAGTTACATGAGACAAGTGATCGTGCATTTACCATGCACTTATACAAACTGCGTTTCCATAGAGGCTAATAGCCAGATAATTCAAATTAGCGAACATGTCATATCATATCCAATTCTTCATCTTAATGTGTAAAAGCTGTCCCTGCCGTACGTACCCATGGTGTGCCCCTGCCGTATCCATGGCATATCTGGGCATCATAGCATAGAGATAGAGGACCATCATGTAACACTTCATATTTCTCTTTATACATTTTGAAGTTCTTGTTACTTATCATGGAAGAGTTGGCCACTCATATGTAAGGGAAAAAGAAGAAAGGATTATCCCAAAAATAGAAAACACAATGCAAGCAGTGAAAGATTTATAGGAAAATACATGTATTTTGACAATTCTACAACAGGAGCAGAGTGTAGAGAGAAACAAACACATCTAAGCAAAGATGGTAAAACCAAACTAGAAGCATACATTGCTAATTGAGCTGGACTTCAAAAATCATTAACAGACAAACCTCCAGCAGGATACTATAACGATTGCCAAGAACTAGAGGTTAACAATTCAAGTCAAAGAACCGCAGGGAAAAGAGCCAAATAACAACTTCAGTATACCTTTCTTATCAAAATTTTATTACTTCCACATGCAAAAGGCAGGCTAGACAGTATCATGTATAACAACTAAATTTGGCAGTTGTGGCTTCAAATAAGTAGAACTCAAAGAACAACCGGCAAAAAAAAATGTTAAAGAATAAAGACAGGAAAAAGTTCAAGAAAAATCTTTAAACCTGCTTTGCCAGGAACTCAATCGTAAGCTGTACGAATGCTTTATTCAGATCATTTTTATCTATGCCAATCTGCAAATGAAGCATACATGGGTTCACCGGGATGAAATGGCAAATATATCCAATATAAGAAATGTTTACTATGTTCAGCACCATTTATTCTAAATGGCATTTGACTGTTATCAAAAAAAAAAAAAAATTTCTAAATGGCATTTGAATGAAAGGTTTCATTAGATGTTGAAGCTTTACTCGTGAATCATAAAAACAAAAATCCCTTACCATCCGGGCTCGTAAAGTCCGCATTTTAACAATTGGCACAATTAATTCCCAGTAAACAGAACTCCACTTAGATTCCCTTTGTTTGATTTCATTCTTGAGTGCCTACCAGAATTTTAAAAAAGAAAAAAAGAGTAGGGAGAACATGAAATTAGCGACCAATTGGAATTCTGAAATTAGATTTTAAGAAAGAAATGAAGGAAATCACTGATGAATGTGGGTAAGGATAAAAAGACATGTTAAATTCCAGTTGCAAGCACAAAGAAGAAACACAAGAATAATAGCTTACAGAGTACATATTCTCAGTAACTGCTTTCCTTAATGAAGCTTTATCACCATTTGCTATAAAAATGTTTATCTGAAACAAATCATAATTCAGTTTTAGACAGAAATGAAGCACACTTGACGTTTTACAAAGTTTGCAGAACATGACAAATCGCCACAAAGTTAATAATTTATATGTGAGAGCTTTAACAGCACAATAGAAGCTATGATGCCCAGATACGGCATGGATAGGGAGGGACACACCATTGACATGGCAGGGATACGGATTTTACATGCAAAAAGTGAAGTATCGGATACGATACGACACGATACGTTGCCCATTTTGAAGTATCCGTGCATCATAGAATAGAAGTCCATTTTAATCAAGCATGTCACTTGAATATAAAAATAAAAAAGAAAGATGTTGGAAACATCATAAAAAATATAAAAGGAAACTGTTGAAAACATCCAATTTAAACCCTTCTTGATAATTTCAGGATTCTGAGGACAAGAATGAGTGTATCACGTGCTGGCAATTATTATTTGATTAAAGAAACCACATATACTACCAAGTATAATCTGAATAACCGACTGCTGTCTTTCTTCCCTTAATGAGCACTAACCAAAATGCATGTCATCATGAGCAAAAGGAAAGATTATAACAAAAGCAGCACCTCCTTGTATAATTGTACAGCTTCCTCATAGAACTTATTTTTCGAATATCCAGATACTTTCCTCAATTTGGCAAGGGCATATGCATTTTTCAGCTGAAAAAAAAAACAAAACAAAAAAAACAGTTACAGATAGGAGCAATCAATACTGACAAAAGGACATACTAGACTAGGTCCATATCTTTAGAGCAAAAGAAAGATAAGAAGACCTAAAAGAATGAAATCAATGATCAATAACTCGCAAATGCCATTTGTATTCAACAAGAGAGTTTAATAAAATAGGTAGTAAATTAATGGTATGCACGGGTCAATTGAGACATTTAAGTTGATAAACAGAAAATAGCACAAGGTGATTGATAATAACCTTAAGATTTAAAATTGTAGAATGAATATTAGTCCCTTTATACCACTGGGGTATAGGAACTTGGAAGTTGGAACTCGGAACTACAACGCAGATGGAATATCAAGAGGAAGAGTAAGAAAGAAACATCAAGAATGGCATATACCTACAAACCTGTCTTTGATATGACCCCCTAGTCTTTTCTTGGCAAATGAAGGCTTTACTTCACCTCCACTTTAATAGTAAATTCCCAAACGGGGAAAAGACATGGAAAGCCACAATAGCACCAATTCCTAAATCTAATCTCCATATTGCTAGGGGTAGATAAAATGTGAAGAAACCCTCTGAATAACAAGAAAGAGTCATCCTCAACAGCACAGCCATTGCAACCACGTTAAGCTATGATGCCCAGATACGGTATGGACATGCCATGGACATGGCAAGGACACAAACATTACACATAGAAGGTGAAGTATCATATATGATACAGTATGAGACGTTGCCCATTTTGAAATCTGTGTATCATAACGTTAAGGTAACTCGGAAAATCCAATCAACATAGCCAAAACTTCTGGCACATTAAAATCTCCAACTAAGCGGGCCGAATATATTTTTTTAAATAAAAACACCCTCATACTCTGAATGCATCCCAATACCCCGCTTGTAACTTGAACTTTTAGCTACCCCCATCAGTAGGTGACCACTATATTCTTGCAAGAACCGCCAACACTTGCTAATTTAGCATGGAGATTATTCAAAAAAGGAAAAAATACCAAAAGGGGGAAAAACCTTCAAACCTGGAATGAGCCCAAGAATATCTTCCAATAGACTTATAGGCCACTCCATCCACCACACGAGCTTTAATGCTTTATTACTAAAATGAATGGCCATTCTACTCTTTCCATAAAGACGTTAAAAGAACATGAAGCCAATATTTCTGTGCTTCAATCGTGAACAAAAAACGACTGATCAAGAACTTTGCTAGCTGAAGAAGACGTTGCCCACAAAATGCCAAACATTTCTAATACACAAAAACATATTAACATAATCCTTTAAGGGCTTCATTTGGCAGTTGATTTAGGTAACTGCAAAGAATGTGAACCTTTCTACAAGATGAATGTGAACCTTTCTGCAAGAATGTTCATCCGCAACAAAAACAGAACTAAGACTTACCTAAGCAATGATATTAATAACATAAATAGGTGACAAAGAATACACTAGAAGTCATCAGAAGTTGCATGAAAAAACACAAATGCACTGTTCTTAATGGGGAAAACATTGCACTTCTTAACAGAATGACTAAAGTTTAACGACACTAAGTAATGAAGAAAATCAATGACATAAAAATAAAAAACAAGAAAATAAAACAAAGAGCATGTTGAGGTATGCATGCCATTGCACCTGGAAACAAAGAACAATGAAGTGCCTGCATTAGAAGTAATTCAAACCAACCAAGAAAAAAACCTGATACCTCCATCATGAAGTCCTCTTTTGTTCTTCTCCAACCACTTCTCGTGAACCACCTAGTGACAAATCATTTATTTATTTATTTATTTATTATAACAGTAAATTTTATTTCCATAAAAAAGAACAACAAAGATTACAAGCAAAGAAGCCAATGAAACTTAGCCAAAACTCAAACTAAAAGAGAAAACGAATAAAAGACAAATCATTTATATTACAAGAAGGAAATGAAGATCAAATCATCACACTATTAAACCAAAGAAATAAACAAGATACAAAAAAGATAACCATACTGAGCACCAGAATTTGGTCATCCCATGTCCTTAACAAGTATACCATGACTGTGCAAGTGAATTTTTTTTTTTAATAGTACTGAGCAAGTGGTTTTTCCTCCCATCTTGCCAACATACTACTCCACTGACTAAAATCTGTTCAGATCAGCATATGATTGAGATTTCAACAATAGAACAGTCCACACGTCTCATGTTTCTCAAAATGAGAAACATATCACAATAAACCCAGATTTCTCTTACACTCCCATCTTATTGGACTGCCTGAGAAAAGTGGAGTATCTACCATCTACATTGTGTCCATCATCACAAGAACAATGCAAATGGGTTTCAATTAAAGTATAAATTACCGGATACCAGCAATGAGAAAAATCTATCGAGGAATATTATTCTGGATTTATGAATCTGTCTCTAGAATCTGTTACTAGTTTAAGCTTCTATATCTAATTTTCCACTTACAAAAGTGGAAATGCTACATCATGTCTGATTTGTAACTTAAAGAAAAAAATTTGGAAATTAGAACCAACTTTTTTTTTTTTTGGAAATGGCAACGATAATTTTTAAAAAAGCAAGCTAACTAATAAATTGCAAGTGCGGATTGTGAGGCTCAAATTTGGGACCCTCCAGTTGCAGCATTAGATGTTTGGTGGATTTCTCTGTTAAAGTGTTAACTTGTATGATAATAGACCCAGCCCACTTGTATGATAATAGGCCCAGCCCACTTGTATATATGGGATCTAGTCAGAAAGATAACTACGTATATGCTAGGATGTCCTTCCATTTTTAGAGATCTAATTAGGTCTTGATTCCATGATTTGTAGTGATTTGTAGCCTAAACTTAGGCAGTGTAAAGTCTATATAAAGAAGAGAAACCCAAGAAGACAATACATCGAATGAGAATATTTTCACAAGACTCTTCCTCTATCGTTCTAGCATTCTTTCTAAAATGCCTCTAAATGTCAATCTCTCATTCTCATTATAAATACTTTGTTACATTCATTGATGATTATAGTCGTTTTACTTGGATTTATTTTTTGCATGCTAAGTCTGATGTTTTCAAGGTTTTTAAAGTTTTCTTGTCTTATGTTGAGAATCAATTTTCCACTACCATTAAAATTCTTAGGTCTGATTCAGGGGGGGAGTATGTTTCTAAGGACTTTCAAACATTTTTGCAATCCAAAGGCATTATCTCCCAGCGATCTTGTCCTTACACCACCCAACAAAATGGTGTGTCTGAACGGAAAAACCGACATCTCTTGGATATTGCTCGTTCACTTTTGTTAGCATCTTCTGTTCCCACTAGGTTTTGGCCTGAAGCCCTCTCAACCACTGTGCATGTCATAAATCGCTTACCTTCATCTCGATTAGACAACCAGACACCGTTTTTTAGACTCTTTCAAAAGAATCCTCTCTATGATCATCTTCGTCCTTTTGGTGTGTTTGTTTTGTTCTTCTTCCTCCCGCTGAGCGCACTAAGTTAACAGCTCAATCCTCCATCTGTGCCTTTCTTGGTTATGCTCTTAATCAAAAAGGCTATCTATGTTATGATTCTACAGCCAAAAGAATTCGAGTGTCTCGCAATGTCGTGTTTTTTGAAAATCAATATTTCTTTCCAAGGCATTGTGATTCGATTGACTCTGTCTCGTTCTCTTTTTTACCATCTTTTTCAGATGCAATGCCTCCACCTGTCACTCGTTTTAAGCCGAATTTTGTGTATAAACGACGGAATGTTACAGATGATCCTGCCTCTGGGTCTCTCACTACGCCTACCCTGACTTCACCTGATCCACCTCCGGAGCCTCCTGCCCCTGATCCTGCACCTCATCCACCTTCGGAGCCTCTTGCTCTTCGCCGATCCATTCGCCACATAAAGCCACCTGATCGCTATGGTTTTACTCATGCTTCATTATTAACCACTTTGTCTTCTATTTCTATCCCTAACTCGTACTCCCAGGCAGTGCAGCATGATTGTTGAATACAGGCTATGCAGGAAGAACTTACTGCTCTTCAAACAAATCATACATGGGACATTGTTACATGTCCTTCATCTGTCAAACCCATTGGATGCAAATGGGTATACTCAGTGAATTTGAAGTCTGATGGATCCTTGGATCGCTATAAAGCCCGTCTAGTTGCACTTGGAAACAGGCAGGAGTATGGTATCGACTATGAGGAGACTTTTGCTCCGGTGGCCAAAATGACAACTGTCCGTACAGTTCTTGCAATAGCTGCCTCTCAGTCATAGCCTCTATATCAGATGGATGTGAAGAATGCATTTCTTCATGGGGATCTTAAAGAAAAAGTCTACATGCGTCTCCCTAATGGAATTCCTTCTTATTCCAAGACCGATGTTGCTCGTTTAAGACGCTCCTTATATGGCCTTAAACAGGCACCCCGAGCCTGGTTCGACAAGTTCCGAACCACTCTCCTTCAGCTTTCTTTTATACAGAGCCCGTATGATCCTTCGATGTTCACACTTCATTCATCCCGAGGACCCACAATTCTCCTTGTGTATGTCGATGATATCATTATTACTGGCCCTCACAGTGATATGATTCGACAAATACAGGCCTCTCCGCAAGATAAGTTTCATATGAAGGATTTGGGACCTTTGAATTATTTCTTGGGTTTGGAAGTTCATCAATCAAAGAAAGGCTTATTTCTTCATCAGCACAAATATGATACTGACCTAGTGGATCTCGGTGATTCTAGCCCAGTTGACACCCCATTGGAAGTAAATGCCAAGCTTCGGCAACAAGACGGCGATCTCCTTCCTGATCCTACATTCTATCGTCGTTTGGTTGGTAGCCTTGTCTACCTAACCATTACTTGACCAGACCTCTCTTATGCTATTAATCTGGTCAATCAGTTTATGACAGCCCCGCGGCATCATCATTTGGCGGAAGTCAAACGGATTATTCGATATATCCTTGGTACCTCTACTCACGGCTTATTTTTTCTAGTTGGCACACCACTTACTCTCACTGCTTATTCTGACGCGAATTGGGCTGGCTGTCCGGACACACGCCGTTCTACCACAGGATGGTGTGTTTACTTGGGAGACGCCTTGATATCCTGGAAATGTAAAAAGCAAGATAAAGTTTCCAAATCTTCCACGGAATCAGAATACCGAGCCATGTCTTCCGCTTGTTCTGAGATCCTATGGCTCCGTGGGTTGCTTTCAGAGCTTGGATTCTCCCAAACTCAATCGACTCCTCTTCATGCTGACAACACAAGTGCCATTCGAATCACCGAAAATCATGTGTTTCATGAGCGAACCAAGCATATTGAAGTGGACTGTCACTTCATTCGGGACGAGTATGATCGCAAAGTCATTTCTCTTCCTCATATTTCCACTGAGTTCCAGCTTGCTGATATCTTTACCAAGGGTCTTCCACGGCCGCAGCATGAATTCATGGTTCGCAAATTGTTGCTGGTTGATTCTCCGCATCAATTTGGGTGGGGGGTGGGTGGGTGGGGGGGGGGGGGGGGGGGGTGTTCGGGGGGGTTTAAAGTGTAAACTTGTATGATAATAGACCCAGCCCACTTGTATGATAATAGGCCCAGCCCACTTGTATATATGGGATCTAGTCAGAAAGATAACTACGTATATGCTAGGATGTCCTTCCATTTTTAGAGATCTAATTAGGTCTTGATTCCATGATTTGTAGTGATTTGTAGCCTAAACTTGGGCAATGTAAAGTCTATATAAAGAAGAGAAACCCAAGAAGACAATACATCGAATGAGAATATTTTCACAAGACTCTTCCTCTATCGTTCTAGCATTCTTTCTAAAATGCCTCTGAATGTCATTCTCTTCCCTTCAAGATTTTAGTTCAAAACTACAAGTAACTTTGAACCCTTAGTTTAACTCATAGCCTTCCATTGTGCTACTCACCCAAAACCGTAGGAAAAGAATCTATCACCATCATCATTAAAGCCTTTTTCCAACTATGTTGGCGATGCAGAACGGACCATATGTGGTCCCGCAAAAAGTTTAGGTATGTTTTATTTTTATTAGTAGACTTCCAATTTTATTTAAAGAATTGTAATTAGGATTAGGTTGCCAATTTATTTAGTTTCCTAGTTTAATTAGATTTCTTAGGCTCTAAGTTTTGTTTCCTCTATATATGGCATTGTAGAGATGAAAATCTCAGACTTTGATCTTGGAATAGAATTATCATGGGTTTTTCCATCGGAGAGGTGCGTCCTCGTGTTGAAGTCTCTGCGGAGACGTGTTGAGGTGTCTACGGACACATGCTTGAGCACTCCACGCAAGCCCTAACCTTAGGGCCTGCATCAGTTAGTATCAGGGGGAAGATCAATGTCGCTCCGATCGCCGATCTCCGATCCATCGCCGACCGGAGCCCATCCGTCATCCATCTTCGTCTAGAATCCATCCCCGACACTTCCTTGCCTACCCTAATTCCCATCACAGAACCCCAAATCCCCTCATCATCAACACATCCGAAACCAGATCCCATCCCACCCACCTGCTCCCTACCTCGCAAAACCCAGCTGGAATACCACCCACCCCTTCGCCCCCATTACCTGAACCCATACATACATACATACATATATATATAAAGAGAAATAAAGAAGATAAGAGAAGTGAAAGAATGCGTACCTGGAAGTCTGGAACCTCAGTGCCGGCTGACCATCGTCGCCACAATCGTCATCCTCTCATTGTCACCCATCGGTCTTCATCATTAGTGCATTGCCAAGAGAGGAAATCCCAACTCCAGAGAACTCGAAAGAAGGTAGACGACCTTTTCACTTCTTTCTACCACATAGAGAACTAGGTAAACCCATACGTGGTCATCAGTGACACATGTGTGGGCCAGTTTACAGCCTAAGTCAGGTTCTGGACCAAGTCGGTTCCGGCCCGAATGCAATAAGACCATTGTTCACAACAGCTTGATAGGCTGACATCGTCTGTGACATCAGCATAATTGATAAAAAGGGTATATTTGATTGAAATCAAATGTCCAGATTTCTTTGTGTGATATCGGGGCTCATCCAAAGTTGGATTTGAGATCCCTTTTTGCCTAGCATGATCGTGCAGAGCAAATCTACCCATCAGGTCAATCAATTTTTATTGCATTAAAAAAATGGTGGTTCATAAGAAGGCGGCAGAAGTGGAGTCTTCCTCCACAACCATGGAGGACTTGACTAGAACCATTGCAGAGTTATCGGAAAATGTTAATCAACTATCCACAACGATTGCTCTACTCCAAGAAACTATTTTGAGAATGGATACCAGAATACCAAATTTGGAAAGTAATTTGTGAGCGGATAATCATAGAGATGGAGAAAATATTCAAAATCAACGATATCAACAAGCAGTCAATGTTGATCGAGATTTAGGAATTAAACTCGTAATCCCCAAATATGATGGAAATTGAAGCCGAATGAATTTATGGATTGGTTAGCGTGTGGAAAATATTTTTGCACACTGGCGGCCATAAAGTCACTTTGGCAGCAACTCGATTTCGCAACTATGTTGTGATATGGTGGGCCGATTTACAAAAGAAGAGAAGGAACTAAAATATAGATCCTGTTGAGACATGGATTAAGATAAAAAAATCTTTTAAAACAAAAGTTCCTTCCGGTCAACTACTCCAGAGATCTGCGTTCAATTTTCAAGATTTGAAACAAGGACCCAAGACAGTTGTTGAGTATTCTAAAGAGTTTCCGACAATGCAAGCTCGTTGTGGCTTGAATGAGGATGATGACGTGTTGATTGACCGATATTTTCATGGGTTAAGAATAGACATAAAGCATATCCTTGCATTTAAGAATTTTGATAATGTTGATGAGATCATCCAACATGCCATAAAGGCTGAAGACATTGCCAATTATCAAGCTCGATAGTTTAGTGTGTCCAAATGGCCTAGACAAGACCCCATCAAAACCAGATTCTAATCCAAGTGCTAGTTCCTCATAAAAGTTTTCCTCCAAGTTTGAAGATTAGAATAGGTTCACATGTTTTCATTGTAAGCAAAAGGGGCACCGTTCATTTGAATGTCCAAAACGAATAAACTTAATGGAAGGTGCACACGACGAACCGGAAACACAAGATGATCCTAAAGGCAAAGAATCAAAGGAGGAGCAGGAAATAGAAGCCGAAAAGGATGGCGAAGCTCTCTTGGTCCTCCAAGAATCTACATCCACTGTTGAAAAGAAATGGTTGCGGAAAAATATTTTTCTCTCAACGGGTACAGTACATGTGCAACATTGCACGGTTGTGATTGATGAAGTTGTGAAAATATCATCTCCCAAACTCTAGTTGATCGCTTGAAGCTGGAGGTTTATAAGCACAATCGTCCCTATTTTGTCAAATGGCTAATGACAGGTGATGAAGTACAGGTGCGACATACGTGCCAAATCAATTTTTCCTCTGGTGAAGATTATAAAGATACAGTTTGGTGTGATGTGCTCCCAATGGATAGTGGTGATATTTTATTGGGTCGCCTATGGATGTATGACAAGAATGACACTCATGGGATGTGCGACAACACGTACACATTCATGCATGGTGAAAGGAAGTTACACTCCATCCAAAGAAACTAGAATCACCGAAGAAGAGATCAAGAGCCCATGCCACAAAGGAAGTGTTTCACGCACACCATGTCTACAGAGGCAACATGAAGAAGACCCGAGTTCGAGGTCGAACTCTTCTTTCAACCTGGGGGAATGATGCAGAACGGGCCATAAGTGGTCCCGCCCAAAATAGTTTAGGGATGTTTTATTTTTATTAGTAGATTTCTAATATTATTTAAAGAATTGTAATTAGGATTAGGTTGCCAAGTTATTTAGTTTCCTAGTTTAATTAGATTTCTTAGGCTCTAAGTTTTGTTTCCTATATATATATATATATGGCATTATAGAGATGAAAATCTCATACTTTGATTTTGGAATGGAATTATTGTGGGTTTTTCCCTCGGAGAAATGCATCATCGTGTTGAAGTCTCTGTGGAGACGTGTTGAGGTGTCTGCGGGCACGTGCTTCGACACTCAACGCAAGCCCTAACCCTAGGCCTAGGGCCAGCATCAATTAGGGTCAGCTACACTAATTCTGTTTCTCCAGTCCAGTATATCCTGGGCCAAATCCAATGTATATCCTAGCATGATCACGGAACAGTATTTTCTCAAAATTCATGTTAGGGTTATGACAAGTTTTGTGCCAGCTGTCAACTTACCTGACGCAACCCTCCTTTAATCTGGGTTTGGGACCCACATTTACAGTAATTGGCACCTAGCTGAGTTTTGGGAAAGATTCCAAAACAACTAAAAAAATGCCTTGCGACAACCAAGAGGATCATCTTGACAAATACATCATAGGAAGTAAAAATATTTAGGAGAATCGTAAACATAAAAAAAGAATCAAACTGAAAAAAGAAAAGAATGGAGGAGAAATAGCTTACAAAGCAGTATATGAAGGCAACAAAAAAGAACATCAAAAATATTCTAAACACTAATAACAAGATGTTGTCCATCGTATTCTAGTTTTTCTTTTAATCATTGTTATCAATAATTACATAAATACCTTAAGTATAAATAATAAGACCAAAAAACGGGTGTAGAATTGCATGCCAACATGAGACAATTTTACCTTAAACTCCAAAGCATGGATATAAAAATTACTAACAAAAATTTTAAAATGATCGTAATAATATGATTAAGAACTTCCATCAAGTTCAATTGCTTCAACACATTACATTTCTTGTTCTAGCTTTACGACACACAAGAATTTCTGAGTGTTCCAAAGAAAAGACAAAAACATATAGAAAAGATAACCAACCTTCACAAAATGGAATTCCAACATATGGATATAAAAATTACTAATGTAAGTTCAAATTGATAAAATAAAAATTACAAAGAACTTTCATCAAGTTCAATTGCTTCAACAGGGAATCTCGGTGTTTGTTTGTTTGAAAATTAAAATAAACATATATAAAGACAACTAACCTTCGCAAAAATGAAATGGGCTCCCGAGGAGCATATGGTTCATATACTATTCCAGGACTCACAATGGACACTTTTAATGCACCCTACAAATAAAATCACAAGGACTTTAAAATTGCTCAACCCACTATAGTAGAATAAAAGCACTATTAACCATCCAAAGTAACCTGCAAAAGAGAAATGATTGGCATAGAAAGAACCATAAGTTCTGACTGTTGAGAATGATGAGAAAAAATTGAGTTTAATTGTAATTTTGGATCATTGGGTTTACTTGTAATATTGAGAGTAAGCTTCCTAAACTAGGATTAGTCTAAATTTGAGTTATTTTAGGCAAGTGTTATTATCTGATCAGGTTTCCCATATAAAGTTTGGTTGCACTTCTTGTTATAGGTGTGATTAGGTTTCCTATTTTGAGTCAACATCTTTGGTTATACTCTCTATAAATAGCCATTGGCTATTCTCAACGAAATCACCTAAAAGAGAATTCAGTTCACATCATTCAGTCAAGATGTAGCCCTAAAATCTCAACTTGGTAACTGAGCTCGATTTAGGGTTAGGTTTAGAGAATTAAATTTAGTGTTCATCAGTCTTGTCCAACCCCCGGAGAAAGCCTAGGTTTTTTTTATTGTTGTGAGTACAGCCTGAAAGGCTCGTATGATTAGAGGAATAAAATTGAAATCAAGTCCCAGCATCCCTGTTCATTTAGCCCCAAGAAACTGAAAAGACAGAGAAGGGATCGACAAACAAAACCCTAGCTTGAAGAGGACAAGTTCGAGAGAAGTCTTGCAAGAAAAGAAGTTTCTCTCAATCATTCATGCAGTGGACGGAGAGTTCATCAAGGATTTTACTTAGGGTTTGACAAAACTAATTGATCAAAAGAGGGCTGTGGATGAAGCAAAAGATTGAACCTGTAAGTTGCAGTGCGCATCATTGAAGCCCATCATCCACTGGGATGGAAAAAAAAAAGTAGGAAACTGTTGAGTGAATGATTTGAACCAACCAGAGATATTGACTCAAAATAGGAAACCTAACCAGATAATAACACTAGCCTAAATAAATCAACTTTAGACTAATCCTAAATTACGAAACTCCCAAAATTACAATTAAACCCAATTGTTTCTCATCATTCTGAACACTAACAAAAAGGCAAGCAAAATACACATTGTCGCACTACTACTCATCAAGATCAACCGCTTCGATACTATCCCAATTCCCATGAACTGCAACCAGTCCAAATTTCCGTCAATTAGAATGAAATGATGATATTCACAATTTGATTACATCCACTCTCTCCACATGTTGATCTCACATCATCTTGAAAATTAGGAGTCTTAGAGGCTAAAACCTCACTATTTTTATGCTATCTTCTGTTTGAATGAAAAAAAAAAATGCAACAATTCATAATATGAAGAATGTAATACAAGTGCAAATGAAGTTTATACCAAGGAAGGCAACAATGACGATCATACCAAAGTCCAAACACCAAAACAACATACATTTATGATTGTTGCTACTCAGCATATTGTGACAGCTTCATCATTTATGAATTATGACAATGATAATGTTTAATAGTTAGTCATCATTACAATCAAAGTCTTATCCCATCTATATTGGGCTGTGTGAGTTCTACTTTTCCAATCCACCATGTCAAAAGCCAAGATATGCCCTTTTTTACTATCTTATTCCAAGCCTTTATTAGTATCCTCTTCCGCTAATTCCTTCGACTTTTAACACTTCATATGGGCTATATTTCTTCTTTTCTGTACATGTTCAAACTACCTCAATGTTACTCCTTGTTTACTCTTATATTGAGGCCATCTCAAGATTACCTCTAATATACCATCCTAATTCTATCCTTTCTTGAAACTCCACACATCTATGTGTCTCATCCAGATGTGCTTTAGCCTCTCGGTGTTTCCTTGTTTACCAACATTCAATTCCATGCAAGAAAGCAGGTAGGCCCGTATTCTTGCAATGTCATTTTAGTTGAAATGGCTCGGGACGATCACACAACACTTCACTTTGCCCATCCTACACTGATTCTAATTGCAACTACCAACTCAAACCCTGTGTTCTCTTCTGTAGGATATCAAAATTTATCACATTGTTACACCAAGTTAGTAATTAGTTTCTACTTTAAATCATAAATGAATATGAAACTTTTATGTGTAGTCCATATCCATCCTCCTTTTTTGGTCAAGTTTACACATTTTTGCAGATTTTCAAAAAATCTAGAAATAAATTTTTTTTAATGTTAAACTTTCATTGATTATCTAGTCATCTTACATTTTTCAATCCAATGCTTCATATACTTGGAGGAATCGATTCACAATGACGAAATTTGAATGGCAATGTCTAAGCCAACCTTTCAAGATTTGCTTCCACAATGACAAGGGAGGAAAATCTTGTTATCGGCTTGTGACCAATTAGATAAAGCGAAGTCATATCTGATCACCCATTGGATTGTAAATTGTAAGACGATAACAAGAATTAGATGACAAATAAAAACTGTACCATTCCATTAGTGTTAGGCAATCTTAATTTAAGGTAGTGCAGACGACCCATGCTTCACATATTTGGAGGCATCCATTCCCAATGGAGAAATTTGATTGGGAATGCCAAAGTCAATCTTTTGAGAGTTGCTTCCACAATTTCAAAGGGAAATATCTTGATCATGATACCAAGTCATATCTGAAGCTATATAGCCAATTTACAATTTCAGAAAGACAAAGGATTCCTATAATGTCAATTGGCAAATGAAAGGGGAAAAAACCGAAGGCAAGACCTTCATTAAAGTCAAAATCCTATAGACAAAGCAGTTTTTCTCCCGCTCTCCCATTTAGGAAGGCCTCCACCATGTATCTAGGATCTAGGCAAAATTTGAGTGGCTGTTATCAAAAAATCATAATGTAAACTGTAGTTAAAAGTATACATTGAGATCCCTGTTTTGTTTTGAAATGATACCTAGAGAGTAGAGACAGCACATGACATGAATGCCGGTCATAATTTATACAGAACATGCAACCACCATGCATGCAGTCATTATTTGTCAATATTAAATTACATTACTTTCAAATGCTTTCTTTCAGAAGAATAGATCACTTGACACTTGACAGTACCATCCATGCCATAATTTCCTTGCTATAATAATAATAAAAAAAAAAAAAAACCAACAACAACAACAATGCAACAAATGTAAATATGCATACCATCTGTCGAATTTGAGGAGGTGCTTTCACTTTTGTTGACATTGACCTCTTGTCATGTAGGAAGAATGACAACTCAGTTACCTGAAAACCACAAAGAGAATTCATGAATAGGGAAAAAATAATCAAACAAAAAGGTCAAGATGCATCTTCTACTCAATAAAATTGAGTGCACTTTTTCATTCTCCGCCATAATTTTGTAGCTTTGGCGTTACAACCAGATTAACAACAAAGGCAGTTACCATTGAAGCATTTTATGCACATCGGTATGCATATACATATGTATTTATTTATGCATGGCATGCATATTATAATTTTGTAATCACTTAAGTGACTGAGGACCCACCTCAGGGCCATCACAACTAAGGAAATTGGGTTATTTGAGAAAATCAACCGTGGCAAAGGGAAGCCCGAATATCAGCCTAATCAGATCCCAAAAGGTGTGGATTTACAGCCCCACAATCAATGGGCGAGAAAAGGAGTAAGGTTTTTCAATCCAATGGTGCGTGTAGCTCTCAGTTGAACAAAGTTGCACCACCATTTTTTTTTTTTTTTTTAACGGTAACGAAAGATTTCATTTAAAGAACCAAAGGAAAAAAGTACAAAAAAAAAAAAAAAAAAAAAAAAGAGAGGAAGGGGATGTGCAGGAGAAATGCACCACCTCCAACCCTACTAACAAAATCACATCCACCCAAAGAAACAACATATCAACCACTTACATAATCACACCCACCCAAGGAAGCAACCTATCAACCCCTTGCTTGGCTAACACATCTGCCATGGAGTTAGCCGATCTAACCTCATGACGGAAGGAAACATTGATTCTAATAGATAACTCTCTAATTTCATTCAGGTGGAAATGAAACTTCCAAGGATTAGTCCTCCGCTTAAACACTCATGCGATCGCATTAGAGGAATCACTTTCCATAATAAGAGTACCGCCATATCTACTAGAAAACAAACAAAGACCTTCAAGAATGGCTAGCACCTCCACTTCATTGGAATCGCACACACCCACATACTTGGAAAACATCATTAACACCTCCCCCTTACAATTGCGAAGCACCCTCCAATCCCAGCCGGACCCTGGCTTACCCCTCGAAGCACCATCCACATTAAACTTAAAGACCCCTAAAGGAGGAGGATACCAAGGGATTGTTCTCCTCTCCTTAAAAAGAGCCACACCCCATGCAAGCTCCCCAACTAGAAATAATATCGCTAAAGGTAAAATTAGAGAAATCCTATCTAACCAAAGCCCATTTTGCAATCGTAAAGGTGATTTTGGATATCAAATCTGTTGATGATGATGAGAAACCCCTAAAGATCCTATCAATCATTTCCTTCCAAATTGACCATAAGATAGCAAATGGTATCATGCTCCATAAGATTCGGCTACACCCCCACAAAACACCCACCCAACCAAGACTCTGCCACATCCACAATACTCTTCGGGCAGCACCATGAAAAACCGCACTTGCCAATAAAGCTGCTCCAAACCTTGAAGACCAACTCACATTGAAGAAAAAGATGATCTACGGACTCCTCCTCCTTACCGCACATAACACAAGTATTTGAAATGTTGTTAGACGTCAATCCTCTCCTTCTTAGATTATCAACTGTGGATACTTTTCCTGCAACTGCCAACCAACAAAAAGCCTCGACCCGAGGAGAAGCCAAACCCAACCACACAAGGGAAGAAGTGGCCCTATGTGAATGAGTTCCCTCCAAGGCCAAGTAGAAAGCTTTAGTGGAGAACTCCCCAGAAGTGGAAGGCTTCCAAATCCGAGAGTCTTTAGAATCCCTACAAAAAAAAGGTGTTACCAAGAATACTCAACAACTCCTCATACTGAACCCCTTCCAATGGCCGGAGAGTCCTCCTAAAGGACACTCCCCACACTATGCACTCATTCCTCACCTCAAAGCAATCACTAACAGAAGATTCTTTATTGACCGCTAATCTAAAAAGCCTAGGAAACAAGCCACACAAGGATCCTAATAGGGGCAGATAAGTGTTAGAAAGGCAAGGGAAAGGGAGTAAAGTGCTGTCAAAGGTGGGCCCTAAGGCATATATTTCATCTTGAATGAGGTGTTGTTCAGTGGAACCTTTTCATATTTGTATGACCAAAGCTATAAATTATAGTTTCTACAATATAAACTGACTACCGATCAAAAAATAAAGCCATTCTATAAGTGATAAGATGCCTGATTTGTAAGTAAAGGTAATTACCATGGAAGCATGAAGAGGTTTTTCAATTCCAACATTCCACTGGAAATGGCTACTGCTCTTAAATGAGTATGTCAAAGTTCGGCAACTAAATCCTGGAGAAACAATTATGTTAAAATTTCTAAGTCTAGCAAAAGAGAATTACTTGCACCCTAGAAATTAGATAAATGGTTATGTGCAGGCAATGCTAAAGCAAATGGTGAGAGCGGTGAGCAAATTTTTTGCCTGTGGGGCCCACTACTTGTCAAGGAATTTTCATATCACAACAAAGCACCAACATTGGTGAATAGGTACTGTCCCAAAGAGTGAAATTTATTGTTCGATTAAAGCCGCCATCTTTGCTTGATCTCACATTTCTATCATGTACAAATAAGATCACATTAATCTAACTGTAAATATGACTCCGAGCTGCATGATATTTTCCAATCACAGCTCACAAGGGGTGATTCCCTGATTTGATCCCGCAGTTACCTTGAGAGAAGTGAGCCCAAACTCAAGCTTTCCATAGCTTTACTGCGATTACACAACTAGGGCCCATGTGATCATTTGTCAAGTATAAAATGAATTTTCTTTTCAGAAGTCATTAACAGGGGGCTCTACAATCAAAAGCCATCATAATTAAAATAAAAAATAATAATAACAAAAAGAAGTAAAAGACAACAAGGCATGTAGAAGCAGAGTGTACTCATCAGACCTGGATTTGAGTAGGTTCTAGAGCTTCCAAACCTATCAAAACGGCAAATGGAATTAGAGTGTAAAATCAAAAAAATAAAAATAAAAGAAATTTGAGTGGTGACATTTCATTAATTAAAAGAAATACAGGATAGGAGGAATGTACTGTAAATACAAAGCCACCAAATATATAACAGAAACAAAAAGGTCAAGACAGTAATCCATCAATAGTAAAGAAACTCAAACTCTGTCACCTAAGCCCCTCCTTCGCCAGGTTGTCAGCCACGGAATTTGCACTATGCTTTACATGATGGAAAGAGATGCCAAGATGTCAAACTAGGTCACAAATTTCTTCCACCCTCAAGTTTTGAAAATTGAGACAGTTGCTTCTCTTAGGCCAAACAAAATCGCAAACAATTCTGCTTTATTGACTGAGCAGTAACCTGCTGGACCGAAAAAAGTAAAAAATGGTATTACCACCACTATCACAAACTAATCCACCCACCCCAGCCACACATGAATTGCCAACTGCACTACTGCCGAAATATAATTTCATAGCACCCAAAGGAGGGTTGATCCACATAGGACTAGGAGTACTACAACGCATAGCTGGGGAAGAGAAAGCCGCATCTTTCCAGCTCCTCAAAATTGTAGCCATAGGGATATCATTGAATTACGGTAAGGGAACCAACCATGACGCAACAGTAAATTTAACTTTGTCCATCAACTACTTGAAATTTAAATTTCTCTCGCTGACATCATCATCTACTTCCTCTAGAAAATTGTAGAAGTATCATTTGCCCCCGCTACCTGAAAACCCAGCTTCCTTACAAACCAAATAAGCAAAAATGTCTTCCTTGGGACTATCATCTTCTTTCTCCACAAAGATAGGGATCTTTAAGTCGTAAATCTATAAAGAGATCTGAGTTGGTAACACAATTGGCAATTTTGGTTCAATTCGCCAAAATTGCCAAATAATTTCAATTTGGACCAGTGGCTAAACTGAACTACATATGTGAAAAAAAAAATTCCTCGGATTTATTACATTTCGGTCCATTTTGGCCTTTTTTATGTAAAAAGAAAAAAACAAAAACTAAACTAAACTAAAGAGCACGGGCCTTTTTGTAAATTTTATAAAATATATGCAAAGCCACCCCAACTGCATGCAAACTACGAAATAATTGCATGTCATATTATGAGTTGAGATTTGAAAATCCATGTCTAATTTCCCATTGTCACATATACATAACTTATAAGTTATTCGCTTGGCATGTAGAAAAAAAGTAGTGTATCATTGATTTACAAGAATAAATTTTCTATAATGTGCATGTTATAATTTTTATTTTTAAGTTTCAAATTTTTTTATATTTATCTACATTATTTTTTTATTTTTTTATATTTTCTGAAATGAAACTCTGAAATGTATCACTAAAATTCCAAATCAGCTGAAACATTTCAGTTTGAAGCCAAATTGAAACAGCTTCCAAAACAAAATTGACAACTATGGTTGGTAAGCCGTGAACCTTCCCTAACAGCACCTTTACCTAACATCAAATTCTCCATTGAAACAGCTTGTTAGTTGACCTCCAATGGACGGCCTAGACAATTACCTAACAATCTGAAAACTCTCTCTCTCTCTCTCTCTCTCTCTCTCTCTCTCTCTCTCTCTCTCTCTCTCTCTCTCTCTCTCTCTCTCTGCTTGCAAAGGAAAAAATTGTCGTCCTTGTCATCCCCGGCCAACAAGGCCGAAGGGGACAACCAATTACCTCAATCCATTTCTCTAAGGCTATAAATGGTGAGTTATCCAGGTCCCCTTCGAGCGGTTGAGCACCTCTTCCATCTCAATCCAAAAAATGAATTGCATCCAAATAGAAAATTTATCCACAAAGTGATTCTTTCCGCTACCTTGGCTCTATAATTAGTAAAGATGGGGAAATTGATGAAGATGTCGATCATAGTATTAAAGTGGGATGGTTGAAGTGAAGACTTGCTTCGAAAGTGCTTTGTGACCGACGAATGCAAGTAAGATTGAAGGGGAAATTTTATAGGACAGTGATTAGACCAGCAATGACCTATGGAGCAAAATGTTGGTCAATCAAGAAGCAGCATATGCACAAAATGGATGTAGCAGAGATGAGAGTGTTGAGGTGGATGTGTGGTAAAACTAGGAATGATAGAATTAGAAATAAGCGCTTTCGAGAGCATTTAGAGGTGGCAACAATGGGAGATAAAATTAGAGAAACTCGTTTGAGATGGTCTGAGCATATCCAACGTAGGCCGGTAACGGCGCCGGTAAGGAAAAGTTGGGACATGAAGGTTGATGGCGCACCAAGGGGAGGGGGTAGGCCAAAAAGGACATAGATGGAGGTAGTAAAAATAGATATGAAAAAGTATAACTTATCTGAGGATTTGGCTCAAGATAGATCGGAATGGAGAAACAGAATTCGTGTAGCCAACCCCAGCATAGTTGGGACAAGGCTTTGATGATGATGATGATGAATCCTAACAAGTATTTTTCCCCAAGTGCAATCCTACCAAGATTCCACATACCGCATTCCAGCAGAACTGAGTAATCCAACAATGTTACATCAAGAAGATCTCTTCTTCTTCTTCTTCCACCACCGATAGTGCCACCCTAATTGCTAAACAACCAAACGACACTGCAAAAACAAAAAAAAACAAAAAGGATCTACGTACCTGTAATACCCTGGGCCAGGTTAGGCTCAGTTTCTTCCAAACTATTGGGTAATGAGTTGGGTTAGGACACCTGGTCTCAACCCATAAGGAGACTTATTCATTTGAAACAAATGGATCAGTCGTCCTTGTTCAACGATATCCCCTAAGGGAGGAGGATTTTCCTTCATAGAACATGGGGGAGGATTTCAACGATTGAAATTTGGGGTTATCCCTAGATTTTTCTCCCCAAGCCTTTTCTTTTTTTCTTTTTTTTTTTTTTTTTTTTTTTTTTTGGGTACTCCCATTTGGCTAAAGAGAAAAAGAAAACACAGAGTGGAGAAGAAGTTTCCTTGAAGACCAGCAGGGACCGGCAAGACTCTCGGGGAGGAAGAAAAGGTCGGAAGATCTAGTGGATGCATTATACTAGGCCTCATATCGATAGAGCTACATATTTCTACACAAGGAGGTGAGTGGATCTTCCTAAATATTTGGTTATTTTTAATCAAGACAACTGATAATAGGTGTTGATTCAAATACTCCGTATTGCTACGTATACAGTAATTTTTCTATAACATGAAGTAGACATCAGATATGTTTTGAGCCCAGGGAATAATGTAAGAAGGGCTGATTGAATGATACAACTGATATGGAGTGCAAATCCATAAGCATCCATTGAATATGTATGAAATTTGTGACACGGAAACATGGCGACAGTGGTATATTTTGTCGATATCAGTTGTGGGACCCATCAGTGGACCTGATCTGAGATCAGGACCACACATCTTGTAGAGGACCCGTAGTCGATCATAGGGATGTGAGACATCTGGGATTCTGATCAGTGGGACCCACTGTTCAATAGACTTATAGAATCCCAGGCGTGAATGTGTACAGATTGACGACATCAGTTGTGGGACTCACCAGTAGACTTGATCCAAGATCAAGACCACCCATCTTGTAGGGGACCCACGGGCGACCCTTGTGGTGGTGGACCCCTAAGGGGTAGGTCCCATCTGACCGTACACTCAGTGACCATTTGGATAACTGGCGGAATTGATCTTGGATAAAAGTGGACAGCCTTTGTTGTGATCTATGGGCCATCAAGAATGATTCAATGATAAATCCAATCCATTAGGAGTAAAATTTACCCCCGGGCGACCTTAGGAACCAGATCTGATCTTATAATAGGTCAGCGGGGCCACTGTTTGGTGTAACCCAAATATATAGACGATGGATACTCTTCTTTAGAGGAGTTCTGTGTGCAAAAGGTTCTGACTTCTGAGATTAATTACACTAATACCCTGCTGGTTTAGGGATCATGTCAGGGACTAGGATTTTGGGAATATGTGTTAATGTTATGTTTCAGATTTGAGGTACCCATTGATCCACCTGATCAATGATTGGGGCCAGCCATCTGGATGGGCCCTGATGGGCGACCAGGAAGGGCCTGGTTCTAGGTGGAACTTTCTATTGGGGCCCACCATCATCTTCTCAAAGATGCCTTAGGCGTGAGTCACTTTCTGTGGATTCACGAACAGTGCAAAGCACTGTAATGTACTCTGTGCTAGAGATAAAGTTGGGCAGTTTGGTAAATCTTCTCAACTTTCTTTTGGACACATATGCCCTTATTAAATTGGGAACATCATACTATTGAATAAGTAATAAGGTAGGATAGTTCCGACTATTAGTGTATAGTCACTTAATGACATGAAATTCTGACTTTCCTTAAGAATTAAGAATTTGTGTTTCCTGAGGATTAGCCACCCTATAATCACATAAAGAATTATTAGAAAAACAAAATATTAGAGTGATTTCATATGGCTAATGTCACATGCATGTTTACCCAATTATGATTGAAATGTGGGCGATGATGTATTCATCGAATTATTGTTGAGACTGGCATATAAAACACATGAATATATATATATAAGTTCGACATGGCTTGAATAGCGGAATGATTACTAAACCAAATTTCCCGGTGGGACGAGATTTCACTGATTATGACCAATGACTTCTTTCTAGAGATCTGCACCATTTGAACCTCCCTATGCGGAGTCTTTTGAACCATTGGAACCATCGATTGAAAATCTTAACTTAATCAGTGCTATGGCGCAGTATGAATTTAATGTTAAAAAACCTGATTAAACATAAGAGACTCCATAAGACATTTTTCTTATTAGATGATCTTATTTTTTTATTGAAAATTATTGTTCTATCTTATTATTCGAATTATGAATTTAGGAATATTGCTTACCAGTTTTCTAACAAGTGGTTCGCCCCACTTCACGTACGGGTCATTTGGGGGAGCTTGGAAATGAAAGCGATCAGCTATTGGATTTCAATTTGTGTGGCTGATGAGAGAGCGTCATGTTGGAATTGAAATTAGAACTTTAGAGATGGATTATTATTTTCAATAAGGATGAACTTGGCTTCTTTATGAATTATGAATTTTAATGTTTGGGACTTGTTGTTATTTCCCTTCTAGTTAAATTGATCTCTTAAATAAATTTTAAGCATTGCTCAATTCTTTGTCATACTTGATTTATGTAGTGATCTTGACTTACTAAATGTGATGTCCCGAAATCTGATGAGCTCCAGGTTTCGGGGCGTTACAGTACCCTTCACCAATCACAATGGCATGAAGGGCTTCCTTTTCAGATTTTGAAACAAACAAAAGCAACAACTTCCTTCCTGCCATTTAAGTGATACACAGGAATAAACAGGTCTGTTATTTTGCCTGCCTTACAAAACATTGATTCCAACTCCGGCTTGGAAATCCCTTCTGGCAGGCTCAAAACAAACACAGAAATTGATTCATCCCTAAGAGCAGCAATATGGTCTGGAAGAGGGTTCACTTGCGAATCTCTACCTGCTGAGAGGAGAATCCTCTCTAAAACATACAGCGAGCTATGTTCTGATTTTTCATTCAGAACATCAATGCACATAAGCAGTTGAAAACACCTTCGACCCTTCACCACTTCATTTATTGAAAGTACCAAAGATTCCGCTTGAGCCAAAAGTCACGTTTTTTCTTTATTTGATAAAATGACTCAACCTGCAACTTCATGGTTGAAACAAATGAGACCTTCCAAAATTGCAACAAACCAAATATTGCAAGGTTTCCACAATTACCAACACATCTCAATATTGATGTAATCAGCTCAGAGTCGGTTACTTAATATTGCAATACTAATGGCCCTTTTGCCCGCTTCATTGAGTTCCTAAAAAATTCATGGTAAAAGGGGTCTCAAAAGAGTATTTGAGAGATGAAGAGTAAAGGGTCAAATGTGGAGTTCTAGATGGGAGCACCACTTCCCTAGGATTTAGTTTACTGAGGAGATGAGTGAATAATCATTTACTATCAAAGGAGAGATCATTTAATGTGGCCTCTTGCATATTTCACCTCTAATTAGCCACTTTCACCTACTTTTGTAGGAAGGACATTGCGTAGAAATCATAGGAATTCAATAGCCATTAAGGACCCATTTGATTGCATGGAGTCGAGTTGCTACGAATTCATGGTCAAATGGGCTCCAACAAAGGAACATTAAAGAGATGAAAGTGAAGGAAATGAATGAGGCGGAAAAGTAGATGGACCGTGCTTTTCCTATGATTATATTTACCAGGCTGATGTCTGGGTATTCATTTCCCATCACCCCTTAATTCATTTACCATTAAAATGGAGATTCTTTGATGTTCTTTTTTGGATCTTCACCTTTATTACTTCAATTTCAACCACTTCTAAAAATACGTTCTTAGAATTCCTAGGTATTCAATCCCATGAAACAAACAAGCCCATAACAAAAGACACCCTCAATTCCGAATCTTTCAACATTTCTGCATCCTAAGTAAGCAACTTTAAGCTCTGATTCCAATACAACAAAGCTAAAATCACAACGATATCGAAATATGATAAAACATTACAATACTGAGCTCATTCAAACGCGCCCCGAAATGGGAAAAAAAGAAGACCCTGAGATTTGCGACTTACGGAGATGAAATGTCTCGAAACTTGGGGGATCGAGAGAGATGCCGAATCGCCTGCGCCCGTAAGGCTGCCATCGAATTTCATACAAGGAGGTGAGGTGCCTCGGATCTTGAAGAGAGAGAAGAAGAAGAAGAAGAAATTAGGGTTCTGTCTCTCTCTCTTATCGCTGATGAACTGGTTTTGGCAGTTGGGCTTCTGCTCTTTGAATACCGCAGCATAAACCCTACGCTGGCCGCTGGGTGTTGTGGAGAGGGTTTTATGGTGTTAAATTACGAAAATGCCCATGTAATTGAATACTTATGTCAACATATACTGATTTTAAATTACGAAAAATATGAGCTTTTTTATTCGCGAAAAATGCGTCCAGTGGATTCCACCAAGGGGCCTGTTTGACAAATTACTAGGTTATTAAAAGTAACGTTGATAAATACACTCCCTTTTTTTCTTTTTTGAAGCAGGCACTCTCTTTATTTTGGGAGTACCTGCATCAAAAGGGGGGGAGGGAGTGCCAATATCAATGGCCTTTTTCAAATACATAAAAGATACACATCATCAAAATTTCCTCTTCTTTAAAAAAAAATAGTAAAAATCAACATCTTTTCTCCACTAAAAGTACTTACTTTTTATACAAAAGTCTAAAAGATTTCCTACTAATCCACTAATTTCAATATATCATCATAACCTACTTATATTTTACTCTCCCTTTATTTGATGCTTTGCATTACTTTTACTTTAATTGTAAATTGCCAAATGGGGAGCCCATTTGGTAATTTTACTTGTAAAGTCAAGTCAAGTGAAGTCAAGTTAAACATCAAATCAAAAATACTTTTTACCATAACTCTCTCCATCTTTTCCAATAAAAAGTCAAAAAGCAACTACATTTAGTAACTAAAAGACAAAAAAACTCCATTTACCCATAAAAATAGTCAAAAATATTACATCCCAAATAACTAAAAATAAAATATCACCATAACTCACTTATATTTTATGGGATTTATTCTGGTGAGAACAGTTCTCACCAGAATAGTGAGAACCCGGATCCAGACTGTCCATCCTTTTAAAACGATCCAACGGTGGAATGGATGGGATATAAGAAGCCCCAAAAAGATTGTCCCGCCCAACAAATCACGATTTTCCCCAAATCCCTCTTTCCTGAAGACCGTTTCTTCCTTCCTCTCTCCGTCATCGAAGAGATTCAGCGCCAATCTCACCGCCGATTGATCGCAGCTCTCTCCCGGAGTCCGTGCTTTTCATCTCCCGCCGGCGACGCGCATCTCTCTCTCCCGGCAACGTGCTTTTCAGGAACCGGCGTCGTGCATCTCTCTCCCACCCAGATTTCCACCGTTGCCCCAAATCCCGTCCTTCCTCTCTCCCGTTTTCCTCCATCTATCTCCCTCACCGAACCGGACAACGGCAGCGGCAGTGAGACTGGACGAGCATCATCGCAGGCGGCAGTGAGACAGGGGTGAAGTCGTGCATCTCTCTCCCACCCAGATTTCCCTTTTCCCCCAAATCCCGTCCTTCCTCTCTCCCGTTTTCCTCCATCTATCTCCCTCACCGAACCGGACAACGGCAGCGGCAGTGAGACTGGACGAGCATCATCGCAGGCGGCAGTGAGACAGGGGTGAAGAAAATACCTCCCCAAATCGATTTCCTCCATCCCGCGAATCTCTATTCCGGCGTCGAAGCGCGTCTCTCTCCCGGCGCCGCGCATCCCTCTCACGGCCAGCGACCGACAATCTCCGATCTCGGCACCTGCCGGCCTGTTGCTCTACTCCTCCCACGAAGAAGACAAACAATCTTCGATCTCTCTCCCGTGTCGCAGCGCCGGTGTACCAAATGGATGGCGAAGACCCATTTGACAATATACAGCTAGATTTGCAGCTCTGGGTTTCGGACCATTCACAGCTTCCGACGGTCTCGCAACTTCCGATCCCCTCTGACTTTCAGAACCAGTCACAATCGGTTATCCCCAGCTCATCTTTTCAAGTTAGTCTCTCTCTATTTCTTTGAGAAAAAATTCTTTAAAAATTATGGCAGATGAGCACCATCCTTACTGGAAATATTTGAATTTTGCCATTTTCATTTTATACGTCCTAATGATTTTGCCACCCCTCTACCCGAACATTTTCTCTGTTTTTTTCATCACATTCTACCATTGAATTTTATTGGTCTTTTTATGGGATGGTTGTTGTGGTGTTGGCATGGAAATCTTGAACAATCAGAGTGCATTGCAGGCTGAATCTAGATGTTGGGGACATATATGGAAATCTTCATTATGTAATCTGTATATAATATGTACACAGAATTGTGCACCATGTATACACTAGCTACTACAGAGAGTCATTCATAATCTTCAAACCTTATCCTCTTTCCAATTTTCCTAAACATTATCGTAAACAAAAATGGATTTCTCCAAGCACTCTTCTGTTACCTGATATATAAGAAAAACAAGAATAAGGAATCTACATGGGAATGAATTCATGGTCACAGGAAACCTGATCTTTTTGCCACCACATTTTAGTTCAACTGATGTGCAAATATTGCAAAAAAAATCCCTCACTTGTCTAGTATATCACATGTCTATATATACTAGACAAAATTATGAATAAGCAATGCAGAACATGAAACATGAAAGCATCTTTTTTTTTAAAATAACTTTTATTAATTCCTAAGACCAAATCTAGGTAGATTATACAC
Source organism: Litsea cubeba (assembly GCA_012931725.1). Classification (NCBI taxonomy): domain Eukaryota; kingdom Viridiplantae; phylum Streptophyta; class Magnoliopsida; order Laurales; family Lauraceae; genus Litsea; species Litsea cubeba. The sequence goes on along the minus strand of CM022953.1, from coordinate 18,305,113 downwards.
TGATAGCAAAGAATAACATGAACAGATGGCATGCGTGCTAACAATTTCAATGCAGATCATACACTGGTAGCTAGATTATACACTGTTTTTTTTTTTTTTTCATTTGGTTGGAATTATCAATGTTGTGATGTTGGCATATTTTCCTAATTCTTGTATTTAATTAGTTTCTTATTACAATTTAAAATCTGATTTTGCATGTATTGTTCCAATGTGGTGATATTATCGTGCTTAAATCATTTACAGAACGACGTTGGTCCTGTCGCACCAATTAACACATTTGTGCCACAAGTTGTTGAGGAGAAAGTGCCAAAAGTAGGACAACTTTTTGAAAATATAGAGGATGCTTATAATGCTTATAACAGTTACGCAAAAGAGGCTGGTTTTAGCATTAGACGAAGCTCAGAGAAAAGGGTCAATAATGAGGTAGTGAGGAAAAAATTTGTGTGTTCTAAAGAGGGTTGTAGGAAAGAAAAGATTGGTTATGAAAGTGTAAATCAAAGACGAACCTCGGATACGCGAGAGAATTGTGGGGCTTTTCTCCAAATTAAAAGAACCAAAGAGGGTTGGTGGATAGCATTTAAAGTTGTGTTGGAACATTCCCACATATTGAGTACCCCTAAAAAGACTCACATGCTAAGATCACATCGTAGCATTACTGCTCCAAAAAAAAAAAAATAGATACTTATGGGGCTGCTAATATAAGGCCAAATAAACAAATGGGGCTATTAGTGGTCCAAGCAGGTGGGAGAGACAAAGTTGGTTTTACTGAAACAGATTTTCGAAATCATATTAGAGACAAAAGGGAAGAAATAAAGGATAATGATGGTGACATGTTCTATGCCTACTTCAGTCAAATGAAAGAGAAAGATCCAAGAAACTTTTTTTCTATTGAGAAAGATGATGAAGACCACATAAGACATGTGGTTTGGGCTGATTATTACTTTCAGAAATCATATGAGGAATTTGGTGATGTTGTTTCGTTCGATACCACGTACAATACGAATAGATATGGTCTGATTTTTGGTGCATTCACTGGAGTTAATCACCACAATCAGTCAATACTATTTGGATGTTGCCTAATATCAAATGAAACTTCTGACACTTTTGTTTGGGTTTTCAAAAAATGGCTTGAAGCTATGCCTGGAGACCCACCAAAGTCATTTTTGACGGACCAAGATCCTGCAATGACAAAAGCGATCAAGTTTGTTTTCCCCACAATATGCCACCGTTATTGTTTATGGCACATAACGGAAAATTTACAGAAGAATTTAGGTGGAGTTGCGATACATAAAGATGGCTTGATCCCAAGAATTAAAAAAATCACATACAACTCCATCACAATCGAAGACTTTGGAAGAATATGTTGGAAGAATATGATGTGGCAAATAATGATTGGCTAAATGCGATGTATGATATCCGTCACATGTGGATACCAATATATATGCGACACTTATTTTTTGCAGGGATGTCTACAACTTCAAGATCGGAAAGTATCAATGCATTCTTGAAGCAATATGTGACACAAAAGAATGGTTTGTGTGATTTTATGTTTCGGTTTGAACAAGGCATCGCAACACAGAAATATCGTCAGTTGAAGGAAAATCATGACACTCAAAATGGAAGGCCAAAACTGATGACAGACTTGCCAATGGAGAAACAGATGTCAGAAATATATACGAAGAAGATGTTCTACAAGTTCCAAGATCAGTTCATGTATATAACATCTGGGATTGCTGAGCTAGTAAAAGATGAAGTGAACCAACGGATCTATATTGTCTCATCATTCAGAAATGACAAAGAAACCCAAAGAACTGTCGTTTTCAAAAAGGAAGATAAAGATGCAAATTGTTCTTGTCATTTATTTGAATTTCAAGGGATTCCATGTGGACATATAATTTGTGTTTTGAAACAAGAGAAAATGTATACATTGCCTGAACATTTTATTCTAAGAAGATGGACAATGCATGCAAGAGTAGATGATGATTCAGACAGAAATATGTTATCTTCATTTGATGGTTCGCTGCTTGCACGACATGGAGATTTATCGTATGATGCTGCGATTGTTGTTGATGAAGCGTCATTGTCTAAAGAAGCATACCACCATGCAAAAAGGGTTTTATACGAGCTTAAAAAGAGTATTCGCGAGATCAATGAAAAAGAAGTTCGGACAGAAGAAAAGGATAAGAGAAAAGATAAGGGTGCTTGTTCTCGAGAAAGATATCTTGCACCAAAGAATGCTATTACAAAGGGTCGCCCAAAGAGATTGAAGTCCTCTAAAGAAAAGGCGATGAAAAAAGATAGACTTTGCCGTGGATGTGGCAAGCGTGGTGTTGCACATGACAGGCGCAATTGTCCTGCGCTTGTCAAAAGGTATTATTCTATTTATATGTTGCTAGACATGTGGTATTATTTATTGCTATAATGCTAATATTTATGATACTAATGATTGCATCTATTTATTTTCAGTTCTGTAGTCCATGTCTTTGCAAATGATGATAGTTGTTTAGAAAATAACTTTGAGGCATTCATGGAAGGTGAGGCATCGGAGAGGTCTTATTCTGAGGATGAGACATTGACACAAATTTAGGTATAACTCAGTCAATCAAAATCTCAATTATTTATGCATCATTTTTTCTAATGATTTATTTATACTTTTCTCTTGTAGGCTTCAAGTGACACAGACATCGGTGATGGGTGTGGCCAGTGGATGATATTGACACATAAATGACATCTTTTGGATAGGGTTTCAATTGTTGATGTTATTGGATGGGGCTTTCCATTTTTTTGGATATGGCTGCAAATTTTTTGTAAATGGCCAAGATTGTTATTTTCATTTTGTGTATTTGGAATCCAACTTTATTATGGCCAATATTTTGTATTTTTGATTTGGAATCCAACTTTATTATGGCCAAGATTGTTATTTTCATTTTGTGTAGTTGTTGATTTGGAATGATGTAAGGATGGACAAAACTGACAGCCATTGGACCCTCTACGAATTGGCACAATAAAAAATGCCCTGCTCTGATTCATTTATGCTTTGCTTATGGCCATCCAATTAGACGTTAAGACTTTGCTCAGTTAGACAGTACTCCTTATTTAAACCATGTTTGTCATGGGTATAACCCCCCTATGTTAAGACATGAGTCAATTTAGTACTGATAATGGGTGGGGATTGGTTTCTGCTCATCCCTTTTTGAGGTGATTTCTGATTTCTATCTTTACGGAAATGTATAGTGGAACTGATAACTTCGTTCCTGCCAGCTACTCATATTTCTTCTGTGGGAATTAATTGTGATGGAGAGACGAGGATCCTAAGAAGGATCAAATGATATAGGTGTGTTTGGATGTATGCTAGCTTTCAGCCAAGTTCTACTGTTAGCAGGATGGATATCCTTTTCTATTGTGCATATTAGGTGGAACTCAGTGCATAAGGTCTTGTACTGTTTAGTTGGTTTTTCCCAAAATCAATGAAGGGTATTACAAGCTACACAAGTTACCCATGTTATGCTGCACTAAGGCTGATACAAATTGAGGAAATGCAAATCTTCCTGAGGCTGATACATATGTTGTGAATCACCTAATGAGATGGTGTCATCATTTATTACTCACTGCAAACATTCACCTGCTGAAGATATTTGGATATTTGGATACATACTTCCACTTGGGATATTTGGATACATTCCACTCAAGTAGCAATCAAGCATACTTCCACTTGGGATATTTGAATACATTCCACTCAAGTAGCAAGCAACTACTATAAAATGAAATTTTTAGTCATGATCAAACATCCATAGATTGATTTCTCAAAAACATTGGGTTCATCAACATATACAATATCCATTCATTGGGTTCATCAACATATACGAAATCTAGTCATGGTCAGACATCTATAGATCATTCTTTCTCAAAAACATACATTTTAACATAATGTTTTCATAATGCATAGTAAACTTATAAGACAACAGAAAAGCACCAATGTCTGTGTAAATTTATTCGATTTTATCCCAGCTTCAGATGCATATTTCATCTCTTGAACTGCCGCCCATAAGATTTCATTCTGCTTCTCCATTGTATTCCTCAAATCTTCGATAAGGTTGCCTAAATTCTTTCCATTGTCCACTTCATCTTTCCATATGAATCTACCACAACCTTTTCCATCCTACAAAAAGAATAAAATATAGTTCAGTTAAGATTATTTCTAATCTGCACATTATAACATTGTTGCTAAATACAATATTATAAAGTACATACTTTCCAATTAGGACATCTCCAAAACTTTCTATTTGGATTAGCACTTGTATGAGAGGTCAGACATATCATCTCTCCACATGAGCATTTTGGCGGATATTCGGTGGAATAAGAATTAGACGATGACATCCTGTCATGAAGAGTTAGCATCCAGATTATTGTTCCAAATGTGTTCAATTCAGCCACAAGCAACATTCAAATCCATTTGTAACAAGATCTCTGACATGAGCTACAAATATAATTTCTATGTGCATTGTGAAAGCATTGCACCTATAGTTTTAAGATTAACACACTGACGTCCGGATTGAACCCAAATAACTATCATCACTGCAGCTACTGATACAATGCACAAGGCAGGCACTGTTACATGAATGTTACACTGTGCATAGATAACTTTTTTGATTGAAAATTTTACAGCAGATGACAAATGATACGGTATGCAAAACTTCAATACAAGTGATGAAATTTCATGTTCCGAGTGTGATAGTTCCTAGATGTTTTAGGAAGGTGCAGAATTTAATGATACTTTTAACACAAAAACTGAACACACCAAAGAAGCTCTCACTTGCTCCATTGAATACCATTATCACCTCAACAATGCCTCATTAAGCGTGAAGTGCCATTGTAGGGCCAAACCTATCATGACCTCAACCGGTGGATTGGGGAACTGAAGGATATCTTGTGCACAAACAACACCAGTCAGATGATTAAAGATAACCAATCAAAAGCATGCAAAATGGATGGTTAAGATAGTCATCAATGTGAGTTCTTGGCTACAATCACTTCAATTTGCGTCCCACTCCTACATAAAATGCGCACTGCAGTATGTTCTGTGCAGTTGTTCATATTCAAGATATACTAAGTCAGAGCATCGATATGATTAATTCTAAACAAATATTTCAATGTATTACTAACTCAAGCCAAACACTTCGATTTGAAAAGGACTCATAAGTGCATAAATATAGACAGAATATACACAGCTAGTTCACTTGGTGACTAACAAAAGACTATTTGAAGGTAAGTGCCCCATAATTACTTACCAAACATGTAAACCTATCATTGATATAAAGGCTTTAAAAAATAATAATAATAATAACCAATCACACTGACATACTGGTTAGTATCCGATGCAATCAAATGACTCTTCCGCAGTTGGCAGGGGGCAAGAAAGAAGAGTCACATGAAGGGGGCCAGCCAGCCAGCCACCTTTCCTTGCTGGACCCACTGCAACCAAAATAAGCACGGGAGATGTTAGACCTGCAAGAAATCACCAATTGATACATAGCAGCTTACCCTCTATAGCAGTTGATCCATTATAATGCTCTCACGTTTTGTTTCACCCTTAAAAATCCCATTGCACGCAGACGACCAAAGAGAATAATGGAGGAGAAGAAAACAGAGAGAAGCATAAAAAATAAAAAAAAGATTAAAGAGGAGGGTTAGGCAAACCCGATCGTATTTTGGTCGGAGTCCGTTTGGTGCCGAGATCGGAGATTGTCGGTCGCTGGCCGTGAGAGGGATGCGCGGCGCCGGGAGAGAGACGCGCTTCGACGCCGGAATATAGATTCGCGGGATGGAGGAAATCGATTTGGGGAGGTATTTTCTTCACCCCTGTCTCACTGCCGCCTGCGATGATGCTCGTCCAGTCTCACTGCCGCTGCCGTTGTCCGGTTCGGTGAGGGAGATAGATGGAGGAAAACGGGAGAGAGGAAGGACGGGATTTGGGGCAACGGTGGAAATCTGGGTGGGAGAGAGATGCACGACGCCGGTTCCTGAAAAGCACGTTGCCGGGAGAGAGAGATGCGCGTCGCCGGCGGGAGATGAAAAGCACGGACTCCGGGAGAGAGCTGCGATCAATCGGCGGTGAGATCGGCGCTGAATCTCTTCGATGACGGAGAGAGGAAGGAAGAAACGGTCTTCAGGAAAGAGGGATTTGGGGAAAATCGTGATTTGTTGGGCGGGACAATCTTTTTGGGGCTTCTTATATCCCATCCATTCCACCGTTGGATCGTTTTAAAAGGATGGACAGTCTGGATCCGGGTTCTCACTATTCTGGTGAGAACTGTTCTCACCAGAATAAATCCCATATTTTATTCCTTCTTTTTATTTCACTTCACTCCACTTGATTTTAAAAGTAAAATGCAAGAAAAACATTTCATTGAGTATATAGGTAGGGATGTCAAATGGGCCGGGCCGGGCCATGGCACGGCCAGTGACGTGGGCCGTGTTGTGCCGAGGGGCGTTGGCCCGTTGGCCCGTTTGGCCCAGCCACTTAAATGGTACGACAAGACCATCAAAGATATTGGATTCAACTTACCAATCCCATGCCCTAAGCATTTTGTTCATTTGGTTTTGAACCGTTCTTGTGAATTTAAACAACTAGAGTTAAATATAAAGTCCACCAAACTTAATACGAGAAAAATTAGACAACATCTGAAAATGAAATGGGTACATTAAATGCTTTTTTAATGATTTAAAAACTTTAAAAATGAAATTTGAAATTGATTTTAAACAATTTGCATTCCTTTGAACCAAGTCTTAAAGGGGCTCCAATTTCGGAATTAACTATTTAATGCAACTTTTCATTATTGGTTAATCTAATAGTGTACATTAATCAGTTAAAACTTGGAATACTAACTGTTCAATGGAAAGTATTCAATTGTATCAATAAAAAGTAGGCCACATATAAGTGAAAATCATCTTAATGAAAGTCTCATGCATCACATGTGATCAGTTCTCTTATAAATTTAGATCAGATAGTTTTTATAAATATGATAATAAATATCCAGATAGGATTTATTATTTTTTTATACTAAGAATCAACTTGATAGTGGAAATAACCTAGGTTGAGTTGAAACTTGGGGATATCCCATAAATAGTATTGATGTTTGTCTTAAGGATTGTGAATTTAATAGGTGGGGTCTATCGTGGTGTTTTATATCTTTTACATAATTTACGATTTATAAAGTCAAAGTCATACAAAAAAATAAAAAAGAAATCAAACTCTACCCTTTCTCTTTTGGCAGGTATACATGGTAGCATATCAATTACATGAAAAGTTTCCCCATCTTCTTTAGTTCTACATTGTTAGTGTGGATTTATCTTTATTCAATAATGTTGTTATTTTTTATAAATTATAATAATTTTTTATTTTTATTAATCAATTACGTATACTATATATTCATTTGGGTTTAATTTTATTGCATAATGATTATCATAAAAATAAAAGCCTGACCACCATGCTTAAAATACAACATATAAGTACAAAAAATAATAATTACAGTATCTATAGTATGAAAATATAGTTTCTTTTATAAATACCTCATGGATAAAGTCTAATTACTTTAGGTTTTCATCCTCATCTAAAGTGGTTAGGTTCTCATCCTAATCTAATTAGTAATTTAATACTCTAAAGTGGTTAGGTTCTTATCCTCATCTAACTATTTTTAATATTGTTTGGATAAATATTTGTATATAATAGTTAGTTGGTCCAGTGGTTATCTTTATGTTTAGTTCACCTGGCACACACATTTTACTTATTTTTAAAAATACATACTAATTTACGCAGGTCGGGCCAACCCAACCCGACCCATCTCCAGACTCCAAGCATCGGCCCGTCAGCACGGCCCGCTCCAGCCCGCCCCATTACGGGCCTTGCCATACCAGGGGTTTTCCCTGGTGGGCCGTGCCGGCGTGGCACGGGCGGGCCGAGCTTGTGCCGGCACGATTCGTTTGACGTGCCTTAATATAGGAATGAAATTGTCAACTTCCAACAATGTTGCTTCTAAGTAAGACTCTTCCTTACGTAAGATGGAATCTTGTGATTTCTACCTTGATAGTCCTAAAAATGATTGGAAAGAATCTCACGGCTACAATAACCTATCAAGTGGGTCTCTTCTTGAGTATAAGATGGAATGTAGTGTCAGGAAGGACTTCTATTTTGAAAGTCATTGATACGATTTCTTCTTGATCACATGAGTATTATCTACGTCTTCGAATAATCTACAACTCCTAGACTTTGGGACTTGCTTATTAGATAAATTCAAATCACTTAATGAGACCCACCTGAATATATGACATAGTGATAGTAATATTTACGAGTCCCAAATTTTAAGATTTTAGTGGTTCATGAGAAGTAACTTATAAGGGGGGTTTTCTCCTACAAGCTTTCCTCATGGCTGCCTGTGGAATTTTCGGTTCCCACTTTTAATATTGGATTCTTATTCCTAGATGGAAAAGATTAAAATCCCGCATCAACCTTATGCGAGACTCCTTTAGGTGAAAATTTAAAATCTTACCAACTCATTACATTTGCAATCAAATTAATGGGAAAATACCTCTCTTTCTAAAAAGTCATAGAGAATCCATGTTTGACAAATGTAAATCCCCACCGATGGATTTGAGTTATCTAAAGTCTTGATTTTTATTTATTTTTTATTTTTTTAGGATTCTTAGGTCAATCTTATTCTATAGGATGTAGAAATCCTCAACTACAAGGAGAGAGTATGAAATCTTCAAATTTACGAATTCATCACCTATTATTAAACGGGACTTTATTGAATTCTAAGCTAAACAAATCCTCAATAAATAAAGCACGATTACAGGAACAATTATGATTCTTCAAAGTTACAGGTTCCTACTTTTAAAATCTAAAACTATCACGTAGAAAGAGTTCAATAATTTTACTCTAAAGCAACATCAGTCCATACTTTCATGACCCTTTTGTAGTGTAACCCTTCACATACTCACCTGTTGTTTTAGAGTACAATAGAAGACAAGTGGGTAAGATTGAGGCATTTAAATTTGAGTGACATATAAGTGGTGGCACACAACATATAAAGATACGTCAGGGTACGCATAAATCCTTGTTTTTAAAATCTAACATTTCTATATAGCAAACTATATGCATTACATTTGAAAGATATGTCATCTCCCAGAATTGGCTAAGCTGAAGCTTATAAAAGTGTGGACTTATATCCAACCTAGGCATAACCCGTTTGCATAATATATAGGTTGTAGAATACAATACATTGTACATACAATAAGCTGACCACTGATAATCATATTAATGGCCGCATCCAACTAATAATTCACGGGTGTGCCCTACAGTCGGGGATCCGGATCCCCTGATTCGTCCAAACAGGCAAAACAGGGGACCTGTTTCCCTACAATTGGGGTTGTAAATGAGCCGGAGCAACTAATGAGGTTTATATTAAATTTTCTCGACAAACCATTCTTATAAAAACCTCACGATTTCGATAAAGGCAATGAAAATATTTTACAACACATTCCTTTCATCATATACCTGAGTGTGGTGGGATTATTATAGTAAAATGATAAGTGGAGTTCCTTTGTTTTATGTAAATTGAGTTTTTAGGAATTCTAATACTTAGGCTTTCTTAAAAGTGATTAAAATTGAAGTTTCAAATTTGGATCTCGAAAAATGCTAATAACCTTTTTTCAATATATAATGAATAAAATGAGGATTAGAAAATAAAAACCCAGCAATCACCCTAATAATGTCAAACTGAAGTCAAGCTTCCAACCTTCCACCTTAAATCATTTACCCCTTAGCTCTTTAGTAATATTTTCTTGGAGTCCATTCAACCAATAATTTCCTATATATTCAACTCCGTGGAAACAAATGGGCCTATTGATTATCCGAACAAGGTTAGACCTCATATTCACATTTCGCTTTTTCTTATTTATTTATTTATATATATATTCTTTTTCGTTAGAGTTTAGTTTAAGTTTTTAAAAAATGACCGCTTCTTGACTCTCCTTTAGCCACGCCAACACTTCAATCTTTCATCGGCAGTTGGAACTCCCTAAAAAAAACACCCTCACGGAAGGTTTCATTCTTACTCCCATAAATGGTTTCATGAGCTTTTCATCAAGAAACACATCTAAAAGGAAACACAAATCTTCATCAAGAAACATATATTATGAGTAAATGATTTTTCCTCTTCATCAAAGGAAACACTCATTTTTTAGGAAACATATTTTCTCTTTTTCAACCACCACCTTTCCTCTGCTCTATGCCCGATATATTCAATCCCTTCTTCTCTCCCTTCTCCATTTCCCAGGGCTAAGGTTTTTTTGTACATTTCCAAGTCTCCCAATCTCATCTACAAATTACTCATTTATGAAATTTAATTAAAGCAAAGCACACAATCTGAAACCCAAATTACGAATATAAAATTTCCTCTTATTGGCTAATCTAACCCTACTATTGTCTTTTATTATTTTCGATCCCTGCTACTCTGTGTTCTATTACTCCTTTCTTGCTAGATTACATTGTTTATTTATTCCTCTATTTTTATGGTTTTGCAAAGACAATAAAACCTCCATAGTTGTTTAATCAATTTGCATGAGATTAATATGTGCATCGCATAGGGGCTTATGCTAGTATGTATGTATGTTTATATATATGAGGTATTTATTGGAACACTTTACAAGTTTGGACTACTTTTTTCTTATACTTCATGATGAAGATTTTCTACTGTTTGAACCGCTCGTGTAAACACATATATTTTTTTTTCATGTTTTATGGAGACAAGTCTAAAGGATATATGCCTCGTTTTTTTGATTGGTTTGTGCAATGAAAGGATTTCGTAATCCCCTGGAGTTTTTGTTCTGGGGAGAGAAGAGTCCTATGCTCCCACCTTAGAATGCAAAAGGATATCCGATTTTCAATTATTCAAAGGTTCTGACAGGTCAAAAATTGAATTTGGAACTTGTTTATTGTTCCGATTCATAAGTGGGCATGTGGGAACCCAAATTACGTTCTAACTGGTAAATGGGTCTAGTTCCAAATCTATATAGGTTACAACCTGTGGACCAAAAAACCAACATACAAATCTTAAATGTTGGAAATTGTAACTCAAAACCAACTTTAATTAGATATTTTTTATATTTAATCTTGGAGGTAGTAGACTTGATGCATTGTCATATGTTGAATGATATCCTTCTATTAAGCAGACAAATAAGACATAAAAAGTAAAAAATAAAGAATAAATCAAAATCGGCTTTTGAAATGAATCGCGATCCTTTAGTCAAAACTAGATTCAGGCATTCTTATTGGAGGTGGGATTGGAACCAGCAAAATAGGTTCCAAATCATAAGTGGATTCAAAACCAACACCGTAATTTAGAAATGGTTCCAATTTCGGGTCAATATGTTTCGGCCCAAAACTGACCCGTTTACATCCCTATTCCCATTGTCACTCATAAGAAATCAAAATCCTCTCTAGCAATGAAAATCAGTTCATTTTCTTTTCTTTTTACTCAAGGAAAATGTGATGCACTAGCAATAAAAAAACGAATTGCATGGAAAATCAGAAAAATTCCTCTCCATCACATAACATGCAATAGAGAGAAAAATTATTTTGATTTCTACGCTGCCCACTATTACATCTTAAATGGAAAAAAGGATAAATTGTTCTGGTTTTTTGCACTACCCACTACTCTATTGTTTGGTGCGACATATTTTTATGAAAAGGGAATAAAAAAATGATTTTCTTTGATAGAGATAATTTCAATTTTCTGTGAGAAAGTGGGAGAATGCAGAATTTCTTTTTCTTTTTTCTTGTGTGTGTGCATATGAGGGAAAATCATCTTGTGCTGGGTCAAAATCAATTTTTTATTGAAAGGATCTATGATATATATGTATGATCTACTCTCTACATTTATTAATATCTTATGTATGGGATCGGTGTGGAATGTACTAAGGGAATTTTAGATTTAAGACAAAAGAGCATACAAATGGGTTATATATATAGGATAGGGTGAGGTACAAAATGCACTTTTTATGTGCAAAAAGGGGAGTGTCCCTCACTCTGTTGTGAGGGAAAGATGCATATAAACATTCCCCATATATATATATATATATATTGGAGTTCTTGAATAGAAGTGGTGAACGAGGGTGTATTGGTGTATTGGGTCAATATGGTACGGATTGAATTAAATTCTATATGATCCTAAGAAAGTAAAATAGGCCTGTTTGTTTGCATAGATCCATAAAAATTGAATACTTACTGCTTTTTGGATCTCTTCTCTTCTCTTATTTAAAGGGATATTTGTAGAGGTAGTTCTCCATAAAAATGGCATTCTCCTCCCCGGCCTGTACTCCTGGGTAATCCGGGTCTAATTGGGTTGGGTTGAATTATTATTTTTCATAGAAATATATTAAATAAATAATTATTGTTTACCAATGTCAGCAAAACCAAGTAACTGGTCAATAATTATTTTTTATGATTGTTACTTAAGGTAAAGTCCTATGAACTTAGGGTGTGAAATGAGTAATTTTTTCTAGAGCTATTAGAACATTTTGCAAAGCAAGTAACTGGTCAATAATTATTTTTTATGATTGTTACTTAAGGTAAAGTCCTATAAACTTAGGGTGTGAAATGAGTGATTTTTTCTAGAGCTATTAGAACATTTTGCAAAGCATGAATGCAATTTTAGTAAGCATGGAAATATAATTTCTTTTATTTGATTTACTTTCAAGTTTCATCACACCAAATTGTTGACTAATATTGTTGTGTTTTCCTTTTTTTTTTTTTTTTTTAAATCTTTCTCATTTCAACCAAAATTGTTGACTGCTTCGGAAATGTCATATGAACTAGATTTAGTTATACAAGTTACAGAAAACCAAAAAGCAAAAAGAAAGCCTTTATATCATTTTGTAAAGTGAGAATGTAATTTCAAAAGGGAATTGATAAATGCACTCCCTTTTTCCCCCTTTTTTGATGCAGGAACTCCCAACCCTTTTTGATGCAGGCACTCCCTTGATATTGTCCCCCCAGCCCCCCCTTGATGCAGGCACTCCCTTATTTTTTTTTTATTTATTATTATTTTGGTGGGGGGGGGGCTTTGATGGGGGAATATCAATGGCCTTTCAAAATACATGGAAATATAATTACTTTTACTTGATTCACTTCCAAGTTTCAAAATATCAAATTATTGACTAATGTTGCTATTCATTTTTTTTTCGGTCTTTATAAATTTACGTAAGACTATAGACTGCTTTGGGAAGTCATACGAAAAGAAAAAAAAAAGATTGCAATTCATCCATGGAGTGCCTGTGTTCCAGAAATGTCATTTAGCCATGAATAAACTATCCGCCATATCTACCATTCTTTTTACTTCTTTATTTATGCTTATTTTTACGATATTAATAGTTTTCAATTTCTTGTAGATTTCTTGTTAGTGTCTTCTTCTACTGCTACTACTACTATTATTATTTGGATATTTGAGGGTTACAAGGATGCAATTTGGACCTCCAAATTAAGGTAGTAAATGGTACCTTTATTCACATTTGGGAGTGGATTGTTGTTTTTTAATTTATTAAAATTATAATAATTTAGAATCAATGCGGGACTAGCAACTAAATTAACGATAAATCAGCTTGCTTTTTTTCCTAAATAGGTATTGGGGTGTTTTTTTATTTTTTGGGCTTTATATTACATTCGAACTCACACATTTATGCAAATGTAGAAAATCCTAGAAATGTTATTTTTCTACTTTATTTAAATAAAATTTTCACCAATCATCATCATATTATTCTCTCTTTCTATAATCCTTCTATATCAATTTCAAACCTAGATGTCATTAGTGTTTCAATCTAACTTTTATAAAAAAAAAATTATCGCACACCTTTTTTGCTAAATAATATGCTTATTTATTTTTAATTTATCTTTTTATCGATAATATCTCAGAAAAAACCACTAAACTCGATTATATTTTAATTTTTTCTTGCCCGAGCTTAGCACAGGCCTTTATTGCTAGTTGTTTGTGATGCTAAATATGTTCAATCAAGCCAGTTTTGATAAGGTGTGCTGGTGAATATTTTCTTTTTCATTTTAATATATGAAAAACTCGAAAATTGGATGGATTCAAACAAACCACTTAAAAAATAGTCTCCACCACTTGCTACAACATGTGTAACTGTAGTATTGTTTGAACAAATTTCCTAAGTAACATGTATAACTAAAAGGCAATCAGGTCAGCACAGTTGCGCAATCAAAAATTTTCACATAGGTTTTGGAGGCAGGCCCAATCTTCTTCATGAGACTCCAGCGAGCGAGGGGATGACAGCTCTCATAACTTCATATATGAGCCCACCCAAGTACAACCAAAAGCTAAATCCGACTCAATCAATGTCTTGAAAATCCATAATCACTTTAAACTCAACCAACTCACTATCAAATCCGCTCCTAACAATGGCAAATCCGCTTTAAACCCGCCCCATTGCCATCCCAGGACCCTACCCGACTATCACATTATTCATGGCCAGACAGTAGAAACCTGAGGTGGAATTAGCATCCATCATCAACATATACACATCTCCCTGAGAATATTCGGAGATTCTTCCCAAGCCATATTATCTATCCATTGGATGTTCTCATTCACGTGTGCCATAAACTCACACGTGTGTTGTGGGCCCCCAAAACATCCCTCTCCATCCTCGACGGACGGATATCGTATTAATATACCCTTCTCTCCTTCCTTCTCTCTTGAATTTCTTCCATGAAAGACGAAATCAAGCGATCGAACCAAACCCTAATCTAAATCTTCTTCCCCCAAATCTCCAAAAACCCCTAGATGGATTTCTTCAAATCCGTCTTCGCAGACGATCCAAGCCCCCAAAACCCTCAAAACCCCTCCGATTCCGACCCGGATTCCCCAAATCATCCTTCTCAAGATGAAGAACAACTTGAAGAAAACCCAGATCCAAACCCTAATTCCTCCGCCGCCTGGTCCTTCGGCGGCCTGATCAAAACCCTAGCCACCCGATCTGAGTTTCGATCCGTCATCGACACCTACCGCCGCGATATTGACGAGTTCCGCTCAGGCCTCAGCAAGGAGACGGCGGCCATTCGCGACGCTGCCTCCCGCGCCGTCAAGGACCTCCCGGGCTCCCTCGAGACAGGCGCCTCCGTCGCCCAGGAGTCGCTCGAGTCGGTCGGCCAGGCGATCGACGACTTCGGCAGCTCCGTCTGGCGAGGAACAGCTGAGATCATCTCCCACGGCAAGGATGCGCTCCTCTCCGCCGATCTCGACGACGGTGGCGACTCTGAAACACTCAGTTCTGGCTCCGCCGCCGTTGCCAGTCAGAGTTCGAAGCGGTACAGCCGGTTTGAAGTGCAGGTTGCCGGAATTCAGTCTGATCCGGTGACGTACTGCGATGAGCCAGAGGATGCGGAGGATTACGGGAAGTGGAAATTAGGGTTTGTGTTGGAGGAGAAGGAGGAGGAGATTGAGAATTTGTGCAGTGAGAATGGAACTGTGGAAGCGATCTATGGGAAGCTTGTGCCAAGTGTTGTTGATCATGAAACCTTCTGGAGTCGGTATTTCTATCGGATTTACAAGCTTAAACTAGTGGAGGATGCGAGGGCGAATCTAGTTAAGCGTGCAATTTCAAGGGAAGATGATGAGGATTTGAGCTGGGATGTCGAAGACGATGATGAAGAAGAAGAAGAGACCCTGAAACTCTCGAAAAATCGCATTTTGCGGGAGGAGATTCCTACTGTGAAACCAATTGAGGTGGGCGAGGAGAATCCCAATAAAAGGAGTGATGATTTGGGTTTTTCTACTGAGCCCGCTTTTGATCATGTGTCTGTTGAGGGATTGAAATCAGTAGAGAAGCAAGAAATTGTTGAATCGGATAGCGAGAATGGTGATAACTCTGCAGCCAAACCAGATGAGAAATCTTCCATGGATGGGAAGATGGACGCGGGTGAATCAGGCAAAGATAGCGATATTTCGGTTGTATCTAGCCAACAATCTGGCCACGAGGATGAAGACCTTGGATGGGATGAGATTGAGGATCTTAGCAGCATTGATGATAAGAAAGTAACTACTGCAGCAAGCTCGAATAAGGATGATATGCGCAAGCGGCTGTCTGCTGCTGATGATGAGGAAGATCTAAGCTGGGATATTGATGACGAGGAGTCAGTCAAGCATTGATTTAAAAAGATTGGAGTATGATTCAGTACAGTGTATTGCATTCACCTTACTTTTTTTTTTTTTCATTTAATTGTTCAGTGTTTACACGACAATTGTTTACTTGCCTATCTTTGATAATGATTGTTTGGACCTCTTCAGTTATTTTGTTATGTAAATACACTTAAATTGTGCATATCTAAATATGTTATAAGCTAAGGCAACTTTATTTCTTGTTACTATGGATTGCTATGATTATGTGTGTTGCTTTGGTGATTTAGTTTTGTGATCCTTTGGTCACTTCTTTTAGGCTAGTTATTGTTTTGATGCAATTTTTTTTCGTTCTTTGAAACCTTGTTTTTTCTTTATAGGAATGTTGAACTTTTTTATGTTAATAGTGTGAGCTAAGCCTCTTTCATTTGCGTGTTCTTTATTTTCTCTTGTATGAGTCACTTAGTGACTTTGTTCCTTTTTTTTTTTCTTATCAATAACTGTAAATGAATTAATGATAAAAGATATTACCTCCAAGTTCGTACAAACAACTAAAATAGACAATGTGGGTGTAAGAGACATATGCTGGGCACCGAAACAAAACTACACAATAGTACCAACTCTACACAATATTGGCACTTAGATGACGTGATCGGTCAACCCCCTATTTAGCTAAACTATCCGCCATCCCATTAGTGGATCTGATAAAGTGATGAAAGGAAACCTGAGCCTGAGATGCTAAATATTGGTGCTTAGTGATCTGATAAAGTGATGAAAGGAAACCTGAGCCTGAGATGCTAAATATTGGTGCTTAGTGACTTTGTTCTATTGGGAATAGATTGTGTTTTGTTTGTCCTTTTTTCTCTCTCTCTCTCTCTCTCTCTCTTTTTTTTTTTTTTTCTTACTTTTGTTTAATGATGATACATGGCTTCTTTTGGTAATTTGCTTCTCTTTTATTTTGAAGAAAGAACATAGGGTACAACTCAGATTGGCCAGGCCAGGCTGGGAATTGACTTATCCCGAGCCCGGACATAGATTCTATAGCCTCAAACAAGATTGCAAATGCAAGGCAATTTCATTTTTGGGTTGAGTGGGCTGCATCAGGTAACTCAACTAAATGCATTGTCAAATGCAAAATGTGTGGTTTTCGCTCAGTTTGTTAGGTTGCCTAAGAGCTTAAATCTCTGTGGTCTGGCCCAACTTAATGTTGGGCCTTTTTTTTTTTTTTTTAGTGATGCTGCCATGGTCAGGAAACATGATTTTTAGTCTTGCATTGGTAGGCTAGAGACTCTGTTCAGTCTGTTTTTTCTCATTTCAAGGAATTGGGAAGCTGTAACATGATGTCATGACTCATATGAGGGAAGGAGATTAAGAATGGCCTGAGTTTGAGTAACCATGGTCCCAAATTTCACTCATGCTTCCAAAATCAGGCCTGAGCCAAGATGAACTTGGCCATATCTAGTTTAGATCGGGCCTTTTTTGGGTTGAGACATTTGGGATCAAGCCCATCCAAAGTTGCACCCCTTGAAGATCACGATCCTTCATGCTTCTACGTGAACTTTTATTCTATTTATCACTTTATTGGATTTGTCTAATTTTTGTGGTATACCTGGAGCTTTTGGCCTCACCATCAATTCATCATCATCATCAAAGTCGTGTCCCAACTATGTTGGGGTCGGCTACGTGAATTTTGGTTCTTCATTCTGATATATCTTGAGTCAAAGCCTTGGATAGGTTGTACTTCTTTAAAATCTATTGTGATTACTTCCATTACAAATCCCCTTCAGCCTACCCCTTTCCCTTGGTGGGCCATCAACTTGCATGGAAAAACTTTCCTAAGCCTCTGTTGGTGGCCTGCATTGGACCTGTCCAAACCATCTCCAATGAGTGTCACATTTTATCACGTATTGATGCCACCCCTAAATGCTCCTGAAAGTGCACATTTTTTATTCTATTTTTCCTAGTTTTACCACACATCCACTTAAGCACTCTCATATGTTACACTTAGTTTGTGTACGTGTTACTTCTTGGTCGGCCAACATTCTGCTTTATAGGTTATAGTTGGTCTAATATTTCCTTATTTTTTTTCATTTTCTAATTATATTTTATTTTTTCTCTTTTGGTATTTTTTTTTTTATAACGGAGGGTGTCCCAGCCCAAAAGGGCCAGAATAATCCCTACGGGCCCGGAGGGAGCCGGGTAAATCCCCTATAGCCCCAGTGTGGTAGTGCAGTTTCGAACACTCAACCTCCGTGATGCAGGCCCTAGGATTAGGGCTTGCGTAGGAAGTGCTAAAAGCACAATGGGTGCCGAAGCACGTGTCCTAAGACACAATCAATCTCCGAAGAGACAATAAACGAGGACGCACCTCAATGGGAGAACCCAATTTCATTAATCAACTCTGCGAAATAATTCTCTACAATGCCATATAAATAGGAAAACACAACTTAAGCCCTAAGAAACTTAATTAAAATAGGAAACCAAATACATAGGAAACCTAATCCTAAATACAACTCATCAAATAAAACTATTAAGTAATAACAAGTAAATAAGTCCTAAATCTAAGTGTGCCCTACACATGTGGCCATGAGGTCTAGCTGCATCATTCTCCCCCACTTGAAAAAGAACTCGACCTCGAGTTCGGAAAATGTCCACCTGGATCAAAGATCAATCTGACGAATGTCCGATTAGGCGGTCGAGCTATAACTTCGTGGCACAGCTTCATGCATAATTGCTTTTGATGGCTGAAATATGTGTTGATGTGCCTTACTTGTAGATCATGCACTATCAAATCATAATCTCTGACTATCCGCTGGTCATCTCTCAGTTGGCATTGTTGATCCGCAAAGACAAAATCACTTCTTGGCACAGCTTCATGCATAATTGCTTTTGATGGCTGAAATATGTGTTGATGTGCCTTACTTGTAGATCATGCACTATCAAATCATAATCTCTGACTATCCGCTAGTCATCTCTCAGTTGGCATTGTTGATCCGCAAAGACAAAATCAATGGGAGAATTAATGTGGGGAATTTCAACAACTGGCTCTTCATCGCTTGGTGTGTGCACATCCGAATGATTAGTACTCATAGAAGAAATTTCAAGGCCAACTGTAGATATGGAATCGTCGGTGTCTAACGCTGGCAGCTCGGTCTGTAAATCCGTTGGCACTGGTTCCTTAACACTGTTTGTGACGTGTGGCGACTTTTCTTCTTGAGGAGCAACTTCCATTACATGAGATCTTTTAAGCATCCGCTCCACACGAATTGCTTCCCAAAATGCGTCATACATATCGTTGCATGCCTTCTCCACTTTCTTCAATATACTTGGTTTCAAACCTTTGAGAAACTGATTGAAATCAAGTGTATCTCCCAATTCACATAAATAATGTAGCCTTTCAAATTCATCGGCATATTCCATGACAGACAAATTTCCTTGTGTCAAAGTAATATACTGCTCAAAATAGTCTTTATTTGCATAATATCTTTGCCCATATCTGATTGCATATGTCATCCTTGTAGCCTTTTTGTTGATTTCTGTAAGCCCGCTCTTTATTTCAAGAAGTTGCAATGCCATCTTGGCAGATGTGTAGATCTGACTTCCACAATCACTCTGGCGAAGACGGATATGAAATCGTACTGTGGATAAGCCTGATATCACAAGAATGAATTTGAGTCGTTGATCTGGTCAAAACTTTTGTGTGAGTGCTCCTGGGATGAGTGGGTACGTGTATTCTGCGTGTGGGTTTCTTTAATGGGTTGGATCCACTTGAACTGGCCCGACTAAGTAATCAAACCCAAAAAAGCGTCTGACGCGGGCTCCCTCGGTCTGTGTGTCGAATGGAAGAAAAAAAAGGGGCTTTGAAACCCTATGTCATGCGATATGCTTCAATGAAGAGAAGGAGACCGGAGAGGGTTGAAGAGGAGGAGCCCGGAGAGGACGATGGCGCTGCTACTACTTGATGCTGATGGCGGACAATGAGAGAGAGAGACTTCTTCGTTGCATGTCAACAACAGTCGATGTCGACTGTGATGGAGATGGCGACCGCACTGGTGCATGGTACGCTCCTCTTACCTCTTCTTCTTTTTCTTCTTCGCTGCGTCTTTCTCTATTTCTGTTCCGGTTGTGTTGGGTTATGGCTGAGATCGGCGAAGGAGATGGAGTGGGCTGGGTTCTATGGAAGGCTTGAGGGTTCTGGAGAGGTTGTGTGAGGACGATGGTAACGACGGTTGTGTGAGGACGTGGGGAATGGTTTGGTAAGATGGGTTTAGGGTTTTGATTTCGGTGGTTTAGGGTGTCTGCTGGGTGGATTTGGTTTCGGCAGAGGTATGTCGAATGTGTGGATTTTTTATTTTTTTTGGTTGAATAATGGATTTCTGGAAGTCGATGGGTTTTTTGAAGAAGGGGCTGGGCAGCGGGTTATGGGAGCATTTTGGGTTTCGGGATAGGGGATCTGGGGTGTAGAGATTTGGCAGGGATGACAGTAGGGCTGGGTGGGGGCTGTGAGATGATGACGGTACTGGGATGGTAGAGGTGGACGAAGGTAGGGATGGGATAGGGGTAACACGATCGAGGATCGTTCGCTCTGATACCAATTGATGCAGGCCCTAGGATTAGGGCTTGCGTAGGAAGTGCTAAAAGCACAATGGGTGCCCAAGCACGTGTCCTAAGACACAATCAATCTCCGAAGAGACAATAAACGAGGACGCACCTCAATGGGAGAACCCAATTTCATTAATCAACTCTGCAAAATAATTCTCTACAATGCCATATAAATAGGAAAACACAACTTAAGCCCTAAGAAACCTAATTAAAATAGGAAACCTAATCCTAAATACAACTCATCAAATAAAACTATTAAGTAATAACAATTAAATAAGTCCTAAATCTAAGTGGGCCCTACACATGTGGCCATGAGATCTAGCTGCATCACTCCGGGTGCAAACTATGGTCCTAGGTCAAGTGAGCTACCCCTTGGGGTTCTCTTTTGGTATTTTTAGCTCATGCCTAAAGCCTTATTTATATATACTTAGAGATATGAAATGAAATGGAGTTTTGGGTGTTATTTTCTTGAGAAAGAAGTCTTATCCATTTCGAGTGAGTGATTCCTCCACCCAAAACCAAGCCAACTGATGATTCTCCTATTAGTGCGATTGAGGTTTCTATTACCTCTCGTTAAGTAATTCTTGTACTTATATTTCAATCAACAGCAGCATTTCCTATGACCATCAGCCAAGTCACCCCAATCAATATTGTCCAAAACCAATCAATATTGTCATTTTCATCGTTTCGATTCATTTCGCTCTGTACAAAATGGTTGCGGCCTTGAGGGAATCTTCTCCCTTTGGAGCGCGTGATTTCTACACCAGAAATCGACAAGTAGCTTTGTCAAATTGATTATTCTTTCCTAGTGGCTTTGAGGTTTCTGCCACCCCTAGTTGATTGATTCATGGACTTATCTACTTATACTTCTAACAATTGTAGCAGTTCCTTCTACTATTGGCCATGTCGTTACCGGTTATTCTAAACTCAAGCACCATGAGCAGATGTATAGATATGGTCATTTTGTAGCATTTGCTACACAACTTTTGATCTCATGGAACACTCTCCTTGTATTAAATGGTAGCTGCAGTCTTCTTCCTTTCAAGTGAGTCATTCTTCCATCCAACACAACCTTTGATCTCATGGAACACTCACCTTGGCTGAATTGATGATTTTCTGGTTAGTGATGTGACATTTTTTTCTTGTTCTCAATTGGGCGATTCCTGGACTCATATTTTGTTCATTTTGTAGTGTTTCCTATGACTATTGGCCACTTTGTTGCCGATCAATGTCTAAAACATAGTAGCATTGCCACGCCCAACAATATTTTCGTTCTCGTCACTTCTGCTACACAACTCTGATTTCATTGCGCACTCTCCTGCTAATAATTCTTCATTGGAGTCTTCTACTTGGGGGAGTGAGTGATTTCTCTATTCAATAGAAGTGATGATTCTCCTGTTAGGGACACTGAGGTTTCTGTCACCTCTGATTGAGTGATCTTCAAGCATATATTTCAATTAACAATATACTTCTTTATGACGATATTGTCCCCATTGTCATTGAAAATCTGGTAGTTTCGGCACCTAGTGCATTTTATCCTTATTGTTATTTTTGTCACTTATGCTACACAATTCTGATCTCATGGTGCACAATTGCTGCATTAGTTGGTGGTAATGTTTCAGGAGCATTTGGGGCGTAGGGCGTGCTCTCCAGTGCAATGTGTTCAAGAAACACTTTAGGGCTCAAGTCGCTCAAGTCTTAAGTGTGACTTGCATTTGAGTGTCATGCCTCCAATGAAGTGTGCGCTTTAGTCACACTTCTTATTGGCAGGCAATGGTCTAATAACACCTTATTTTCTGGTGCAGCTCAAAAGCAAATTTGGCCTTGTCAGGCCCACACCTGGTCTAATAGGCCTACTGGATTGGCTGGCCATGCCAAGACCATTACCAGGCCTAGTTGGCCATATCAGGTCCATGAAATAGATCCGTGGCTTTGTGGGTCCCATGTTTTCTCATATTACATAATGCTTACACAAGTTGTGCACAAGTCGCATAACTCCATTTCGCCTCTATTTAATTTTTTTTTTATTTCAATATTAGGACTCTTTTAAGTGTCGGTGGTTTGGATTAGTGAGGTGGTTTGGATTTGTCATTCTTTTATTGTTTTACAGCTTAGATGAATTGTGTTTTGTGTAGTAAACAAGTAAATGCTATCTAATAAACTGCCTTTGTAATTCTTTTGGCTGTGTTTGTTCACATTTCCCTTTTTGCATCGATCCTTTTCTTGTATTTGTACGTTAATTGGCTTGCAGATCTTGTGTGTTTTGATGATTTGCTTGCAATTGATTCTTGATTTTCTGTTTTTGGCCATAATTTTGCTGCTTTTCTCGGTGTGTCTGAATCATCTAAGCGCTATCTAGAACGGTGAAAACCTTTCTACAATTATAGATCTGTACAAACAAGCTGGATCTACATTATTATTTTTTCTGGGAAGGTAACAAGTTTTAGAAAAGGGGGAGGGGAGAGAAGGAAAGGAGAGGGAGAAAAAGAAAAAAAAAGGGGCAGGGGTAATGAAAGTCAACCCTAGTAAACAAGAAGTCAAAACGATCAAACTTCAGTTGATTTAATCTTACATTGCTATATTATATATTTTATGTAATTATTTATTTACTAAAAAAGGTGAGCTCATGAGTCATGAGGCTTATGCCCAAGCATTTGGGATTAACTCACATTTTGGGCAATTGGTATGTCTTGCCTCGGGCTTCAGCATTTTGAAGCATTGGTCAAACTGGCTAGAGCTTGCTTTGAAGTGCAGCAACATATTCATTTCTGGTTGTCTTCCGTTTCCGCCAATCAAATCTTTCAAAATCTTCCTGACTTTTCTCTTTAAATCCACCAGCATTATTGCATCCTTTGCACCATGCAACTGAAATTCATGGCTTTGCTTTTATTTATCGTTGTTCTCCGCACCTGATGCCTTATGATGTCAGATTGATTGAGTGATGCCTGATGCGTTTTTTATTTTGGGGCGTGGGGGTGGTGGTGGGGTTGAAGGCTGGGGTGGACATCCACTTAACCCAGACATGGTGAGCTTATAAATAGGATTTGTAATTCAGTTGTGTCAGGGATGAGTTTGTTTTGTGTGTATAAGGATGACCAATTGACACAGAATTAAATGCATGTGATGGGTTCTTTACTTACCTCTCCAGTGAGACCAAGATTTTGAAAATTTTACTAAGTATTAAAGAAGTTATGAACCATTTGGTGATGACGAATTTTAGGCATCCTAGTTGGTTTTAATATTAGGTGTCGGGGCCTGTTTGTTTGCCTTACAGTACATAGGAATTGAATACATAGGGTGGTTAAAAAAGAAAATTGAAGGTGAATTTCCTAAAATGAACATCAAATACATTTTTTTTATAGGGAAATAGATTTTAATAGAAGATGTTTGATTCTTATTTTTGGAAAGTCACCTTTGATCTTCATTTTCAACCACCCTATGTATTCTATTTCCATGTATTTTAATGCAAACAAGCAGGACCTATGTGCATTTTGTTAGTTAATGACAGCGAATCAGTTGAATATCTATTCTAATGGGGTTTCTTTACCCAAGCATGAAACAATCTAAAAGGTATCTTTATATATATGATGCAATGAAAGGATGATAGTGTGATGCAGTCTCGGCCCTCGGCATGATGTCATGGAGATTAGATGGGAGAGGAGTTATTCTGGTGCTTCATCAATGACCACCACCACCACCACCATCAGTGAAGTCCTGTCCCAACTATGTTGGGATTAGCTACATGATTTTGTTTCTCTCTACCGATCTATCCTGAGCCAAATCTTTGGATAGGTTGCATTCCTACAAGTCTATCCTTTCTATTTCCATCCATGCCCTATTCGGCCTATCCCTTTTCCTTGGTGGGCCATCAACGCGTACATAGAAAAAACTTTTTCTCCATGGCTGTCATGCTGGCTTGCATTGGACATGTCCAAAACTATCTCAAATGAGTTTCTCTTAATTTATCACGCATGGATGCAACACCTAAATGCCTTTCCTAAAGTGCTCATTTGTGATTCTTTCTTTCCTAGTTTTATACATGCATTTCAACATTCTCATCTTTGCTACACTCATTCTCATCAATGACTTTCTTTGGACCTGACCTGAAACCATATCAAAGCTGAAATTTGGCAGTTTTGAAACTTCACAAATCTACCAGATCTGATAACTGGATTGGTTTCCGCTCTCAATATGTCAAAATTTCCTGCATGTCGCGCAAACCACAAAACGGCTAATGCAATTCACCGCAAATTTATAAATGGATCTCAAAATGGAGACCCCTTCTCATTTACTCAAATCTGTTTTAAATCCTCTTCTAAAACCCAAGACTCCTTTGTACTTGGTTTTTTAATCATTGCAATCATCATCTCTGTGCTAATTTTTTTGATTGGTAACATACTAACATGATTCAAAGCCACATCCTCAAGCTTTCAACAGTGAGCATCTTCAAGTGCTCTTTTTTTCTCTGCGCTGAAACATTTCTGAAAACATCAAATGCCATCACTGTTTTTGCAACCAGCATGACCCATGTCCATATCATGGCCCTTCAGAGCTCATAGTTGAGAATTTCAATGGGTGAAGCCCATATTCAAACCCCATTTCGATAATCTTCTCCTGTTTTATAGACTCAACTACGTACATTCTCAACCTGCTATAGAAGCTAACTGCCACCATCCGCCAGAATCATCCCTTAAACAAGTCCATTGGCAATTTGAACCAGTTCTTAAATCTTGCCCTGATCAGCTTGTATCTTTATTCTGAAAGCTAATCATCACAAGAATATTTTTGAAACAGGTACGATATGGTCCTAAAGTAGTTCATCCTTGAACCAGTTCATGAATCAACTCACGTCACCCCATTTGTGCTCTTCATCAGTCAAATTCAAGTCACGGAATCCAAATCGAAAATTATCATTAGTTGGGAACTGTTGTGGTACTGAATTTTCATAATTTGGACTGTGATCGCCACTTTTGAGCCATTTTCATCATTATGTAAAGTTCTTAAGAGCATGTTTGGTACCAAGCGAGGAATCCATAGATCTGATGATTTTTTAGTATTATTGGATTAAGGATTCTTTGTTGAGGATTTGTATAGTTGAGGATTTCATGTTGATATTAGTGTGTAATGAAGCATATAGCTGAAAAAAATAAGGTTTCGGTGTGCAAATCCACTTAAGTGAGAATTTTCAAATCTTAGGGGGCGTGGTCGGATCTGAAAATCCTAACAAATGAAGTTTCTCATTCGTTCAAATCCTCACTAATTTACAATTACCAAACATGGATTTACCACAGGTTTAGGAAAATCGAAATTGCCAAACGTGACCTAAAAGGTACTAGTTCAACACCAGACTAAGAGAAAATTTTAGATCCATTAGGTCTCGAGCAGTTGAGTTTGCATTTTGAACTTGTTACAACCTCATTTCAGAGCCGTTTAGTCTGCATCCTTCCATGTGATCCATTTCAGTTGTCTAAGTTAATCCATTGCACCGGCAGATTTCTTCAATCATAGCGCAATTGAGAAGTGGGTAATAAACATGGATCTAAGTGGACAATCTTGTGTTGGAGAGCACTGAACATCAAAGTATCATTACTGCAAAGAGAAGGAAAGAAAGTACCATTAATGGTTTCAAGTGTCCATCTGCTACTATATCCAAATGATTTCTTCGATTATATACCCATATATGATTGATTATATCAATTTGTGAATTGTGATGATTGCTAGTGGATCTCCAAGGGCCCATTTATTTTATGTAATTGAATGCATAGGAATTGTATGACTTCCACTTTTGAAAATAGTTAAAATTGAGTAAAAATGTGAACTTCCAAAAAATGACTATCAATTGATCTCCCCTTTAATGGAAAATGAATCAAAGGGGGAGGTCAGAAATGAATACCCAACCACTAACTTCGTAATTCAAATTGTAGGTAAGTGAGGGCTGCATCTCCATTGCTATAGCTTATATCCTTTGGCCCCCTCACGTTTTTAATAATCCTTATGTAGAGCTCATTTTACCATGAATTCCTTTATATTAAATTTCTATGTATTCTATACAAATAAACTTGCCCTAAGCAAATGCCAACACCATGATTGAGTGGTGTTGGCACCTTAGTTTCTCACACTTGCCCAGGGATGGACCCTTGGGTCCTGAGTTAAAAGTATTACTCCTGGATCAGTAGCCCGATCTAGCGAAAAGAAAAAAGGGCGTAAGCAAATGTGTGATGATGTCTAACGCGTTGATGTTTCGAATGAAGATTAGTATTTGAGGGCTTTAACTCGATGATATCTATGCTATGTTGGGCCACTGATCTATTTAGTGATACTTTCACTTGAGGGCCCAAGGATTGATTCCTGGGCATATGTGAACACCACTCAACCATGAGTAGTATTGGCAACGGTATCCATCCTTCGATAGTATGTTTGAAACCAGAATAACTTTTCAGTTTATCAAGAATTTGATCATGAAACATTGGATCAAGTTGGGAAAATTGGATGGATGTTCAAAGGCACAATCCACTTCACGGGAGGTACAATCCATATCAACTAGTCTGGTGCCACCTATGGACCATATAATTCATCTCAAATGATCCTCCCCTTACCCATCTCCTTCTTTTGCAGTCCTTACAGAAGCGGTTAGAAACACATTTCAGTGCAAAATATGGTGTCATACAGAACAACTGAAAATCTTGAACCACTTTCAATGGTCTAAAGTTTCACTTTTTCTTTCGAATATGAAACAACCATGGGGACAATGTCAACTGAAATTTCTCGCAAATACATTGTCCAGAAGCTCTCTACTTTTTTTGTTTGTGTGTGTAGATCGGATCCTAGATGGGAGGGTATCACTTACCAGTACAGGCATGATAATATTATGAGAAAGAGGGAAAACTATAGTGCACCACACTTCTCTCTGCATCCGTTCAGAGTGGCTCAAAATGTAGTGTGGCACTTGATTGTATTTTGGAGGACTTGGTCTTTCATATCTGGGATTCAAAAGTGAATTGAAAGGTTCTCTTGAGTGGGTAGGCAACTGAATGGTGTGTTGTCTCCAAGTAATCATTCCAAGTGCTGCTTTATAATGAAAAATGTGAAAGTGGGGGATGTTAGGATCCTCAATTAGTTAAAACCCTCCTTAATTATGATTATAAATTTGATGATGATGTTGATATATGATGAGATAACCTTTTTTTCTTGGTGTACCTGCAAATACGGAAGAGGCAATTGAAGCCAACAATTAAACTCACTATTGATATGGGTGAAGATCCCTACCTCTTTTACCATGTTAAAATTAGTTATGGTGGAGAGGGTGATTCCTCTAAATTGGCATTGTGGTTTCAGGATTGTCTCTTAAGTAACAACCGTTGAAAATGGAAAAGGAATATCTAATCAGTGGGGGATGGTCACTGTTAGTGAAGAAAATCTTGGATTTTAGTTAGATGTTGATAAGTGGAATTGGGTGGGGTGGGTGAAGATCCCTACCTCTTTTACCATGTTAAAATTAGTTATGGTGGAGAGGGTGATTCCTCTAAATTGGCATTGTGGTTTCAGGATTGTCTCTTAAGTAACAACCGTTGAAAATGGAAAAGGAATATCTAATCAGTGGGAGATGGTCACTGTCAGTGAAGAAAATCTTGGATTTTAGTTAGATGTTGATAAGTGGATAAATGTGGGGATGGATTTATACAGTCTGTTTAAATGATGAGAAATGACGTTTTGTTGTTTTTTTTTTTGATGTTTTTTTTTTTTATCTCCTGCTAAGATCCCCGCCCTGGGATAGAGATTAGAGAGACAGTTTCGAAAATGTTGAAGGGCACTTTTCAGGATTTTGATATGGGAGCTACCTCAATGAGAAAGATTTCAAATGAGTGGGTCTGTGATTATTATTGTCCTTGTCTGCTTAGGCTACCTCATTGAGGAAGGTGATTGATTCCAGGAAGTTTTTTGTTTGGTTGTAACTTTAAGTGGGAGTGTGGGATGAGGCAAGTGTAATGGAGCTTTCCTTCATTTGATTGACTTCTCTCTTTGGAAGTATACACTAAACCTTCCATAAAAAAAAAAAGCTATAAGAGGGAGAGAAGCAAACGGCAGGATGGATGGGCTCTTGCAAAGGAGGGAAAGAAGTTGCAAGGCAAAACTTGTTTGAAACTGGGCTTATTAGAAGTTTTTCATCCATCCTGAGTGTTAGCCAAAAAAAAGAGTCTGTTTGTGTATATGACCGTTGAATTGAAGTGAGAGCCTTCTGCACGTAAGAATCATGTGCTTGTTATCCAATTGTTCTTCATTATTCAATTGAGTTGAAAAAAAGACGCTTTCTAAAGCTTAAAAAGTTTTGAGGGTTGTGGATTAGAGAGTTGGATGACCTGATTGAGTTGATATTTTGCATGCCCATTAGGTTTTATTGAGATCTTTGATTCTCCTTGCCCTTAATGATTCACAGGGATCAAGGCGGGCCCCACATGCCAAACCGCACATTACGCGCGAACTTTGTCACCAGAGCTAAGCCCAAGGTGAGGCCCATGCAAGGTTTTTCTAGACCTAGACAACATTTATAACAAGTTTGAGACGAACTTAAAGTGGAAGGATTAGGCCCAGCCTTATAAGATAATCCAACTGGGCCCAACAGATGGAAAGAGCAAAAAAAAATTGAGAAAAGTAAAAGGGAGTGGCCCATTGAGGCTGAAACTGAGGTCCCATAGTTTATTAGAAGTAAGGCCAAGACCTCAACTTTTTTGAAAATTTTGTTCTTTTCAATGGAAATTTTGGGGATTGGCACTCTAAGAGTGAGTGTGATTTATTTGCAGCGGTCTGATTTCTAGCCTGTAATTCTCAATTTCTTGCCATGTAGTGTGTGCCTATCTCATCACATTCCTACTAATTTCATGACCAAACTGGCCCATGAGGAGGGCTTGTAAGATCTGCAAGTGGTTTACTCTCTTTCAGTTTTTCATCATGCCAACCAAATAAAACAAAATACACAACTATCCAAAAGATGACACATCATCACACTTTCACCATGAATAGTGTTCCCATAGTTTTGTGTCCAATGAAAAATCTTCTGAATCAAAGATTATATCAGAAAAGAGGAGAGAGCAAGTGGCCAAAAAAGCGCCAGATAAAACCCAATTTACCAGTCTGAAGTGGAGAATAAAATCTTGAATACTGTTACCCATATAAAGTCAACCTTAGGGCATGTTTCTGCACTACCAAGTTTTTTGCAACAATTTATTTCTACATAATTTCATTTTCTGTGAAAAATGAAAACCAAAAGATTTCATTTGTACCATTCCATTGTTTCTGCTGTGAAATGTGTTTATACTTGAGTAAGAATGTAGAAGTGTTCAAATATTTCACAAAAGTTGAGAAAAACGATTTCAACTTAGAAAATAAAAAATCCTCATAACAACAACAAATCTATCCTCATTAGAGGCCTTTTTTTTTTTCTACGAAAAAAGGTCCACACAAACATACATGTAGTGTTGTTATTCCTCATCTGCTATCTGCCTAAGCTCAGCTGGTTGGAGACATGAGTGTGAGTAGAGCGTGTGTGAGTTTGAATCCTCAATGTAGTAGCCGGGAAAAAGACCATACCTGTAGTGTTGGCAGATGAACATAACCACAGAAAATCATAACCATGGAACTAGGTATATCAGATGAATATTCACGGAAAATGGTTAGTGGTTTAAAATCGACCCCTAAATCAGATGGCCTAAAACAGAACCTCTGCTGCATGTACACTTGGTGAGTTGACTCTAGTTTAGATCTCTAAGAGACTACATGGAACTTTTCATCATCGTCATCAAACTAGAGCTGGCTAAAGAGTTCTACTCTTAAAACTGATAGCTACTACTAATCTAAAGCCAACATACTCATGGTTGAGAACTGCTGACACATTAGTTTCACACACTTGCCCAGGATCAAGCCCGGGTCCTTTAAGTTAAAAGTATACTTCCAGACTAGTGACCAACTTAGGAAAAAAAAAAAAACTTTCCTGCTCTCTTTACCCAGAGAAAAAACTCCTAATCTAAAACACAACATACCTGCACTCAGAAGGAAATGAATGGCTAAAAAAAAAAAAAAACAATATATGACCACTTGTACATTGTTGCAACTCAATCCAGCAGTGCATTCAAACACACAGGTACACCAAGCAAATCACCAATGGAGACACACTAAGCAAATTCATAAATATGAAACATCCGAAAAAAAAAAAAAGTTTTACATATGCCTTGCCTTAAATGAAACTCAACACTAACTAGTACAAAACCCCACCCTTAACTAGGGGAATCCTCATACTTTAGCTTCCTCAAGTTCCTTTCAGCTCTAGACTATCCTAATCCTCCACCATTAAGTTCATCTAAGAAAAACGATACAGAATTAGCTGGAGACTTCCAGTTCAGCAGACGGCTTCATGACTCGTATTTCATTTGAAGAAGGCAAGGCTTGAAGCCTTCCACGGATGCGCGGTGGAAGGTGTTTTGTTGTTCTCTTGGAGCTCACTGCCCATGGTAAGAACACTCCAGTTCCACCCCTGGGTATCTTCTTGGGCCCCATGACAATGGGCTGGGGTGGTGCTATCATGACCAACGGAGCCCGGAGGACTCCCCATTTGGGAACCACATCCATGTTATCATAGCTCATAGGCCCACCAGGGATTGGAACTTTGCATGGTTGCTGCCCTCCTGGTTGCCAGAGTGTCATGGCTTTAGTCATTGGAGGGATGGCAGATGGTTGAGTTTGGTTGGTGGTGGGTCGGACCTTGGACAGTGTGATGCTGATCCTCTTGTTCGGAGTTGGGCACATTACGTGTCTCGCCATTTCAGCGCTGTTCCCACGCATGACTAACAGTGACCTGAGCAGAGGTCAAACAATGTTAATGATAAAATTGTTGGATATATTTAGTTTAAATTAAGAAAAATTATTAGGCCGTCCCAGAATAAACAGTCTGGATGGGGCCTTCACATCCGAAAAACTGAAGGCCGACCTATGTTTAGAAGACCAGGTGTTTTTTTAGCTCAGATACTTGTCCCTCATTTGATTTCCTACTTGTTCCTTTCTTTCCTTAATAACTGATTCTCTACACTGCTGAATGATGTATTAAGCTAAAATAATCTGTCGCATGCTTATTTGAAAATGGTTGGTAAGCATTCAACATAAAAAATGATGCCATTTCTCGCAATAGCCTATATGAGCTGCGATCTTACAGTTCATCACTAGCACATTCAAAATTTGAAATGGGGCTGCTAAGTCATGGGCCAGCAAGATCAGACATGCTAGGCTAAAATGTAGAGAGTGTGGGTTGCAAGTTAGTTCCAATATGCTGGGCAAAGGCCCTATGATGCTCAGATACAGCATGGATATGTAAGGAACTCATATCCAGCTTGCAACTTAGTCCCATGAGGATTGACTAAGGCCCCATGATGCTCAGATAATGAATGGATAGGCAGGGACACCTATTTAACATAAAAGAAAGACACGAAAGAAAAGAAAGAGGGCGGAAAGAACAGGACTGAAGAAAAAGATCAGATAAGATGCATACCCTTCCTTAAGTGAAAGCGTGAGTGGGCCCTTGTAATTTCCATCTTGATCACTGACAAGGATCCTACCGAAAGCCATGTTTGATTCAGAGAGTACTAGTGTAGAAACGGGTTGTTCCAAATGTGGTGGTTTCAGATATGGTTGAGAGTAGTCTCCCTGCAGAAAGTGTAAAAATGGACACCTAAAGTCTTTTGATGGTTTGAAATTCTTAAAGGAACTGATCTTCAATTCTGCATCATGTCACTGTTTCAAGACTACTGAGAACGAAGAGATTTACAAAGAATTACCTCATCAAAAAAACTGATAAGACAACTGTTTGGTTTTCTACTTTCGGGGATTAGACGCCATTGAACCAAGTGATCAATGACTGCTTGCAGAACTGATGGGATTGGTTCAATATTAGCTGTGAAACGAAGATAACAGGACCACGATTAGAATAATTTTCAATCAATGTTCACTGATAATATCATCAAAAATGAATATAGATTGGTAGAATAAATCCAATTTTAATTGTCAATTTTTCAGTTAAAATAATAATATCAGAATCCCATTGTGCCGGCCAGGTTCTAAAAGAGTATGCATGCTTTTTTCATAATAAACAGAACACATTGTATATCTGCAAAGCTGCCATTTACAGTCATGGATTTCACTTGAGTTTCTATGCTAGCAAATACGTATGGTAGAGAGATGTCCATGATATAGAGTATGGACATTGCATTTAAGGTGACAATATTTGATGATCAACTCAATGCATAAATGCAGTAATTGGTTGATCACTGGATTGTACATCTCTCATGACCGTTACTCTGAAACACACGCCTTCAAATTATTTCCTTCTGCGCTAAAGCATCCCAGCACAGAAAGTGAAGCACCCTTCAGGTGTACCAATGAGGAACCTCACAGTTCATCACAAGTATGTTCAATGTATTAGTAAATATAACAGACAGGACAGGACACAAGAGAGACCACATTTGGGAAAACTGGTAATAGAAAAGGAAAGAACATAGTAAGATTCTTTGAGACTTACTTGTCATGTCTTCTCTAATCGATCCAAAGATAGGGACACCCATCTGAATTATCTCTCTCTTATTTCCTTTCAATTCTTTGTTGAAGAACATGAATGTTTCACCTGGATTTATTTGCATGAAAGAAACTCAATTAAAAGGAAAAAAGAAGGCAGTGCTGAAATCAACTTAATATGCACATTCACATCCTTTGCTCAAATCATACTACATTTCATGTTGTTAATGAAAACCCTAGTGATATTGAAATTCAAAGTCTTCAATATCATATGATTCGCGTAAATTAATTTTCATCCAACAATTATATTCCGCAGCAGAAAGACAAATGGACATGGATACTGATTGTTCAGTGGACAGAAGGAACAAGGAAAATGAGGAAGTTTAGGAGGAATGTCCCACCTGAAAGCTCTCCTTTCCGACCAGAAAGGCGGAGTTCATTTATGAAGTCAACAATCTTAGAGAGCTCCAAACCTGTGAAGATGTCTTCATACAGCTTTAGACCCTTCACGACGTTAACCTGTAAGAACAATGTAACAGCAATGATCAAGACCAGGTCCTGAAAAAGCTTATGCAATAGTCTAGACAATCAGCTAACAACCGCTAATGTTTTCCTACGAGAAGCTTCTATTCCATCTCTACAGAAAGAACTGTCGCGAATCATTTAAAGGTGGAACTCGCCATATGCCCTTTCACTAGCTCCTTGGCTACGAAACCTTTAGTGTTCTTGATCAACTCGGGTCGCCGTTTGCAGTCCTCGTGATCATGGCAAATCTGACTGTTTTCTGGAGACAATTGTTCCTCCTGAGATTCTGAGAATCCAACAGCAAAATGGAGAAATTGATAGTTGGAAGGGAGACAGACTATGATTTTAAGACGAATGAAATGAATTCAACATCAGTAAGATACTTAATAGGAAAACCAATTCAAGCAGCAATTGATACATATAGTGAAAACTGTACACTAGAATTCAATGATGTCAATAAACAGGAAACTAGTTTGCAATACATCTATATTATCTGATCTATGCAAAAACTAAACCAACAAAATTATCCTATTAATGGGGCCAGCTCCTCCTGTATGAGACATCAATTTACATTTTTGTGAATAGTTGTCCAGTACAATTTCATGGACCATCAAAATCAAGAGATTGATGGGTGCTTGAATGTTTAATCAATAACACTGTTATGTCTTTCAGTGAGATTCGTTACTGTGTTTTAGGAGAAACATCAATTAGAACACAACTGAAGATACAATAACATTGCTGCAGAACTAAAATGGGGGCCATTCCAAGAATTTCAGATGAGCAACACTGAAATATGATTATTAAAGAGTCTTGTTTTTTTTTTAGGGGTGGGGGGTGGGGGGAACTTTCCGAGGATTTAAGTTATTAGGGTGATGGCTAGGTATTAATTCATATCCTTTCCTTAATTCAAATTCCATTAAAAGCGAGGCCATTTTTATAGTAATTTTTGGATATTCACATTTGATTCTTCATGTTTAACCACTTATAGAAAAACAAAGGTCTTAAATTTCATAGGAATTCAATTACATCAAAAAAAAAAAAACAGCCCTTAGAGTTTTTAAAATGAAATTAATTTAAAGTTGTAGATTATTTTCTCAAAAAAAAAAATTTTTTTTTATGGTAGTTTTACTTATTGGCTGATTCTTAACAAGTCTGAACAGTTTAACTTAAATTAAATGGTTTTGGTTGACACAATCATCCACATAAAGCAGTCCTGAGTCTGTCTCTCTGGGTCCAATTTGTAGAAAACCTTGTCTTTGGCCCTTACTTGCCCATGATAGATCACATGAGTGTTTTGTATCAATTGACTAGACTAGGTATATTCAAATACAGGACGAATTATTCACAAAACCAAGAAAGGTTTCACTCAGAAAAGGTCCTAGAGCTATGGATGTAGATGGGTCAGGTCCATGGTGGACCTGGACCCAGACCATAGTTCAGTGGTCCCAGCTGGACCAGGATTGGCAAACCCAAAACTAAATATACATTAACAAAATTAATTATATTATTATTATTTATTATAATATTAACATAAATTATTATATAAAAAATATATTATTATTAATATATATATAAGGCACACACTTATTACTTAAACCCGGCCCAAGGGAGTCTCTCTCCCTACCTATCTACCTACCTACCTACATGTGATTATTCAAACCATGTTGCCTTTTGAATTGGAATTTCGACCATCTTGATCGACCCCATTAGTTGTACATAATTGAAAAGTGAGATGGCTCTAAATGTTCTATAGACTATGTTCACAGGCTCAAATCAAATGAATCTAGACTTTTTTAATGCTTTGTTTTATAGAACATGTGACAGTGTTAGATGCCAACTAACACAACCCAACAAAACTGGCAATGTTAACATCAAAACGGTTGGTATTTGATTTGAGGCCTCTATGCTATAAATTACTTCACACCCATCTCGAGAACCAAAAAGGACCAAACAAAAAAGACACATACCAACTTTCACATAACAACTGTATTTAGCCTCGAGGACGTAAAAAATATGTACATATTGGGAGTGTCAAAAAAACCATTTTTTAGTTGTTCCATGCATTCCTCTCCAAGTGTTGCGTGGGTAAGGGTTTCTCCTGTCAGATGACGTCGGACGAAAACAGGATGATAGGCCCCACATCCATGGATGTATGTCCATGGAGTTTGATAGGGTGAGATGGACAGGTCAGGGTGCAATTGAGAAGTGAGCCCTATCAATATAGTTTGATCATGTGATGCACCAATATTTCAAAATGAAAAATATATTTATTGCATCTTATTTAATTTTTCACTTTTTATATATAAAATTTATATCACTGTCATATTTATAATCGTATTTATGTTATATCTCGGTATCATAGGTTTGATTGTGGGAACCACACTTGTAACAGGCAAATTTTAGGGCATTAAAACATTGTACTCATGAAAATTAGATTGTAATGATACATGGCCTGCTATTCATTTATATTAAGAGAGCGAATGTTTGCAGGAATTTTTGACAAAAAAAATTATATATGTTGAGAGTTTCTGATAGAAATATCAGTTGTTGTTTATAATTTCTTGAAATTTCTTATTTAGTTTGTGAAAATTTAAAAACTCAATCATTTAAAATGTCACTTTTTTTTTATACTTCTTATGCCACTTATAACTTTTATCTTCCAATATTTACGAGAGAAATTAGGAAACCTTATTAGGGACTCCAATTGTCAAACAAACGAACCCAAATACCTTTCAATCCAATCCTATCCCAATAATTGACGCGCATTATTGTTTGTAATCGTCATATCTCCAATTGGGTCTTGGCTGAATTTTCTTCTTATATGACGTAATACAGTTTTTGGACATTGAAACTGACAAATGCAGTAGTGTTCTAAAGAAATGAATGGATGAGGATGTCAGAGGGAAATGATCCTGTATTGCCTGATGGATGAATACTAATAGCAAGTAAAGCCTAATCCTTCTATCAAAAGAAAAGGAAAAATGTAAAACCTAATCCACCATCTTTTGATAAAATCTCTCATTGGGGACATCTCTCTATGCACAAAATAATCGAATCATGTCAAAAATGTATAGTTGTTTTTTTTTTTTTTTTCTTTTTTTCTTTTCTTGGAAGGTTTTTTTATAGCACATGTCCATCCTAAAGTTTGTAGTTCTCCATTCAAGATAATTTTGGGTAAGTTCCTTGACATCTTTGCATTATAAGACAGTGAGTCCGGATCCCCTTTTTCTACAAAACAGGGAGATATTGTCATGGGACTTAAATTACTAAAAGGTCTCTGTCATGGGCAACCAAATAACTCTAAGACCCATTTGTTTCATGTAATTGAATTTCTACCTAATAAAGAGAAGATGGGGAAAAGATACCAAGCTATCACTTTAGTAATTTAAATTCTAAAAAAGCCGAGTAACAATCTAAATCTCTACCGTATATACCTCTTAAATAATATTTTGCCATAGCCTAATCTATCCTAAATATGTATGTATTCAATTCCCATACATATTTATTATGTCATAATTCTCTGTGTTTATAGTGTTAAGATTTTTTTTTTAAATCATAAAACATAGTAAATAGAAAAATTAGTTTTTAATATGTCATAACCCAGTTGTTTTTTAGAATTTTATTTATTGATGATTGGCAATAAACAAAGATGGAATGGGTTAAAGCACCCAAACTCCAAAACCCACAAAACATCCCCTGACTCAGGGGTGGGTCAAGGTGGGTTGCCTATTCAAACCAAACCGATTGCACTTCCTACCTTCCATTGTCTTACCAATTATTTACTCTTCCCTACACAACTAACTTTTGAGATCTTTTAACAAAAAGAAAAAAAAAAACTTAATTTGAGATCAAAATGGGATTTTTTTTCAAAGAACAACATTTTGAAAAAAATACGACTGATTCATCAGGTGGGCCACAAGAGCGAGATCAACGGTCTCCAATGGACCAATCATTAAATCGTGAACCCCCCTAACGATCAAATACCTCAACGAATTACTATTAGCAAGTTATATAGCCTAATTGAAAATGACGGCCCATTCAATGGGCCCCACCAATGATGTAGAAGAAATAGCCAATCAATCACAGTAAATGAAAGATTCTAATCAAATAACAACAAACAGAATTGCCAATTGGGCTTACATAACTTCAAACGGTAATTTAATTTGGCTTGTACCAAGGTTTGCACTGAAAATATGATTTAAAATTGTAATACCACACCGGAGCTAAAAGAGAATTTATCTGGCTTTTCTTTCGTCCAGAAAGAATTAGTGCAGCTGAAAGGGTTGAAACTCTCGCGACCATATAAAAAAAAAATTGGGCCTAAATCATATATTCCGCGGTCAAAAGATAATTTGGACCAAAACTCTAAGAATTCTAGAATAAAAAAACACAAAAAAAATAATAAAAAACATGAGATATTTTTTTTCCAGAATCTATTTTTATTAAAATGCGAAAAAAAACTGAAAATAAGAAACGAGAAAACCAAAATTTCCAAAATCTGCTTTTCCTAAAATGCCACAAAAATCGGTCACTATCATAAAAAAAACATAAAAATAAAAAACTGACCTTTTTCATTTGGAATCTTCTGATCGGACGATGAATCTCCGTTAGAATCTTTGATAGATCCGTCGAACTCCTCCTGCGAGATCTCACTCCTAATCTTCTCCTCAAATTCCTCTCCTCTCTTCTTCTTTTTCGCCGCCACCCGCCGGAGCTCCATCGCGACGGCGGAGATGGAGAAGTGCTTCTGCATATGGAGCACCGGGATCCAATTCAGCCGCCTACGGTGGATCGCCGTAAACACGCAATCATAATCCTCGCCGCCTCCGTCAATCTGCGTCAGGTGGCTGCACAGAGCGTCGATGATGGCGTTCGCCGCCGCGAATTCTCCCCGATACCAAGCGATGATCGCATCGCGAGCGAACGTGTCGGGGAGCTGCATCTGCTGTGAGAAAGCTGCCGGAGGCAGCGGCGACGCCGTAGAGGCCGGCGGGGATGTGGGGCCGTCAGCGGAGGTCATTCTTGTTAAAGAGAGGAAAGCGATTTCAGCTGCTGGTGGTGGGAGCTGGGATATATCGGCCACTGTTGTTTCGGTGGCCGATACGAAGTGGGTACCGTTACGTAACGGGCTTTTGCAGTGGAGAAAGAGAACGAGACGGGAGATGGGAAGAGGTAGCTGTTACATTTATACAAACGAAAAGATGGACGCGTGGAACGAACTACCCTAACCCCCGGTTTTGAGGTGAAATTTCTAACGGGGAGGGTTAGGTAGGTCGAGGGACTTGCTGAAATGGTGGCTACTCATTCTTCAATAATGAAAAGGTGAATACAATGTTGGAGTGGCCCACAAATTGATAAAAATCAACGGTTTGTGATCGTAGATTGGGCGTGTGGTGGAATGAAGGAAAGGTTGTTTGATGCTCATCTTATAAATGTTTCCTTCTACCTTCATTTTTAACTTCTTAGTATATGGATATTCAATTCTTATGTATTCTAATGAAAACAAGCATGACCTAAAAGGGTAATTTTACAACAAAAGGATCGTGTGATAAAGAGAAAGTTTGTTCTTTCCTGTTGGATATCTTGATGCTATATATTTTTCTTTTGAAAATAAAATAAATAATTTGTTTTTTTTTTTTTTTTTTGTGGAAAGGATTTTGATTTTCGAAAGATTACTTGCCCTCTCTCTTTCTCTAATAAAAAAAAAAAACCATGAAGTATGAAGTCCTCTTATTGGACCAATAAGTCCTAAGCAAAATGAGCCTAACTCGAGAGTTTTTCTCTTTGATGTTAAAAGTTAAATTGATTGAGTAAATCCTAAGTTGATAAACAAAGGCCAGGTGTTTTTGTGCAAAGCCGTGGCTTCTGCGACAGTTGATTTATAATAGAGGGACATGGGAAAAGAAGATTCTCACTGGCAAAGGAAAGCATGGAACCATGAGACAACAAATTTTTTCGGAGGCGTAAAATCATTGCTGCACCAAACATAGGCATCGGATTTTTCCTTACTGGCGAAGGAAAGCATGGAATTACGAGACAACAGATTTTTCAGAGGCTTGAAATCGTTGTTGCACTAAACATAGGCATCAGATTTTTCCTCATTGGCGAAGGAAAGTATGGAACTACGAGACAATAGATTTTTCAAAGGCGGGAAATCGCTGCTGCATCAAACATAGCCGTCGAATTTTCCTTCGCCGGCGAAGAAAAGCATGGAACCACGACACAACTGATTTTTCTGTAAGCGTGAAATCATTGCTGCACCAAATATAGATTCGGCGCCATTTCTTTCCTTTTCCGTGACAAAGAGTCATACACAAATGTGCCCATAATAAAGTTATCTTTTCCTACATAAACCTAAATCACTCAAATCCACATTCAATCAATGTATCGGTGCAATGTAAAACAACACATTTAACCCTATATTATTATAGGGAACATGTTTTACCCTATGAGCTACTGTTTAATGCAGTTTAGCTTTGTAGGGCCCACTTGAGGCCACCATTCATAACTACACACACTTCCACACTTTCATCCCGCCATGATCTTGTACCTTATCAAATTTCACTATCATCAAACATTTATCCTTCGTTGGATTGAATCTCAAAGAATTCTATGGTAAAAGACCACTAGACATTAAGGCTATAAAATCAAGGACTAGGATAACAATACCGGGCTAAACTTTTTTGCTAGTCCTTATCTATAAGGAGGCCTTTCCATTTGCACTACGCCACTAATAAAATGGCATCTTAAGTGGGCCTCATGAGTTGGATTGCATATTATTATTTATTTCTCAATATGTGCTCATAGGAGAGCATTGCCCATCACTATAGAGTGTCGAGCTCCTTTGGGTCACAACTCACAAGTCACCACTGCCCGCATTGGGCCCCATGGCCGAAAAAAAGATGGGCGGAAAAATGAGCATTTTTTAAGTGGGATATTTTTGAGAATTTCCCTCTCTTCTATATATTTATATATATTTGTGTGTTGGCCACCAATATGCTTCATAGATGATGACAATAAAGTGGATCATCTTTATAAATCCAAATCCCTCAAAATATCAGACTATACTGATGGATTTTGTGCTCTTAGATTGATCATGCCCAAAAGGCCCTTGATCTTTATCTTTTCAACGAGCGGGGGGACTGTGTTTAATTTAAATGTTCTCTATATGATCAATTTAACATTGTGAAAATAGGCCCAATGTGTTGTCAATGCACTTGGAGTCTTGGACACTAGAAAAATAAGCCATGCTGCCCAAAAAATAAAATCAGGTCTCCTGTCAGATTGTACTGCCCTAATCTTCGAACAATTTTCAGGTTCTACTCATTATACAATGCACCCACCCTTTCACAGTAAAAACTGAGTCGTATGAATAAATCTTTAATCAAAATTCAGTAGCACGCGCGGTCCACCAGCATTTTCTATCTTCTCACCAGTCATCACTAAACAGTAAAAGCCTCCGTTCATGCGGACCGTTCTTTTGAAGGACGAAAATGCCCTCACGAGTGCTTTGGGTGTGGTCGTGGTCAAAGCCATAAAAAGAGGTCAGATTTCGCCAGTTGAGCGAGGGCACTGCGGTCATCTGCCTCGGTTTGACGGGAATGGACGGCAGGATGACGTCGGTGGTGGGGCCCGTAGGCAGAAGTGCGATCACCTCGTCGGCTCTGGTAGTGGGGCCCACAGCCGCTCTATTGTTGGTTGGGAGACGGGGAAGGTGGGCCCACGGGTACGGGTGCGTGCGTGACCACCAAAACGGGGGGAGAGCAAATGACCTCGATGCCCTTCCACCCGCAAAACGGAAGGAAAGTACGACGAAGAAAGATGGCGGCTTTTGGAACTTTCTGCTTGGCTCAGCTCGGCTCAGGCTCGGCTAAAGCACAGGTGGAGACTTCATTCTAATAAAGATGGAGAAGGTGGGGCCCAGCGTGAAAAATATACCACTAAGGATTTCATGAAAATACTGTCTCTGGAAAATGTATTGATATTTTCCAAGTTGGAAGCTTTTTTTTTTTTTATCATTAGTTGTGTGTCTCGCCATTGAGCTATTTATGCGCGTTGGAAGTTATCTCGATGTATTAATATTATCTATAATTTTTCTTTTTTGTTTTTGCTTTGGTGTATGTTAATTGAACACACTAATACCACTGTAAGTCCCTATACAACAAACCTGGATACAGTAAATGTATGTATGGAATTACCTGATGAAAACGTACTAATAAGACTTGGATTTGTTACTTTTGGTTGTTTCTGAATTTTCTTCTGAGGATGAAACCCAAAAATTCCCAACTAACTTCGTTATGCCATGTATTTGAGAAATGTCTCCCAACCACCTTCCATTCTCCACATTGGGGGCTTGGGGTTTTTTGGGGTTGCTGTGCAAATGGGGCATGTGGGGTTGGATATTATGACAGTTCATGTCAACCCAAATTGCATGTGGTTAATCAATCAAGCCTCATCTTAAGTCTAAGCCCAATCTAAGCCAAGGTATATTATACATGTACACTAGTGATTTGTAGAGTCATGTAGCTTATTTTCAAGTGAGCAACATGTCAATTTCTTATGGCTCACTGTGCACACCGGTCAAGCAATGAGACGTACGCTTTCTAGAATCACATGTG
Organism: Litsea cubeba; assembly: GCA_012931725.1. Classification (NCBI taxonomy): domain Eukaryota; kingdom Viridiplantae; phylum Streptophyta; class Magnoliopsida; order Laurales; family Lauraceae; genus Litsea; species Litsea cubeba. Next base: position 18,262,632 of record CM022953.1, on the reverse strand, counting down.
CATCATGACTACCTAAGAAGCAGGAAGCTCACGTAATTTGAAGGAAGAAGTTCTTCAAGGGGCTTGGAAGAATTTACAAGTCCCTAGAGTCATTCAAATTAGGTAGCAAATATCTCGGGTGTACTTGTAAATTATAGAATTGTATGGAAATTTAAAGAAGAAGATTTTACGGAAAAAAAAATCATAGGACTCCATAGCACTGATGAGGTCCCAATAGCACAGTATAGACGAGAGGGGTCCTCTGGGTGCGTTCTTTCTTTTTTTTTTTTTTTTTTTTGTGGAGAGTGGCTATCTACACACTGCATTTACCTCTTTACACACTGCATTTAAAAATAATAAAAAAAAAGTCTTAAACTACCCTTATCCCTCTCCTTCCCTCTCTCTTCTTCTCCCTTCTCCGGTCACCCTGCTCCTGCATCTCCGCCAGCCGCCGCCCTATGCCGACCCATCTCCCTCTCTTTCTCTCCTGCTCCGGCAGCCCCACACGTCCTCATCCCCATCCCCAGCCCACCCCCAGCCCTCCCCCCACCATCTCCTCCGCCCACACCCACCACTACCTCAGCCCCTCTCCCTCCCTCTGGTCTCTCTCTTTCTCCCCCTCTCCCCTACAGCCCCTATCTGCGTTTGGGCTCTTCTTCCTCAGCCACAGGACAATGAGACAACAACTGCAACAGCGGCGATGGCACGTCCTCCGACGATCACCGCTATTCTCCAGCGATGAGATGGGGCACCAGCAAACGCAACAGAGGCTAGAACCTCTGTTGCAGAAAACTCCGACGCAGGTTTGGCCTTTCCTGCTAATAGAGAAGGGAAGGTGTGATGGTGCTCCCTCTCCGATTCCGGCCGCGCAAACTCCGGCAATGTGGGGTCCAACCGAAAACAAGAACCCAAATCACCTTTCCTGCTTTCCTTCTCCTTCGATCGCCTCTGCTCGATATAGAACGCAGTAATAGGGTTCTCTTGAAGAAAACCCCATTTTCCATAGAACCCATTGGCTAGGTGGGGGTGGGCTGTGGAGGGGATAAGGGAGGGTGGGAGATGACCTGGGAGCAGGGATAAGGAGAGAGAGGGAGGGAAAGGGGGAGGGAAGGAGAGGGAGAGGGAGATGGGTCGGCGCAGGGCGGTGACGGGTGGGGCTGCCGGAGAAGGGAGAGCGAGAGAAGGGGAAGGAGGGGGAGAAAGAGAGAGACCAGAGGGAGAGGGAGAGGAGAGGGGGAGGGGGAGGGATGAGGATGAGGGCAGGTGGGGCTGCTGGAGCAGGAGAGGAAGAGCGGGAGATGGGTCGACGTAGGGCGGCGGCTGGCAGGGTTACCGGAGCAGGGTCGCCAGAGAAGGGAGAAGAAGAGATAGGGAAGGAGAGGGATAAGGGTAGTTTAGTAATTATTTTATTTTATTTTTTTAATTTTAAATGCAGTGTGTGAAGAGGTAAATGCAGTGTGTAGATAGCCACTCTCTATTTTGTGGGAAGGTCGATATTGAACATCATAGAAAGAATCCAAACCAGTATAACTATATAACATTTTATCTTCTTTTTTTCCTGTCATTCTCTTTCTCTTTCGTCTTTCTTCTTCTCTTCTGCAACAACAATAAAAAATACACTCAAGCTCCAACCCTAATCCATTTCTCAAATTCAACCCACTTCGCAATCAAGGGCCGAATCAGGGGTCAACGGTCTCTTCTTCTCCAATGCGCTGGTGGTAGATCTGACACAGAAACCCAATCAGATAGTCTCTCCAAGAACCTCTAAACCGACTCAGAAGCCCATCATATCTATGGCACATCTAGATCTAGTCCTTTCGAAATCAGTAACAACGATTCCGAATCCTCTTTTATTTTCTTCTTGATTTGCAATGGATCTCCAACAAACAAGAATATAAATCTCTTCTGCAACAACACACCTTCTGTAACAACCATTCTCTCCAAGGTGCGCTCCTTAAATTTTCACGAGCCTCTTTAAGGATCTTTTGATTTGAGATTGACAATAAGGTGAGTATGAATTCTCTATTCAGATCTGCAACAACGAATCTTTCTGCAGTCATAGAATCAAGAGAGAAAAACCCATTTTCTATTTAGGTTCTGCAAACCGAGAGCAACCACCTTTCCTTTCCTTTTCTTTTCCTTTTTAATAAAAAAATTTCACCCTCTCTATCCGCCTTAAAGAACAGGACAACATTCCTACTTCCTTTGTCTTAGCAAACAGTGAAAAGCCCTTTTGTCTCACTTGCTCCTTCCAATCACAAAACCAAACATTTTGTGTCTAGGGTGTTGATGAGGATATCACACTTGCCCCGACAGCAGCCTCCAGTGAATGATCCCTAGCTAAGAACAAGAAATCGAGACTACCACTCGTCGAACATGACTAAAAGGTTGATATCGACTACCACAGCTTAGGCATGATAGTCGATATCGACCAATTTGTCAGTTAGATTTTCTTCACATTGTAACTGTTTTATTTGCTGAACACGACAGAATGGTCGATATCGACCATCACCGCTTAGCTCTAATGGTCGATATCGATCAATCTGTCAGTTGGATTTTCTCCAACATGTAACTGTCTTATTTGCTGAATATAATAAAATGGTCGATATTGATCATATCACTAAACGACAAAAAAAGAATAAAAACACACCCAGATGACCGCTCCCGTCTATACTGTACTACTGAGACCTCATTGTTGCTATGAGGTCCTACGGTTTTTTTTCTTCGTAAAAAAAAGAAGGTATTGATATCTCTATGAATAGGGTACAATAGTGTACAAAATTCTACATAATTCTTAGAGGTTTTTTATCCGATTGAGTGACATGCGACATAATCCTAGCCATTCATTGTTCAGAGTAGAACTATAAATAAAAGTGGACCCTATTCATTTGTAAATAATCAACTTTTAGTAATCAATTCAAGAAGCTCTAATTATTTTAAGTTTTCCCCCTTCTATGTGTATGACCATGCAAATCTTAGTTTAAGACCGACACTCTAGTTTTTTATTGAAATTTAAGATATTCTTGGTTGGAATATTTCTCCAACATAGTGAAATTTCTGAATTCTCCTTTTTATAAACATCAAGGTATTCCACCAAAAAGCAAAGGAGTTAGGAAGTTTAAGATTTTAAAGATTATTCAAGACTTTTTTAGGTTGTTAGAATCTTGAGATCTTTATCACGAACAAGCACACCAAATTCTTATAAGAAATTCCACTAAAAGAATAAATCCCAAGAAGGCTGACTCAATAGCACACGAAGATGAGCCGGAAGTTTAAATCAAAGAGATTCACTTGGCATGACAAACAACCCCTTAAATTCATTCAAACACATGAATCATAAGAGATAAGAGTGATGAAAAAGCTTTTACTTAAAATAAGAGTGGAACTAGAAATCAGTCGATTTGATTGCCCATAAGTAGGTAATTTTAGGGGCGACTTGGAAGGCAACAAAGCTATAAACAAATTAAATGTAAAACCTTAAAATGAATACAATTTGGATCAATGTCAGATTATAGCATGAGGTACAATGGGTGGAATAAGGATTAGGAGGACATTAATATAGGACCATAGGGACTGAACCTTCCATTCAAACTAGTCAATTTGGCCGTACTCACTCTCTCTTTTTTTAAACCTGGTCTTGGTGGGAGTGGGACCCACTTGACCACGAGCTGCTCGTTGCTCTCTAAAACCAAATATGGTACATGTGTGTTGAAAATGGCACGTTTTGGTACAATCGATCCAAAAGCAGTGCATGCACTGTGCGGTCCTGATGTAGTCTGACCATCATTCTTATACAATTGCTCCTGAATTGACCGTTGATCTTGCCACCCTACCTACACCAATTTCTAAACCGTACATAGCACGTGCATGGACTACTATCTCTAAATTATAAGTAGGTAGTCCAAAGGACTGGTAGATTGCCAAACCACCTGAATTGGGTGTTCTTTCAAGCCCCCAACCCCACATCTGGCCCAATTTTCCTATGTTTGTGTTTGTTTTGGTCCACATTTCACTCTTTGTGCAATGAGGGCTCCACTCTATGTGGATTCTCATTTCTAATAATAAATTGGACTACTATAAATCAATTAGGTATAAAAACACGTGAATAAAATAAAGAAAACGAAGAATAGTTAGCTTGTGTCGTCTATAAATCATCAATTTGTAATAGGCCCAACTATTGTTGGTTTTGGCTCAAAGTGAAAAATTAAAGAGACATTTATTTTGAGCACATTGGATAATCACGTGCATCAGTATCGACTCATTTATAGGCCTCCCTTGTGAGTTTTTTTGGCTTCCTCACAGGTAGGTGCCCTACCTTTCTTAGAAACCAAATATCCTTTTTTGTCTTGTTAGTAAAAGTTTGAGATTTCGCTTTCATTCAGTGTAATTTGGAAAATCTGATTAAAGGTCAACTTATTATAAAGGGAATAAAAAAAATAGAAATGTGGCAACTAAAGCAGACACAAGTCAACTATAAAAATGTACATTTTTTTATAATTGCAAAAAATCACCAAGAGAATAAAAATAAACCCTTTAGTCTGTAATATTGGATACATGTGATTATTACAACCCTCTCATGCTCGCTGCCTTTGTAGATATTGTTTGATTGGATCATGGTTGAACTTCATGTACAATTGTTTAAAACTCTATTGCAATTAAATAATGGCGGACCATAATTTTCATTAGAGGGGTAAGCTAGTCACTTGAGAAGAGCAACGATATTAAGCGATGATATCTTCACTAGTTGAAAAAGGACAAAAAAAAAAAAAAAAATCGGCATGAAGACCGATTTTATTTTATAAAACTATGGGGGCCTTTTTGGTGCACAGGACCTCTACTGTGGTTTTTCGGGTAAATTCCTCAACCTTCTATCATCAGAATTTATATGATGTTTTTACTATTGTTTTAAGGTTCGTTCTTCAAAACCCATATTCCAAGTGCAGAAAGATTAGAGCAATTTGCTAATCTTTTGTGGGTCACAATCTTTTGATCTAAATCATTAATATTCTTAGATTAATGATAATAATCAATACGCTCAGTTTTATATCTTTTGAGTTTTAATGGGTTTTGAGAATTTGGGAAATGCAACCAAATAATCCAAATAGATTTAAACCACTGAATGTATTCATTTACACGATGAAAAGTGAAAATGATAATCTGAGAAGTATAATAAAGTGTTTAATGATCCCTAATTTTAATTTACAATTCTGAACTAATTCTATGATCAAAATCCTATGATTGTATATTGAGTGGACCGAATACATGATTGTAATCTCATTCATATCAGTTCCCAAAAGCTAAAGAAAACCCTCACAACTAAGTCCAAAATATCTAATGACTCTATGAATTCTATGCTTTTTATTTATTAAACACAAAGATAGATACCTGCCGAAGGGAGGAACAGCGGGGGGGGGGGGGGGGGGGGGGGGGGGCGGGTTTGCTAATGCCGGGGAACAGAGGGTTAGCCGATTTGGGGGTTTTTGAGAGAGGTAAAGAGAGATCGAGAAAGTGGATTTTTTGAGTTAGGGAAAAGGAGGTGGGGGCTATGGGTTATATTAAATGGGGGCTCGGCCAAACTTCCTTTATAGAGCCACTAATGGGCTCTTTTTTTTTTTTTTTTTTTTTTTTGAGGGGGCTTTAGCCGCCAATATGATACATGTAGGTCCGCCTCAAGAGGTAGGGTGATCGGATTATTATAATATGTGGCTTGCTAGTCCTAGACGTGGTCGTTGCCCTGATGGCCTCCAACTTTGTACATTTCGGATAATCGTGATAGATAAATTAAACTAGGGTTCCCATCTCTTTCACAGAGTGTTATAAATATTCTCTTTTTGTATTTGATCACTTTGCCAAATACTTCACGTCTCTGACTAAATTGGGATTGTTTAGCTGAGTAATATATTGACCGTACTCAATTAGGGGTTAGGATTAAGACTTTAATTGGAAGACAACTATTTTAATTATTTATTTATTTTAACCAAATGGGCTCCGTGGCATGATGGGCTACATGTTTTTCAACATTGCTAGCCTATAATCCTCATGATAACAAGGCGGTTGCCCTGGCTAGTGTAAAAAAACAAAAAGGGCTCTAAACCTAACCATATTGATCTACGACTGACATCCGAATGAGCTGCGTATAAACTAGGATACACTTCTTTAGAAAGTCAAACCTCTTTTAAGATAAGTACTCACACACCCAACCCACACGAACTCACCCAAAGAGTCAAAGTCTAGGTTCTTTAAAGCACTCCTCATTTTCTTTCTAAACATCAAAATATATTTTTATATACTTTTTTATAATATTAGAAAGTCAAAATCACCAATAATAGAAGCTCCTTGGCTTACCTTTCATAGCAATGTATCTCAATCATTCAAATGAGCCACATATAAACTAGGATACACTTCTTTAAAAAAAGTCAAACTTTAGGTTCTTTAACACACTCCTTATTTTCTTTTTAATTGTTAAAAGATATTTGTTATATGATTTTTTCATACTCTTAGAAAGTCAAGATCACCAATTAATAGAAATTCCTTGGCTTAGCATTCATAGCAACGTATCTTGATACATTTAGAATACAATACATGGTGGGGATATTTTAGAGTAACCAGTAAACACCAACCAAGGGAGAGGGGGGAGATTTTAATGCGGCTCATGACTAGCTTGAGAAGCCGGCCAAAGAAGCCATGACCAAGGTGGTGGGACCACATACAAAAGCATAGTGGGTCCCACAAGCAAAAGCACCATTCCACTTGTTTTCCTTTCATAGGTAAAAGTCAAGTTGCATATGGAAGTCTAATGTTAAGGGCTGAGATTGTGACACGTGGTTGGTTTAGCCTCTGACAGGAAAAAGAAGGTCAAAAAAATCATCTTTAAAATTATCTCTACAAAAGACTAGGAATATTAAAAAGGACCCTTTCACTCTTTTCTCCCTATTCGTACACCTCCTTTACTTGTCATATTTACCATTTCCTATGAATGTCAAACCCCAAAAAACCCAAAGGTTGAAGTGTGTGTTTTGCAAAGATCAGGGGTGCAGAAGTTAGCATCTATTCTTACCTGTGGCATTTATATCCTGATAAGCATAATTAGGAGAGGTATTTTATGCACTCAATCTCATCAGTTGTGTCATAATGTTGCAAAAATGTGTATAATGGTGGGACCAATGATGCGAGCATACCTTTGGATCTCAACTACGTTGGGACTCCTGAGGGCCTAAAAGGACGTTTACCTATCACATGTGATGGAAGAATGAGATCTACATATACAAATATTACATATAGAAAATAAATTTTTATGTTTGTCAAAATCACCATTTCCATATATGAATAAATGAATATATTCAATAATTTTAGAGTTTCAAACCTCACCACCTATCACGTCTCACTTCAAGAGTTCCCCCCACAATAAAAAAAAACAAACCCCCATGCGCTCGAATTTGACTAAAACTTTAATCTACACAATCATTTCTCTATAATTAGATAGATGGGGTCCACATTAATAAAAAGGGAATAGCATCTTCTCCTCCTTGGCATTATTCTCTTGAGGGTTTGATGGAGACATGCACATGCTCACCACTCTGTGGACCTGAAGGGTCCTGATTCATCCAAACAGCTCACACATGATTTGAACCATTGGAAGTTAGATGATAGAAAATGCCAGTTTTGGCAAAGCATTAGATACTCTTCATGTACTTGAGGAAGGCATGACTGATGAGGTATGGTTCTATTAGTGGAAATAATGCAACTTGGTTTGATCCTCAATTAAAAGAAAGATTGGTTTAACTATAAAAAACACAAAGTGCATTTAGTCATTGGGGGAATCGTTGCAGCCTGTCAGAGGCTGTAAAATAAGCCTAGAGAAGAGCATTTAAATTTGGAAGTGGATGCCATCAGAAGCTACATTCATGAGAGACCAAGTGAGTGGGACCCACTTGTGAGGTCCAAACGATGTGGACTGTTTAATTTGTGGACCCTGTGACGGAGATGTCAGAGCTGACCACGTTTTGTGCTTTTGAGAATTTGTATATAATGGTTGACAGAAGCTTCTATTCAAGTATAATAAATGGAGGGTCTGTTGCATGCAGTCTGTCCAAGGGGACAAGTTTAAGAGCAGGCAAACAGTTTTTTTATGAAAATTTGAAGTTTTGTATGTGAAGTGTTTCTTAAGTAATATGAATTGGGTGTATAATTTTTACTTTAGTGGAGAAGTTTGAATTTACAATCTTGAGAATTTGAAGTCTCAGGGAGAGTACTGTTTGGACTTGGAACTTCTTTCTGTACCTTCTTTCTGCAGAAAAATGTGTGTGTTCTCTTCCTCTTGTCTTCATATTAAGTGCCACCAGCTCAGAATGGTGAATTCTACAAAATCTTTAGGATAGAAAATGTTGCTAGAAACTGAAAGGAAGTTTATTCTGGGTTCATTATGGTTTCTAATGAAAGACAATAAGGAGTTGCTCAGTTGGTTAAAAATCTTTATTGGCACAAGAAAGTTTAAGGGGCTGTGGCTGGGTCAAATTTGAAAGAGTTGCAGTCATACTCGCGGTTACGAATGCTGAAGGCAAAAGGCTCACCAAAATTCATGTTTTTGTATGATGAGGAAGTGATCAATGAGATCAAGGGTGATGTCGATTTGAAAATTTAGTTCTATCATTCAGACTATTTTCGTAGAGCCCAAAGATTTTGACAAGATTGGTTCAGCTTTCTTCCTAGAAGGATGAATGAGGCAGCCCGCCAGTTAGATAAATTTGATTTTCTGGAAGGAGCTAATTTTTAAGGTGGACTGATTACCTTTTTTTTTTTTTTTTTTTTTTGTGGTTGGGGGGGAGGGGGGATCCCTTAGCTGAGGAGGTTAGGTCCTATTAGAGACTCTATCCCTGGAAATTAGACCCGTTTCGTGAGTTGAAAATTCCATCCCTGCATATAAGATCTATTCCGGTTGACAGTGGTGGATCCAAGACTTTCATTTAAGTGGGGCAGATCCAATCAAGTAAGTAGATTTTGGTGGCAAAACCAGAAATCTCATGTGAATTTTGGATGACGTACCCATGAATTTCATGTAGATTTTGGAAGCAGACCCAAGAATTTCAGATGTTTTGTAGAGTTCCCACATACGATGGGGCCACTGCTCCCCAACTACGTATGTAGGTTTGCCCCTGCCTGGGGGTACCAAGGGATCAACTGGGCTCCCAACCAACTAGGCAACCCCTAATTTTCTTGAGTGGACTCGCTCTTAAGATTATTCTTATGGCAGTTCTGTTTTGTAGTTTTTTTTTTCTTTGTGGTCTTTCTACTAAAATAACTTCTTTTACCAAAAAGAAGAAAGAACAAAAGAAGTAGAAATTTCATGATATAGGTATAGTCCTTAATCTTTGTGGCCTTGCCACCATATAATTCACGTTATTCAATCAATGAAAGCAATTTCTAGTCAAGATGGCAACATGTAGTGGTCCCACTTCAATGGGGTTAGACTACTCAGTCTGGTCTGATTTTTGAAACATGGACCATGGGTTCACATCAGGTACACTTGTTTTGGTAAACCATAGTAGTTGCACTTGGTTTGGCTGATGTAGGCTAGATTTAAACCACATTGTGATTCAAAATTAGGTCTGAAAAGGCCAATGGTGTTTTGCCTGTTGGACCTAACCAATGGGTTTGGTCCAGGTAATGAAAACTTTTCATTTAAAAACCAATTGTAGAAAGAAATGGCATCTTAGCTCTTTTCCATAAAGCACTCTTGTGGATTATCTTTGTGTGAGTGAGCTCTTGGGGGGGCTTTAATATTTCTTTTTATCTGAAAAAGGGGAACTTTTATTCACATAAGCATCCTTGTGGCAGCTTGTAATCTTTTGCTTTTGGTTTGGAGCTTCAACATTGGTTCATGTCTATGCAGAGGAATAAAATATAGGAGGGGAGCAAATCAAGGAATTTATGCTGCATGAACATCCATCAAAATCAAACCACCGAACCAAAACAAAACCTTAGATTAACACATTCGTTTAGGCAAGATTGATATGATGGGAGCACAACTTGGATTGATATGATGGAAGCACAACTTAGATTGGTGTTGAACTTTCTATCTCCTTCCTACAATTGTCAAAGAGCATGGAGAAGCACAAAATTACAGTAGCCGGGTTGATGCTGGTCGGAGATCAAGGTTTTAAATCCTGCTGTAGTTTTGATTGGGATTTTTTTTTTTTTTTTGCTAACGGAGGGTTTCTAATCCTTTAGGCTAGACTAATTCCTCTGAGCACAAAGAGAAGCCGGGTAAAACCCCTGGCCCCCAAGTAGTAGCACTAGTGGACTGATCAAGCTTCGGTTCCTAAAGAGGGGGAACCAGGGATCGATACCAGGACCTCTAGCACAAAATTACGATTTCTTGCAGGCACCATGATTGTAACTGTCCACAAACTGGGAGGAAAAGTAAAATAAAAGGGGCTTATTTTTATGGTTTTGTAAAGTTTTTATTATTATTATTTTGCAAGGTAAAGTTGAATATATAAATAAATATAACAAAGATACTGCAAAAAGAAGGAGAAGCCTGTTTCAGCAAAAGAATAAAGTGTTTTGAGTTATTATGTTCCTCATCATTTTGTACCAATCTTGTGTTGGTCTCATCCTAATCTGTATGTATCCATTCAGTATAAGTCTGTATGGGTCGTACCAACCATGCATCGAGTTTGAAGTCCAGGTGAAATTTCAAACCATGGTTCAAAGTTCGAACTCGGAAGAAATTCAATTTTAGTTTGCTGCTCCATGTGGACATGTGGGGGCACAAATGATGAAGATGTTGTGAGAGTGATACATATCAAACTCAATTAACATGATTTGGATTGCTTGTATGCACATAGCCTTGTAGTTTTATATGGCTGCGCTCTCACCAATGAGGCCAAGTAGGTAGTCCTTTGAATTGACATGCCACGTTCTCCTCCCTAAAGTGCATCAGCCAAAGGCACCATCAGCACCAATCAGCATCACACACATTGAGTCCGAATCCCTGAGTGTCTTCCACCTGCTTAGTGTGAGTGGGATGTGTCCGACTCTACTTTGGGCTCCAACTATTAATAATCTGAATCGGTCAAAATGAATGTCATCCCCTCTGGCAATGCATTCAAATTTATTTTACTTTTGATAATAGTCACGTGCTTAATCTTATGGTGGGATAAATTTCTATTGGAATAAAATTGAGGACATCTCACAGGTCCGAGGTAGGGGAATAGTATTCGGTTTTGAACGGTTTGAATTATCCATAGATAGGCCTCCATGCATGTGAAAGGTGGGTGGCAACACAAGTAGTTGCAGCAGAGCCTACAGGTTCCATAAGATTTTTTTTTGTCTGTCTTTTAAGCTTTTGTAGCACTCAAACACCCACTCAGACTCTGCCTAAATAGCCAACCATATATCGTTGCTATGGCAAGGGATTGAACTCTGCCTAAATAGCTAACCATCAATGCTACGGCTTAAGGATTGAGCTCTAAATGAATGAATAACTAACCATTAGTGTTACTACAAGGGATCAAAGTTCAAACCCGTCGAACCTCATCATGCATCAATAACCTAATTATAAAATTAAGGTTTTTAAGTTCATAATTTTTGTGCTGCCTGGGGTACTGCTTAAATTGGATTATGCACACCCATAAAAACTTGGCCCATGGCTGTGATTATTCCAAGCTGTTCATACTCATTCACATCTTTTTGAATTACCACTCACTGAATTGATCAAGAACAGTTTCGCGTACATCCAAATTTATCTAACAACTAGGATTTAAACGACTTTGAATTCCCCAAAATAGAACCTCTCTTGATGGAATGGTCTACATTTTTTTTCCAGAAGGTAAACTATAGGGAGACCTTTGAAGTCTTTACCTGGCTCATATGTAGGCCAGACATTTTATATATTATCGGAGAAACTTAATTCTTGTATCCGACCCCAACATAGTTGGAACAAGGCTTTGATGATGATGAGCCCACCTCAATTACGGTTGAATTTGAAGGTCTTATATACGAGAATGAAGATTGGCCAAATTTCAGTACGATCAAATGATCACAACGTTGTATTATTTAAGAGCCCCCAAGCTTAAAGGATGTATAACTGTCTACATAGGCATGAAAGGCTTCATGAGTTTGTATGATTTTAAATTACAATTTTAAATCCATGGTACGGCCTGACTTGATTAGTTACACCAACACCCCATGTAGTGATAAAACTACAAATTACTACTCAAATCAGTATGGTATCCATCAATGGCTTGAAAAGATATGAAAACACCCGAAAGAAATGGAGGAAGTCCATCATGTGAAATCAATCTAACAGTTGGCCTATTTAAGAAGGCATGCTCCTTAACAGTTGGCCCATTTAATTTAACATTGGAAACAAGCCGGAGCAACAAAACATTGGATTTACCAAAAAAAAAAAAAAAATTTCAAATTTACATGTAACCAGGTGCCTTTTCTAAAATTTTCAAACCACCTTTATGTTTGGCTTTAAGCATTTAGTAGATTACATCTAATGTGTCACAGTATTGGTCCACATTGACCAAGGGTCAGAATTGCTTTCTATCTTGTTGTGTTTTGACCATTGTTAAAATTCCTAAACAGTTTTGACCCAGATTTGAGTTCACAGGGCTGTCAATCCATAAGTAGGGTCCACTCTAATTCCTAAAGAGTTGGAGATTGCTATCCGATCTTATCTATTAGCAATATTTCATTCCAATAGAATTTATGCCCTCCATGAGATGGTCAAATCTAAAACACCTTTTTTAAATTAGACACACAGACACATATATGGAAAGGCTCTCATGTCATGAGGATGCCTCTCATGAAAACATTTTACATAATCCGCTACTTTCTAGATATAGAAATTGCTAAAGCATGTTATTTATATTAAATACACATGCACATGCACATGCGAGCGCGCGCATTTATAGGGAAAGGCTCTCGTGAGGACATCTCTCATGGAAACATTTGCCTAGTTCCTTACTATTTAGCTGTTGGGAGACTTTAATTTTCTATATAAATCAGCTCGTTCCAAAGCTTTTGGGTCCAATTGTTTTTAGAGAAAAAGAGTGAAAGCTTGGATTTGAGCTGAAGAAGGCTAGTGGAGCTATGGAAATGCTAAAGCTTCTTAGACTCACACCTTTGATTCATACCAAATTAGTTTAGATTTCCATTTCTAAAGTTTGCATGCTTCGTTAAAATCTTTGTTTTCCTTATTTAGCATGTTTTCTATGTTTGGTTCAATCTTTTAATACTCGATTCCATCACATGAAAATCACTTTCAATCTATTGTGTGTTTTGGACTCTACATTGCTCATTCATCACATGTTTTGACTTTGAGTCTTTGTTCAACTTGCCATCTTTTGTAATTCATGTTATTTCAAGTTGTCTCATACATTATGTGTTTGAAATATTACCTTAATTATATCATGCATTGTTTACATCTTTTGAAAGCCATATTCTTTGTCAAGTTTTCATGAACTATCACTTTCATTGATTGATGGTAGCATATATTTACGCAGTGGATTATAATCTTTGCATTTATATACTGGATTATCACTTTCATATCCGCCTATTTTAAAGGCATCTTCTTGTACTTCATTTGTCTCTTCTTATGTTCTAAACACGTTTTAATAGAAAAATACTATATTGTAAAGGTTATTGCAAAGTCTAAAAAGAATTTGTAATGGTTCCAAATTAGCCAAGTAAACCATGACGATGTAAGGTTTTGATGTGAACCGGGAACCTTTAAGTGACTAGTGAAATACAGTACAATGTTGTATCATAAACTAGGAGTGGATGTAGGCATCTTGATTGACCCACTATATATCTTTGTGTTGTAGTGAGTATTTTATTTTTATGGTGAATTTGTATTATTTATGCTTCTGCTTTTGTATTTTTATAAACATCACTTGTGCCTAAATTGTAAGAAGAATTTAAAATTGGTCATAATTGGATTAGAATTAGGCTCACCATATTCAAAAAAAAAAAAAAAAAAAAAAAAAAAAAAAAAAAACAGGGTTCTGATCCTGGACTTTCAGCCATGACTCGATTAGAATGGATGATTGCTACCAAAGAAGAGCTTCAAGCTCTTGCTGCAGTAAGGTTTTGGTTCCTCACAAACCTGGAATGAATGTGACTGGTTCAAAATGGATTTATAAAGGCAAATTGAAGTCAGATGCATAATAAAAAGGTTCAGGACTCAGTTAGTTGCAAAAGGTTACAACCATGGTTTAAAATATCGGCCGGTACCGGTACGTACCGGCCGATACGTACCGGTACCGGTCGGTACCGCACCGATATCTCAGCGAGATATCGGTCGCGGCGATACGGATAAAATATCGCCAAAATATCGCCATATATCGGACCCCTCTGCGAAGCGCATGTTTTAGATAAATGACAATCAAAATTCAAGAAAATAAAATGATCTACTTGACCATGATAGCTAGGACTCTTTTGCTAATTGTCTTTCTTTTTTTTGTGCTTGGATGTCTATTACTATCATAAACTACTAGATACGATATTAAACCTATTTAATTATGTTTGGAATGATATAGTAGTAAAGATTGTGTAATATGCTAATTCATGAACCAAAAGGCTTTATATTGAGTTAGATTCGATGTTACTCACTTATTTTCCCTTAGATCTAGTATTTTAAAGTGTAGATCTAAATTTTTTATTTCCAAAATTTGAGGCTTTTCTTGAAATCAATTACATTTTTTCACATTAGTGTTCAAATGCATTGATAATGTATTAGTTTAAAATAGATCTATACTTTTGGAACAAAAAAGTATGAGTTTTTGCCAAAAATTGTGGTTGCATTATGTCAGATTTATGATATTTCATCTTATTGATCATGAGCATCGATAATGGTTGCATTATATAAAATACTGGAGAATAAAGCGAACAGCGATACAGACAGGACTCATAACTTAAGGTGACCGAGATTTTGATTTATTATTGTTACTAATGGAAAAAAATATTGTTTTTCAACAATTTCTAATATTCTGGATTTTTTGAATATTTTTGCAGATTTTTTTGGATTAAAAAAAAAATTCACACCGCGACGACCGCGACGGACCGATATCTGCGACGTATCGATTTTTCGGCCCGGCCGATACCGCGACCGATACCGAGATTTTAAACCATGGTTACAACCAATAAGAAGGGATAGATTTTAGTGAAACTTTCAAGCATAGATTTCAGTGAAACTGTAGGTTGTAAAGTTGCAACTATTCAAACAAGGGTAATATTCAGGTGAGAACTAGTTCTCACATATTCTATGAGAACTTTTTTGTGGGCCCCAATTGTGGGCCCCATTTGGGGATGGGACCAGGGGGATGGAAAGATCTATGTGAGACCACCCCAAGTATCAAGTTTGACCCCAAACCCATGCCCCTAACCCCTTCATCCATGGCCCATAAGTTTAATGGCTTCATATTCAAAAAAATATTAAGCCCTTGATTAAACGGTTCAATCCATTCGGATGTGTGCCAATTCTTGGGATTAGTAACTGATGATGCCAAAAATAGGTTTCGGACACCACCGGTCAAGTAATAAATGCTAGGTGAAATATAGTAAATGCAAGAAGAGAGAGAGAGGGAATTTATAGTGGTTCGGTCTGTATGACCTACGTCCACTTTGAATATGGTGATCTTGATTGATAAGGTGGATTACAAACGAGAGAGAGGTAGTAAAGGCATGTAATCATTGGCCCTCAAGTGATGAGGAGACCCTGAATTTATAACCCTTCCCCAACAGATGGGATACAAAATTAAAGCAACGTCTCTCTGGAGCCTGGAGCCTCAGACGTGTCCTCGAGGAACGAGCAAGGTGGAGGGCCTGGAGCCTCAGACGTGTCCTCGAGGAACGAGCAAGGTGGAGGGCAGGTGAGAGTTTCTTCGCGAGATTTGGTAAGAGCGGGTGAGAGGAGGACTTCGTCGTGATGACTCGGAGGCCTTGACGTGACGAGGCTTCCTTCAACGAGTTTCGAATATCAACTGAGCTAACCTGGCCTGACCCATGACCTTGGACGGACCGGGTTGTCTGGACCTGTCTCTTTACCGCAATCCGGGTTGGGCCTGACCCATCATTTGCCCCTCAAAGTCCCGCGTTCAATAATTATTTGAAAGTGGGGCTTTCTGTGCATCCAACTCTTCTACAAGCTTCCAACAATTAGGCCCCCTTTTTCTACTCAGTTTTGAAATTTTTAGAGTTCGAAAGAATCCTTCTATATGGGGACTCTTTCTTCCCAAATCTATAAAACTTTGGAAATCCTGAACCAGACTCATTCCAAAATAGAAGAGAGCGTCTCTGGAGACCAAGGAGAAATCTGTAAGCCATGACGGATACAGTAGAGAAAAAACAGACGGAGACCGTTGTTGAGCGGACTGCAAGCAATCGCGCAAGGGGCAACTAGGCGAGGTTGAAGGAGAGGATGGCGTGGCTGATGGCGCTGGCGGGCGGAGCCCGGGCTTCCAGCCCGTGGGCGTCGTGGCAGAGGGAGGCGCCCAGCCCCTGGGCGTCGCGGCAGAGGC